>JAMWET010003953.1:7500-72500 GCA_024036415.1 Prochilodus magdalenae | reverse complement strand
AGATTTGGAGAAAAGTTTGGAAATTCAGAGAAAAGTTTGGAGATTTGGAGAAAAGTTTGGAAATTCAGAGAAAAGTTTGGAGATTTGGAGATTTGGAGAAATGTTTGGAGATAAGTTTGGAGAAGTGTTTGGAGATTTGGAGAAAAGTTTGGAGATTTGGAGAAGAGTTTGGAAATTCAGAGAAAAATTTGGAGATTTGGAGAAAAGTTTGGAAATTTGGAGAAAAGTTTGGAGATTTGGAGAAATGTTTGGAGATAAGTTTGGAGATTTGGAGAAGAGTTTGGAGAAGAGTTTAGAGATTTGGAGAATAGTTTGAAGATTTCGGGAAATGTTTGGAGATTTGGAGAAAAGTTTGGAGATTTGATGACAACACCCTTGCCTTGTTACAACATGACATACTGACCTTCAAGTCCAAATCTAAGCCCCTACTGCGCTGGAGAAGTGTCTGGTTATTGGAATATTCAATATAAGCAACAAATGACCATTCTACCACTTTTCATGTGAGGAGAAAGAGAAGAGGAAGTGGCTGTAGTTCTTAAACAAATGAAGAAAAGCTCATTTTGATGCTCAGTGTGCTCTAACGTTAGATAGACCCTAAGGAAGCCGTAGGCCTCAGTGGCACCTCGCTATAGAAGTAAGTGATCATGAAAAGGTCCAGAAGTTCTCTTACTGTCGTCTGATTTTGGGATTTAAAGGAGCGTTTGGACCAGACATGGTTGTTACGTATTTTGATTGTGATTTCATTCGTTATTATTTTGTTTGCTTAGAATATGCAAGAACGTTTTTCCAGCACACATGACAAGGCGGCTTTGAGGTGCTGCTCTGGAGCAGGGATGTGACCTCTGTAAGGGAGGATGCTGCCCTTGGGCGGGAGTTATCTTTACTATCATAGGACTGGTGAAAAGACTTGCACTGGACACAGCACTGTGCCTTCTGTAATAAACCAACATTCCGAATCCAGTGTGGTCTCTTCTCTACAACAGACATCAGTTGAAAATACAACAATGCCATTACATCAGACCTTTCAACAAATTGTAGATGATAGACTTACATCCTATGTCTCTGACCACCTCTTTGACTGAGTTCTCTTTCTGCATGCTCATAATCATGAGATTAATCCCTTCATAGAGAGGCCAAGGCCCAACTGACCTTCTGCATATGTATATCACTGGACAAAACTTTAATAACCTTGTGTGTTTAAGATGGTAGTAGCTTCAGGCTCCTGCAGATGGTGCTGCACGAGGATGATGGGGTCATCAATACCTGCGGGGTGTGAGTGACGGGATCCATAGATTGAGAAGAGGTGCTACAGTGCAGGGAATGTCTCATTCCATGTGTGGAAAACGGCTCCAGAGCAGATGTTAATGATTGGCTAAAAGGAGGGACTGCATGTGGGCGTGGCCAAAGACCATAGTGTGAAGGAAGTAGCTGAATCTGCAGGTGTATGGAAGCGTACAACCATACAGGTCTACCAGTGGTGGCTAAAATCCCAGTCTACAGGGAATTCACCTCGGAATTGTACCAACTGGGGAATTCTTTGATGCAGGAGTGTCTGAACCTTGATGTGTCCACTCCATGCCAAGTCACAGCTGTTATTCATGCTCATGGAGGGATTACATGCTTGGTCATTAGGTACGTTTCAGTGAGTTTATATACCGTATATATCATGAAACCATGAAGTCTCATCCGTGCTCTCCTTCAGTGCAGTGTTGCCAACATTTCCATCCATACAAGCTTTCTTCAAAGTGTTCCAGGAGAACGATTCACCGCATAGCCGGCTTCTGGACCGTATATACTGTGGTCTGTCTTCCTCCCAAAAACACTTCTAGAAAACTGAAGTATGCACAACAAACCCACGAAATAGGATACGGCTGGATTACTTTACCCCAAAATTATCCAAACAGGTGTCTCCGATGAGCTCATGAAGCGAACGTGTGACACAAATGGTGCGGAGGCAACACAAAGAGCCGTGCTCTCTTTATCCTACCGAAACTGTGTAACTCTCTAAATGAACCGGGTCTCTGATTTCACCCTTTCCTGGGGCTTTTGCTATCAATTCATTTGACTTCTCCACTAGTGTTCGTCTTTGATTTAGGTTGGGGAGGGGACATTCATATTTTGCAGATCTTGCTGTATTGTCAAATAATCCCTTTTTCTTTTTTTCCTGGTGTTTTTCTGAAAGCCAGCTGTCAGAATGATCTCCTCTTACTTGGAAAGCTCTGTTAGTGATATTGTTTTGGGGTTGGAGGGTTGGGGGTGGAGGGGGTGGTTTACTGAATTATTAGGGAACTCCGAATGTTCAACCTGGAGGCGTGAAAGTGCAATATCAAAGCCATATGATACGAGGTGGCATTGGCTAATTTCTTCATATCTGAAAACTGGATATTTGAGATCCCTTTATGAGCCTGTAATGACTCGTAGACGGAGGGGAGGGGGGTGGGATGCCTCTCAGGGGACACCGAGGGGTTACAGCGCTGAATTATGAGCATATTGACATGCGGCAGGACAAGAGAGAACACTAAACAGACCCTCACTGGCCTACAGGGTGAGATTCTCCCCTGGGACGAGGGGCTGGGGACACAGGGAACAAAGCACTCAGGAACAGCTACAGAGCTCTATAGAACTCTGCTGAAGTGCCTTAGGATGTATATGACAAGGCCAAGTGTGGGAAAGTCCACAAAGGAGATCCCTCCTGTCATTCATGTCCTGCTGTGCAGTGGTGACCTGCTGCTGTTCACACCTGAGACTGTTTAAACAGCTTGTAGGGGCTTTAATAGCTTAATAACTTTGTTCAGTAGTTTCAGAATTCAAATCAGTTATGGTTAATTGCTAAGGACCGTCATATGCTAATAGATTATGTTTGAATTGCATGTTTTGTTGATTTTGTAAGTGTATATTTAAAGTATAAGTGTAAAGTTAATGATGTTAAATGCTTATATAATTGGAATGCTCATATCTATTATATATCATATATATATGCTCATCTTATTTACCATATTGGAAAAAGCTAAGAATTTCATTTCATTTTAGTCTACATTTAATGTTAAGTTTTTTGGCAATATTTGTGAATATGTCAGTGAAACTAATAATAATAATAATAATAATAATAATAATAATAATTATGCATGTTATATTATTATACAGCAATATATTATACTAATACTAATGATTATATTAAAAATAATTATATTGATGATGATGATAACAATAATAATATAATAATAATAATAATAATAATAATGCTCCTAAAATTCCAATATGGCCATGGGCACATGTGTGCACATATGTCAGTGAAACTAATAATAATTATAATATTTTATTGTATATTTAGATAATATACAATATCAATATATACACAATATTAACATGTCCAATAATAGTATATTATTGAAATAGAAGATGTTTATTTAAACTGTTAACTATAAACTACTACGAAACTAAAAATAAGGTAGTGATGGAAATGATGATGATGATGATGATGATGACGGTGAAGATGATGATGATGGTCACATTGACAGTGCACACAACAGTAACTTCTAGAATTCACTTTTAAAGAGTCTTTAAAAATGTTCCAAAATACACAGTTCCAGTGACGGTAACTATCAGTATAGAAGTCAGTGTGTTGCAGTGAGGGTGCGTTAGTGACTACACATATCCAGACAAAAGCTGCCCTCTACTGTCATAACCATTACACTGCCTCAAAGACCTCAGAAGCTTCACACTGCTCCAGCACTCAGCACGGTGAGCGTTAGGATTACACGTTATCAGTTAGTAAGCTGGCGATTTGCATTTAAAGCATTCAAAATCAGTCTGCTTATAGAAAACTACTCTCTCTGCTTAAGATACATGGCTCTTCGATGGTTCTTTGAGGGTTCCTTGGTAAAGGCCAATGACCATTTAAAGAAACACGACTCTTTGCATGGCTGAACGATTTCTTTTCTATGATGGAAAAATTTGATTCTTTAAAGAGTAATTGTAAAAATGGCTCTTTGTATAGAACCAAAAGGGGTTTGGGATAGATACTAGTCAAATAATTAATAATAAATTAATTAACAGAATAAATGGACTGAACAGAGCTAACACATCAAATAGCATATATACATTGTTTCATGCAGGGATGCCAAATCAAATCAGCCAAGATTGGAATCAACAGATTTGTGTTCAAAATGTGAAATCAGCTTATTCATTTTATTTTCCCCGATTTGCATTTCAGATTTATGATAAAAATAATATGGTGAGTATATATGAAACATGTAGGACCTATATCCGTACTAGATAAAACATTTGATAGCTACAAGCCCACATTGTCAAAAAAAAAAAAGGACCCTCCTCTCTGCCAAATCTAAATGGGAACTAGAGCCCATGCAACAGCCAGTCAGGGTGCTCCACAGAGGAAGACTGCAAAGGTTCCAGTACTGCAGAAACCAGACAGGGACCCTGCATTCAACAGCTGCTGTCTTCTACAGCCTCTCTAACCTCATATGAGAAGACACCAGTGAACACCAGAGGGCGCACTAACCTAAACATGATCCTTTAATAGGTCTTTTTCTTTTTAAGATCTTATAACACATCGATCCCACCTCCTGGACTGTGTACGATCTGTTTCTCCATGACTACCATTTCCATTGAAAAGCATTCATTACATCCAACACTCTGATTATGCCGGGTTGACCACTGCTACCAGTATGTTCATGCGTCCATACCACATAGTGAGTTGCATTTAATGCACCGAAGAATGGCTGACAATAAAAAACTTACATGCAACTAGTTGCATGCTGCGAGGCACAAGATGGCTGTGCAACTTTACGGCTATGCAAAGTAAGTTGCATGCAATGCATTTGATTGCCATTTGATAACTGGGTTTCAGGTTTTCAGGTTTCATGCAACTCAAGTGCAATTTAGTGCAACTAAACCGCTGATCACATTAATGACTGATTTATTCCGATTGGTCAGTCTCTCGGTGGTCTGCTCTATTGCTGTTGATAATTCTGTGGTATTCGTAATGAGAGACAACAGCAGCTTCAGGAGTTTAAATATTACGTCACGTGTCAACTCCAGGCCTTCCGTTATTTAATAACACAGCTGACCCGAAATGAATTAAGCAGTTACTCATAATTCTCCAAATTGATGTGAGTGTTTACATGACTTAGTTTCCTGTGTGGTTCATCCAATATAAATTGCCAGTTTGAATTTATTCTAAATGCCCTCCAATTAAAGCTGATGTTCTTCATCTTAACTTCATAGTCACTGTTTTATTTCACATCCAGTGAGTTTAGTGTCAAATTAGAGTCAAAGGAAGCTAGTTATTATATATTTAACATAGATTGCACATATTAACGTATCACAAACACACGTCACTGTAAATTTAGATTATTGGACAAAAATAATAAGCAGTGCAGCCCATTTGTTCTGTTTACCATTTTAGGATAAAGATTATAGGCGGTATGGCCAGCTCAACATAGAAATCCAACTGTTAGCTGAACTCCAATCCAAGCTGAACTCTTCTAAACGTCTCAGACACATTTACAGCAGTGCTTTACCATTTGCCAGGGATTTCTTTCATAGTGGGATTGTCATTCTGGCATTTTTCTTGCTCCAGCTTGGCCTGGCGCACTTCCTTAAAGGTGGAAAAGTACAGTCTCTGTGTGCCAGATCATGGTGCATAGCGAGGACCATCAGAGTGACAGGCAAGAGCTAGCTAGACGGGCTATTTGAGACCTTCACTCATCCATAGTTCAGGATACCACTGTTCTGAAACCTAGTTCATTCATTAATTTTAAAAAGCCACTTATCTTTCTGGGTCAAGGGTGGGTTCTGGAGCCTGTCCCAGCTCTCACTCGGCTGAAAGAGGCCAGAAACACCCTGGACAGGTCACCAGTCCATGACAGAGCAAACACACGGACAACCAAATTTTCACACAGCGGGAGGAAACTGGAGCACCCGGAGGGAACCCATATAGACATGGTGAGAACTGGGAATCCAGCTGGGAAAGGAATCCAGGCACTGCAAGGTGACAGTGCTACCCACTGCATCACTTTGCCAGCAGTCATAATATGTTGATTTGAATTACATGGGTTGAACTAAACTATTTTATCATGTGGACATCCGACTATATGACAGAAGGCACAAGGACCCCAGGACCCCCAGGACCGCTTCACAGAACAAGCACTTTTTTTCAGCTCCGGTCTCAAAACTTGGCATCCACCAAAGAGCCATCTGCCCTGTTACTGCCTGGGTCAGAGCTGAGAAGACTGTCAGGTCGTTCCCCTAGAAACATGTACAGTCGAGACAGTGATTGTCCAGATCACTTTGCTGCCACAAAAACACGTAGAGGTTCTGTAATGCCATAACGGGTGCAGTTGTAAGTCATAAACCTTAATTCCAGTTGTTGCCTCCAAAAAATGGAACATCTGGATACAGTCCTGAATACCTTTATCTAGGTAATGTGGAAGGTCGTCTTTGTTTAGCCCTTTTAAGAAATGACAAATCATTTTGACCAGTAGTTTGTGGCAGGCTATTATGATTTGATATGCACATCCAACTTCAAAAGAATAGCTGGGTGAGGGATTGCGGTGCTGTTGGGAAGGAAGATAAAGGTGACCAGGATCAATACATGATGATCAATTTAGACTGATATGATCAATATTTATAGAAGTCTGTCTCTTCGTATGGCATCAGGCTGCCATGTTTACTAATCCAACATGCCAAACGTCTCGGTATGGAGCTGTAGAGGTTCCTGATGGTGTCCTGTGATAATCCATCCCATGCAACTTGAATATCCTCACACAGTTCCTGCAGATGGTGCGGTAGGGGTGGAGGTGGAGTGACACCAGGCCTTCTGGACGTATGCTGCGTGACAACAAACCGTCCATCTCGGTGCTGACCACGGTACCTCCACACACGGACTCGTTGGTCGTCTCCACCAAGACTAAAGCGGGACTCGTCACTGAAGATGACCCATTGCCATTCTGAGTCACTCCAGGCCAGTCTGGTACGACACCACTGCAGTCTTTGGTGACGGTGACGTGGTGTTAAGGACAGTCGTCCTAACGGTGCTTGTAGTCCTGCATCTTGCAGCTGTCTGCCAATGGTGCTGGCACTAACAGGAAGACTCATGAAGGACATCACTCCTCAGTGAATGTCTGCAATCGTGGCTGTTGGGTCAGGAATGTAGAGCAATAAGGTCCATCCTTGCTTAGATCACAAGCGGGGCGAAGTGTGAAACCTAAATCCTTTGCATGTCTCATGATGTCAAACCCACCCACCTGGTCTCGCTTCTCTTGGTTGATTCCCTCTGTGATATTTGTGCATCTATTCTTTGGATGATGAGTGTATTTTGACTCCTACAAAGTCGCATCACTTTTAAGTCACTTAAAAACTCGAGTCGAGTAAAAACTCATATGATCTAGTTTAATCACAAAACCTAATCTGATAAGGTGAATTTAAAAAGGAAGTTATCATGACCTCTTTCTATACAGTGCCTATTCAACAAAGTTAGGTCAAGAACATCGATTGCTTTGATGGTAGATCATATCTCATTATTTTTGAGGGTTTGCTCACAGTCTGTTCAGGTTTCCTCATGACCGGTTGTCTGCAAGGGTCAGTGCTGCCATACCAGACAGTGCTAGACGATGTCAGAATGCTTCAGATGATTCCAGAGCAGAGCTGTATCAGCTGTTGCACAGGCAGCTGTAGTTAAAGGTTGCCATTTGCATCACTGCATGGTGTTGAAAAACTGCTTGGCACTTGATGATGACATCATCTCTAGAGAAGAGCATCTAATTGGTCATTGAGCTGCTGTAGGACCGCCAGGCACTCCTGTAGCATGCAGCTAATGGTGTGCAAATCACTGAGGGCATTTTTTTTATTTTCACCTGCTTCATAAAGCGCTCACTTGATATGATTGATCTAGAGCAACCCCGTCTACTAACGGCAGATTCACCAATAACACCACATACTCCTAAAAATAAAAGGTCCCTAAAGGGTTCTTGGCCTTGCCCTAGACTGTTAACCCTTTATCTGGTATAGAACGTTCATGACCTGGAGGCTGTTAAGCTTTACACATGCTCTGTACACTCTTAAGCCTCCGTTACAGTAAAAGAAAGGCTTCCATTGAATTCTATACAGAACCAAAGCAATTCTACCGGCATCCCTCCAGAGCTCTCTATTTGGCACCTCTATTTTAAGATGGTAAGGCAGGAGAGCCGCTGTGAGAACAGATAAACAGGGGTTTATAAGAAAACTGTCCATCACAGCAAACTAGTCCAGAGAAGGAGGACGGAACCCTTCTGACCCATCTAGCTAGCTGCCAAGTACTGGCCACATATCACATGACACATTCCCTTGACTCAGCCAAAGAAGAGCCGAGGAGCGAGGAGGAGCTGGAAGTTACTGTGCGAAGCTTCACTGTCAGAGAGCAGCGAGTGAGACGTCTGAGATATTCCACATGCCACGTTCCAACTTCCATGAGGCACATTCTGTAGCAGCCGGCGCTTTACTGCAGATCAGGTTACACTGCGCGTCCATAAACACTGGCTTTGTGGGAATTCGGCCTGTTAAAGCATTTAACACTCTGTTCACGGTGAAGCACGCCGAGCGGCTGCAGGTTTATTACACTGCAAAACAGTACTGTTAACTAGTGGTACGTTCTTCATCATCATCATCCTTAACATCAGCAGCAGCAGCAGCACCAACATCATCATCATTAACATTATATTCCTTATCATCATCATCATCATCATCATTACCATCATCATCATCATCAACATCATTATCATCAGCAGCAGCAGCAGCACCAACATCATCATCATTAACATTATCTTCCTTATCATCATCATCAACATTATCATCATCAACAATATCATTAACAACATCAGCAGCAGCAGCAACATCATCATCATCATTAACATTATCTTCCCTATCATCATCATCATCTGCATTATCTTCATCAGCAGCATCATCATCATCATTATCTTCATCATCACCATCATCATCATCATCATCAACATTATCATCATCATCATCATAATCACCATCATCACCAACATTATCATCATCATCATCATCATCATCATCGTCAACATTATCATCATTATCATCATCATCATCATCACCATCATCATCATCATCATCATCACCATCCTCACCATCATCATCATCATCATCACCATCATCACCATCATCACCATCATCATCATCACCATCATCACCATCATCATCATCATCAACATTATCATCAGCATCACCATCATCGTCATCTTCATCATCATCATCATCATCATCATCATCATCTTCGATTGCTTCTTTGTTTTATTCTACTTCATCTTTTTCTTTCTTCTTCTTCTCCTTCCTCTTTCTTCTTCTACTTCTTTCTTCTTGTTTCTTCTCCTCTTCTTCCAATACGTCACATAGAAAATCAACACATAGACTGGGAGAGTGTGCTGCCATTGTACAGGTACAGGTGCTAAAACCTCAACCATGCTCCTCGTTTGTGAAGACATCACTCAAAATGCCTCTGTTACGGGAGCGAGGAGCAAAAGTCTATCTATCTATCGATCTATCTATCTATGTGTATACAGACAAACAGACATACACATTCGCTCACACACTCTCAACAAAGAGGGCAATTTAGCATCTCCAGTTCACCTGACTGGAGCAGGAGCACCAGGAGGAGACCCACTTAGACATGGGGGAGATATGCCAAACTCCCCATAGAAAGGGTCCCAGATTCCCCAGCTGGGAATCAAACCCAGGCCGTGCTTACTGTAAGGCAACAGTGATATGTACTGTATCACCGTGCCCCCCTATTTATATTATTATGACAAACAATAACACGTGTATTTGCCATGTTATATATGATGTGTGCGTGGATCTGAATCCTCAGTCACCATCATCATCACCATCTTTATCATCATCTTATCAGTATAACGATCATCATTTATCTCATAAAACCCTCTGACTGTCATCCAGGGCATTTCCCTCACAACAGCAGCAACATAACAGCGCCTTACAGGCGTCAACAACATCTGTGATCATCACCAATCTGAGCTGCTTCTTGGCCATCTATCTATCTATCTATCTATCTATCTGTCTATCTGTCTATCTGTCTGTCTATCTAATATAAATATATGTGTATACAGACAAACAGACATACACATTCGCTCACACACTCTCAACAAAGAGGGCAATTTAGCATCTCCAGTTCACCTGACTGGAGCAGGAGCACCAGGAGGAGACCCACTTAGACATGGGGGAGATATGCCAAACTCCTGTAGAAAGTCTCCTGATTCCCCAGCTGGGAATCTCTGACAGGCCGTGCTTACTGTGGATGCAATTATGATATGCACCTTATCACCTGCGTGCCTCCCTATTTATATCATTATGACAAACAATAACACGTGTATTTGCCATGTTATATATGATGTGTGCATGGAACTGAATCCTCAGTCGTTTAATTAGTTTGATTAATCAGTATAACGACCAGTTTAGCTCTAAACCCTCTGACTGTAGCCAGGGCATTTCCCTACAACACGCACTAACAGCGCCTTACAGCGTCAGTTCTGTGACTCATAATCTGAGCTGCTTCTTGGCCAGAGCTGAATGACTGACTGCGTTGGTGGCACAGAGTGCAAGCAGCACATCTGACTTTGACAGGCGGGGGGTGGGGGGGTTGCTCCTGTGGTCTGCTGTTTTAACCATTCTGTTCTCTGACAAAACATTTAGTGGTGGATCCTCATTATCAAAACCCTTTTGACCTGCGTGCTCGGAGTCTCTCAGGGGTCTCCGCCATATGCCCACCTAACACCAGAGAACACATGCTGTCGCTTCAGTCCATCAGACAATGACTGGTGGAGGTTCTGTGTGGAGTTTGCATGTTGCATGAGGTCTACATGAAGTCTAATGCTCCTATTACTGTCATGATTATGGTAAGCCCCCCTCAGGACCACCATGATGCAGGTATTATGTGTGTGGTGGATCATTCTCAGCACGGCAGTGACGCTGATGGACTTGAGAATGACCACTGCAAACTGTCCAGCAGTAGATGAGCTATCGTCTCTGACTTCTACAGGTGGACCAGCAAGGTAGGAGTGTCTAATAGAGTGGACAGTGAGTGGACACAGTGTTTACACACTCCAGCAGCACTGCTGTGTCTGCGCCGATCACACCAGCACCACACACACTAACACACCACCACCACGTCAGTGTCACTGCAGTGCTGGGAATGACCCACCACCCACATAATACCTGCTCTGTGGTGGTCCTGAGTGGGTCCTGACCATTGAACAGTGTAATAAACTATACAGGGAAACCTGACTGACTGAAAGTAGATGCAATGGCGCCCTCCATGAGTCATTCCGTTATTGGCAGCACCTTTGGTAGACCGCTGCACGGAGCTGGACTACTAGACTTCTACAACGACTGCCCTAACACCACGTCAATGTCCCAAAGACTGGAATGGTGTCGTGTCAGACTGTCATGGAGTGACTCAGAATGGCAGCGGGTCATCTTCAGTGACGAGTCCCGCTTTTGTCTTGGTGGAGGCAACAAAGCAGTGTGAAACGGGTTGTTGTCATGTGCCATATGTGTAGACTCACCTCCAACCCTACTCCACAATCTGCAGGAACTGTGTAAGAATTTTCATGTTACATGGGATGATGATTATCATGATTATCATGATATACATATACATATATACAGAGGTTGGACAATGAAACTGAAACACCTGTCATTTTAGTGTGGGAGGTCTCATGGCTAAATTGGACCAGCCTGGTGGCCAATCTTCATTAACTGCACATTGCACCAGTAAGAGCAGAGTGTGAAGGTTCAGTTAGCAGGCAAGAGCACAGTTCTGCTCAAAATACTGCAATGCACACAGCATTATGGGTGACATACCAGAGTTCAAAAGAGGACAAACTGTTGGTGCACGTCTTGCTGGCGCATCTGTGACCAAGACAGCAAGTCTTTGTGATGTATCAAGAGCCACGGTATCCAGGGTAATGTCAGCATACCACCAAGAAGGACGAACCACATCCAACAGGATTAACTGTGGACGCAAGAGGAAGCTGTCTGAAAAGGTTGTTCGTGTGCTAACCCGGATTGTATCCAAAAAACATAAAACCACGGCTGCCCAAATCACGCTGTACTGGCCGCAAAAGGAGGCCCTACACCATACTAATAAATGACTGTGGTCTAAAACCAGGTGTTTCAGTTTCATTGTCCAACCCTTGTATATATATGTCAATCCTCCATTGACAGCATTATACCTGGGCAGCCTGTAGCATTTCTCCTCCAGCATTTGTGCCGGAACTCCACCTCCACCTCCTCCATTTATATTTTCTAATTATATATAAATGTATTTGTCCTGCCCTCCTTTCAACATATAGTCATTTCACAGACTGAGCTAATTAGCAAAGAAAAGAAAGAACAAACAGGGCCCTGAGTTTATTACACAGTAGCCATGGTACAAATGCTAGTCATTGGGTCAAACCATTGCAGCACACAAAAGGGGGAGGAGGTTGAAATGAACGTTCTAAAATATGTAAGCATTAAAGCACAGTTTGTTTAAATGATGAATGTATACATGCACGTCCTTCTTAAAGACTCTGATCTGTTTAGTTTGTTGTTTGTTTGTTTGTTTGCTCGTAAATATCTTTTATGAAGCACTACCTGTCAAACTTGGACCGCGCTGGCTGCTGCTGCTTCTGCTGCTGCTCCTTGTCACTAGCCGGCTGAAGTTGAAGCGAGAGAGTGCGCTCAGATCGTCACCGGAGCTGAAAACTCTTCACGAGGCGAAGCCACTGCCAGGTAATCTCACCGTGCTGCAGACACGCGGGAGCCCGAGTGCGCGACGAGTTCTGGCTGTGATCCTTTATTGCCACCTGCTTTGGGCTGTAGAGCTCGCTGTTGTGAATGAGAGTAACCGGCTGGATGATTTTAGACTACTGAACATCTCGTGTACATATGAATGCCAAAGCAGCAACTTGTGCACCAGCAGTTCAGTGCAGTTCGCAAGATGCCCTGAGCTCGGTCGACTTGGCTTTGAGTGAGGAAAGAATGTCTCGACCGTAATGATATAATAATGACCATATATAAATAATGACCATAATAAGTTTCTGATGGTTCCTGCTGGTGTCCAGTGGTCAGCAATGGTATTGTTCTATTTGTCCTGATGGGTTGATCTCACCTGTGAATGATTGTAATGGTTTAACAGGTGTATATATACACATATACGTATACATACGTGTATATATATATGTATATATGTTCCAATGGAACACTAAGCACGGTTGTAAGTCGCTCACGGTTGTAAGAGCGTCTGCTGAATGCCTTAAATGTAAATGTAAATATTTACATTATATATATATATATATATATATATATATATATATATATATATATATATACTGATGAGGCATAACTTTAAAAACCATATTCCTTGTATGTATATTCATTGTCCATTTTATCAGCTCCACTGACCATATAGGAGCGCTCTGTAGTTCTGTAGTTACAGACTGTAGTCCATCTGTTTCTCTGTATACTGTATTACCCTGTTCTCTAATGGTCAGGACCCCCACAGGACCACCACAGAGCAAGTATAATATGGGTGGTGGATCATTCTCAGCACTGCAGTGACAGCGACATGGTGGTGGTGTGTTAGTGTGTGTTGTGCTGGTGTGAGTGGATCAGACTGTGCTGCAGATTTTGCTTCTCCTGTAAAGTCATCATTTCCAATAGACAAAGTTCAGGTCTGTCTTTTGCCAGTAATGTGATTTGGGACAGAGGAGATGGGAAGCATGTGTATGTGTGAGGAGAGTGGAGTTTGGTTTTGTGGCTTCCAGAGGTGGGTAGAGGGAAAGCAGCTACTACAAAACAACCTGAGTAGGCGTAGAACAGTGTCTGGCCAGAACCTCCACTCAGACACAGGGCTCCCTATAGAACCGCAGTGGAACTTCTCAGTACCTCCGGTATTAGTCAGCATAGGAACTGAAGTGTGTTAGGTGCTCTCTCTCTCAGTTTCTGGGATCCAAATCTAAAATGAAAATGTAGTTGAGCTAACAGTTTCACATGCCTAGGGAACACCAGTACGAACTGGCAAGCAACCAAACTGGCTAGGGTCCAATTGAATCGTTCTAGCCCTGTCTGTGACAACGACACACTGCCCATACGTGTTGCAGGTCGCAGTGAGACATGAGCATTCCGAGTCTCAGCATCACCTTCATCTGTGGTCCGAGTCTCAGAATCACCTCGAAAGGTGGAGGCCAGCTCACTCCATAAGCGCATTGTCGACCAGCTCGAGCAGAGTTCATGATAGCGTCCTGGTTTTATAGGTTGGTGGAATGGGTGCTGAAACTGAAATCCAGATCCAGGGAAGGACTGTTGTCCACAAAACGAGCACTGAGTGCAAGAGAGAATGCAACCTTCTCTAGACGAGTCCAACACCCAGCGTTTGAAACCCACCCCTGTTTCCTGACGTTGCCCAAGCTGCCCTCATATGCTTGCCCATTTACACTCTTTGCTTGGGTCCTACAGTGAAACAAGCTGTTTCCTTTTTTTGGCGAGCTCATGAATAATTAGATGAGCTCTGCTCTGATTGGCTGGTTTCCAGTGTGCGAATAAGCTAGTTAGCTATGCTAGTTACTTGGAGCTTGCTAGTAGCTAGCATTACCTATACAGCACACAGTAGATTAATGTTGTTCCTCATAATGAAACTCTCGGTTTAAGATGGTCTGCTTCAACCGGCAAACACGGATACAGTCACACAGCATGGCTGCTACTTACAGGCTGCTGTTGGGGTTGTGATGCTAATATAGGCGGTCTTGCTCCCCTGTTCAGTTTCTTCAGGGTCAAACGCTGAACGGAGCTGCTCCGTATTGTCCGGTGTTTGAGCAACTGGCCATATTGAAATGTGCAGAGTTATTATATGGATTAAAGTTGTTCAGATATTTGTTAAACCAAGCTTTAGCCTTGGTTAAACATGAACACCAGCCATGCCCAGTGACAGCTCTATATTCCGGTTTCTATAATCAACACATTTTTCCCCTGCTTCTAGCCGTTGTACATTTTGTTACTGAACGTAACTGCGGCATTATTTAAGGTCTGCCCATAGTTAATGCACTAGTGTAAATGCAGGACTGGAGAAAAAGAGTGTTTGAGCTTTACGCCTGTCAGTTACAAACATGAGCTTTCCTTAGACCTTTGACCATGTAAACAGGGCTCTATGAGAACTTTGTCGGATTTCGCCCCATGAAGTGGTCCTGACTATTTGTTCATGTTTTTTTCTCCATGTCACATCTAATGGAAATCAATTTGGCATACTTCCGATCTGATGTCCTCATTTTCCAGAAAGTGCTGTTGAGGTCATTGAACATACTTTGAACTAAAAGGAGGCGGGGCTTATGATTCGATGTGAACTGACCTGAATTAATTACCGGATACAGCGTCCAGCAGCTCGTAGTTACCTAAACATTAGCTCTATAGTTATATGTTTTAATTTTCTATTCTTCAAGGAGGACCGACTTCGTCTTCATAGGTTCAACTGATAAAACAAAATTAGTCACATTCCGAGCTTTTTTAGATTAAAAGGGAAATTTGGTAAACCTGAAACCGTTTAACATTACATGCGCTTTAATACTTATCTACGTACTAAAGGTATTAAGTGACTGTACCTTATCTTTAAATGTACAAGTGTCATCTAGCTGTAGAACAATTAAATTAAATATCTGTAATTTAGGTTCTAAAATAACGGAATTATAATAAAACAAACATCTTTGATCCGTTTTTCTTTCTCCGCAAACAGACGGTACGTCTAAAACTTAAGTCATCTTCGTTTTGGCACAGGTTTGGATGTCCAATGAATGAATTGTTTGCGTTAGGACTTTTTTCGGAAACCATCCCCCGTGTTTCTTATTGGTGTAGCACAATATCGAACACCAGCCTCTCACATGGGACGTTTTTTAGCACGCTGCGCCTGGTGGGGAGCCAACTTAAATATATGTTTATTATTCCCCCTTAATAATTATTAAAATGTCTGAAAAGCAGTCCACACTAGTGAAGCGACCATTAAGTCAGAATATTTAGTGTGTCTTACTCAACATACTGTTGTCAGGTCTCCGACACAACCTCATAATTCAGAGGATCCATTGATATTTAGGGAGGGACTGTACACGTGACAACACGTGGTTGGTTGGTGCAACAGATAACACCCTTTCCTGTCAGCGGGCTACCACATCATGTGGGTCAGATTTTGGGTCTGGGTGACTATGCCGCGCTACACCAATAAAACTCCTCGGACAAGACTCCTAGTAGTACTTTGGCCTACCTGTAATATGATTAGCCTTGTAAGGCGCTCTAGATAAGAGTGTCAGCAAAATGCCATAAACGTATCTGTCTAATGTTTAAGTTCACTATACTTCTGAAAAATTCATTCATTTTTCCCATAGAGAAAACCAGCTAGAAGTTCCTGATGCAGGCTGTAAAGTCATTCACGTCTTCAGAGGTCTATGTTTTACCCCAGGTGCAGACAAAAGCACTGGTGGCATTGATGAGAACCAAAGCCATTAAACAGAAGTGGAGATGTTCACTCTATAATGACAGTAGAAAAGCTGCGACCTCTGAAAGCCCGCGAGTTTCCCCCTGTGTTGCTCAGAGACTCCTATCTGCTGTAATTTGAGGGTGAGGCACGACTCTGACTCCATTTGAGAGGTGTAATCTGTTTCTCTCTTTCTGTCTCTGGGTGATTCAGCTTCACAGCTAATTCTCACTGTGCAAATCACTTCATAGAGAAACTGCAGCTAGTCATGGCATCCTCCGGAATAAGCATTACCCCCTTCGTGGATACTGTTAGGGCTTGTGTGTGGGATGTCTGCTGTGGATACCTGACAGATTTCTGCTTAACCCCTTAAATTCCCAGGCTCATTATATTATATGGCTTCTTTTGCAGTAACTAAATACACTCATCATCCAGAGAATAGTTGGACCCAGAAGGAAGTGTGGGGTTGTAGTGCTATTGGGAGCCTAAGGAAGATAAAGGTTACCAGGATCAGTAAATGATTATAAATTTAAACTACACATACAGAAGTAGTGTCTAACAGAATGGCATTCGGCCACAGTGTTTGCTAACGCAACATCCCAGACGTCTCAACATGGAGTTGTAGAGGTTCCTAATGGTGTCCCAGGATAATCCATCCCATGCAGCTTGAATATTCTCACATAGTTTGTGGATATGGTGCGGTAGGGGTGGAGTTGGAGTGACACCAGGCCTTCTGGACATGTGACACGTGACAACAAACCATTCACCAAGGTACCTCCATATAAAGATTCATTGTTCTCAGTCACTTCATGACAGTCTGGCGACACTGGCGTGGTGTTAAGGGCAGTCGGTGTAACGGTCTGCGTGCATGTAGCCATGTTGTGGTTGTTGAGTCAATCAGGTACATTGATAAGGCCTGTTCTTGCTTATGTCATATGCGTGGCTGAGCGTGAAACTTGAATCATTTGAATGTCTCACAATGTCAAACCTACCCACCAAGTTACCCATCAAACTTTATCAAGAATAGGTGAAACATGTTGGACAAATAAATCAAAAAGCCATTACCTCTCTGCGCATTAAAGGGCATGGTGGCTGAAGTAGAGCTAACTGATATCATTTACCGCTCACGGGACGTGTTTCCTGGGTCCATGCATGCAGAAGCAAGTTACTTCCATAACACTGAACCACTGAACACAGTGCAACATTTCTGGATTGGTCCATTGTTGAGGTGGCAGCCACTTCCGAATCAGTGGGGATCCTCAGTTATCATTATAGCTGTCTTTGTGCCAACGCAAATTTTAGAGCAGTTCAGGGCTGTGTGGGAAGTAGTCGATTCAAATGGCACAGTGAAGGATTGATTGTGGGGGTGGCCACTTTGAATGTGAAGACAAGGTGCAGTAATAAGCCAAACAGCAGAATCAAAAATACACCTTCAGCACATTGTGCTTTGCATTCATGGCCAACAATAGAGAGATTGTCTGGTAGTTTGGCCTATGGGAAGCAAAATGGCAGCACATTCAGCCGTGCCCTCGTCAACATGATATAGACGTAGCCAAAACATCAAGGCCGTATTTTGTCTCCCTTTGTTAAAGAAATTAGACTGGGTTTTCTAGAAGGCGATCCAACACTACATTCCTGCAGCTGGAAACAGTGGAATCGACTCAACTCCACTTTATTTTAGCCAGGACAACAATGATAAAGGTACAGCCGAGACTAAACCATCGTGAACATAGTTTGCTCTGCACTTTTAAACAGCTACAGGGGTTGGACAATGAAACTGAAACACCTGGTTTTAGACCACAATCATTTATTAGTATGGTGTAGGGCCTCCTTTTGCGGCCAATACAGTGTCAGTTGGTCTTGGGAATGACATATACAAGTCCTGCACAGTGGTCAGAGGGAGTTTAAGCCATTCTTCTTGCAGGATAGTGGTCAGGTCACTACGTGATGCTGGTGGAGGTTCGTCCTTCTTGGTGGTATGCTGACATTACCCTGGATTCCGTGGCTCTTGATACATCACAAAGACTTGCTGTCTTGGTCACAGATGCGCCAGCAAGACGTGCACCAACAGTTTGTCCTCTTTTGAACTCTGGTATGTCACCCATAATGTTGTGTGCATTGCAGTATTTTGAGCAGAACTGTGCTCTTACCTGCTAACTGAACCTTCACACTCTGCTCTTACTGGTGCAATGTGCAGTTAATGAAGATTGGCCACCAGGCTGGTCCAATTTAGCCATGAGACCTCCCACACTAACATGACAGGTGTTTCAGTTTCATTGTCCAACCCCTGTACATTACAGTGATATGAGGAAAATGCATTTATGGCATTTAGCTGACGCTCTTATCCAGAGCAACTTACAGTGTTAATCGTATTACAGGTGGGCCAATGTAGTGTTAGGAGTCTTGCCCAAGGTGTATTGGTGTAGCACAGCATAGTCACCCAGACTGGGAATCAAACCCCAGTCTGGTATCCAATGCGCCACACCAACCAGCAGTCTGAGTGACAAGGAGAAAATCATTACTGTAGTCTGAATTCTTTGAAAAGGCACGGTTCCGCTTTTAATTCTCTGAAAAAATGGACGTAGTCTTGTTCTTCTTTTTAATAGACTTAAGTTAGCACCACTTTGGCCACCTCTTTACTTGACTTGTCCAGTGCACCTTAAGTGTAGCAGCATTGCATCTTCAATCTTCCCAGGTTCAGTCATGTCACTTCACTGCTGCGCTCCCTTCACAGGCTTCCTGTAGCTGCCTGCATCCAACTCTGATGCTGCTTACAAAGCCAAGAATTGGCCAGCCCCCCAACCTTATGACAATGGTGAGGCGATCTGCACCCCGAGCCCTTCAAGCTTTAAGTACAGCTTGGCTTGACCCGCCATCCCTTAAAATGAATGGAAGACAAGCATCCAGACTCTTCTCTGTCCTGGCTCTCAGACAGTGGAATGAACTTTCACTGGCTCTCTGAACAGCTGAGTCTCTTGAGGTCTTCAAACGCAGACTGAAGACCCATCTCTTTGTAGAGCACCTAAGTGACTGAGCACTGAAAGATGTATATATTGATATACTTTGTTTCTGCATATATACTGACCATAACCTCGCTGGGCTGGGTTGCCAGGTAGTGCACTTATGCTTACGTATGTCTATGTATTGTTCTCTCTAGGTATTAGCACTGGCCCTCGTTCGGGCAGTGTCTGAGCTCAAGGCGAGTTTTAGGCTCTAACCTAACACTAGGCACATTTGGATAAGAGCGCCTTTGAAAAGCCATAAATGTAAACTGTAAATGTACAGTTGGACAATGAAACTGAAAAAACACCTGTCATTTTAGTGTGGGAGGTCTCATGGCTAAATTGGACCAGCCTGGTGGCCAATCTTCATTAATTGCACATTGCACCAGTAAGAGCAGAGTGTGAAGGTTCAGTTAGCAGGTAAGAGCACAGTTCTGCTCAAAATACTGCAATGCACACAACATTATGGGTGACATACCAGAGTTCAAAAGAGGACAAACTGTTGGTGCACGTCTTGCTGGCGCATCTGTGACCAAGACAGCAAGTCTTTGTGATGTATCAAGAGCCACGGTATCCAGGGTAATGTCAGCATACCACCAAGAAGGACAAACCACATCCAACAGGATTAACTGTGGACGCAGGAGGAAGCTGTCTGAAAGGGATGTTCGGGTGCTAACCCGTATCGTATCCAAAAAACATAAAACCATGGCTGCCCAAATTACGGCAGAATTAAATGTGCACCTCAACTCTCCCTACACCATACACCATACTAATAAATGATTGTGGTCTAAAACCAGGTGTTTCAGTTTCATTGTCGAAACCCTGTAAATGTAGAATGTCTGCAGCTCTAAGTAAGGTGGAATGGAAATCTGAATAAGTAGCTGAAAAAAGGAGCACAACATTCCATCATCCTCATTTCCAGGACATGATTTCACCTTAAAAAAAAAATTAATAAATAAACATTAATTTGTTGGTGTTGTTTACAGTTGGCATAAAGTCTCGCCACTCTAGGCTCTACAGACTTCCTCCTTAACACTTTACACCCTCCTCCATTAGAATCTTCCTTCAGCCAATTACAACGAAAACACTCAGCAGTCGGCGCTGTCAGAGTCGAAGCCTACAGGGTGACAGGAACTGGACTGCTGATGAATGTATTGCCTCTTAAAACTGCCTCACAGAAAGTTACACACCTGGTAATGAATACGCTGCCTGATGGCGGAGATGGATTTATGGGCGGTCTGTGAACACGCTTTGGGTTAAAATGCATTTTAATGTGTCGCTTTGAGTCCATTCATGGTAAGTATATGAAGGACATTGAAAGGCAGGGACGTTTGAAAGATCTGGTAGTCTATTTATAAGGGCATCTATAGTAGAGGCAGTGAGGGTTTGTTTATATGGGTAGTGGGGCGGCATGTCGACATTATGGTCTAGAACGACTTGATATATTATCAAGTAATGATCTGAGATGCAGTCACTCTGAGGGACTGCGTCTAAGTTTTCTACCCTGATTCCTCACGATAATACCAAATCTAAGGTATGGTTACAGCGGTGAGTGGGTCCTACCACGTTTTGAATATAGCCCATAGAATCAATGAGAGCCTCAAATGCTATTTTTAAGGGGTCTTGGTTAAAATCTCTGACTTTAAGAGCCTTATCCGCCCGGGGACGATATACTGTAGATATTATTAAGCTAGCAGATCCAGGACAGGGGCTGGCTACTTGAATATTTTGGAATTCAAAGGCGTTTGTTTTGTAGCCTACAATTTGAGTGAGGCCCATATCAGAATTATAGAGTGTAGCTACACCTCCACCTCTAGCACTGCTACGGGGAGTGTGATAATAACTAAACCCTGGTGGGGTAGATTCATTTAGAGCTAGATATTCACCCTGTTTGACCCACGTCTCAGTGAGACATAACACACTGAGTTGCTTATCAGTAATTATTTCGTTTACAATATCTGCTTTGGGTGCCAGAGACCGTATATTTAGTAGACCAAGCTTAACGCGAGAGCTGCTAGCGCTGCCACTATAAGAAGTTAAAGTCCCCCAAGACTAACGTCTCATTTGCACGTTTTCCAGTGTTATACCATCATCAACACTGCATATGCACACCAAGAAGACATCTGTAGGCTCACCGGTGGTTTAGGACAGTGTAAATAAAGTGGCTATATTAGTGTTATAGACATGGTAACGCCTGGTTCCTATCACCACCACCACTGTAAAGGAACCAGGGTCCGTAGCTTTCTCTACAGCGAGCCATTTTACATAAACCCACTCCGAAAGACTGTTTTTATTGCAACAATGGACTAACGTACAGCATTTTGAAAAGTCAGTGGACCTCCCCTTTAACTCGATACTAGTTGTCTGAGCCATCTGTTCGAATGTGTGTGTCTATGTGAGTGATCAGACATGTCCTTGCTGTAATACGACACGTGTCCCAGGCCCGGGTGACTGAAGTTTACACTGTCAGGGATGAGCCCCACTATATTTAGCACAGAGCCGTGTGAGCCAGGCTAGAGCAGCCACTTTCTGCTGGTACGCTCGCAGAGACAGACAGAGCTCACACTAACTCTATAGTAGAGCGGACCTCACAGCTGGTAGGTTTCGCAGGCTTTTGGTTCTCTCTGTATTGTTTTAGTTTAGATAAGCCGTGTGTGTTCAGGGAAGCGTTGTGGCGATCCTGAGTGGGTCACACCTGGCTTACTGGGTCAGGGGTTACTCATCTTAACTGCCTCTGCTTTTCCCATCCTCTTAAAGATGAATTATGACATGACATGAGGTGTTGTTGTTTCCATGTTGGGCTTTTGTAAAACCCTTGTCTGGCTGTGAGCGGTGGATCGTTTGAGCTAATAGAGCACTTTGTCTTTTTAGGAATTTTATGAATACCGGTAAGCAGCAGAAGCCAGTGCTCACAGGCCAGCGGTTTAAGACCAGGAAAAGGGGTGAGTGACTCACACACTGCGGTTTTCACAATACACAGTATATATACTGTATATATACTGTATATTATATACACTACCAGTCAAAGGTTTAGACACACCCACCTAAATGGATGTTGTTGACAGTTTTACACTTAACAGGACCAGTCCATATCCTGATACACCACATCTACTCCTGATGTAGCACAGTATGATATTCCTCCATATCTCCACCTCTAATATATCGTCGCTGTCCAAAGAAAAACAGGTATCTCCAAAATGACAACTTTACAGGAGAGGCCAAAAACCTAATTTAATTTGAATGGAAGTCAATGGAACCAGACGTCTTTCCAAGCAGTTTTGGGCCATTTCTGTTGGTCCATTCTTCATGAAATTTCCACACAGTGTAAACAGCAGCTCATGTGATCCAATGAGCCATAAAAGTAAAAATCAACAAAAATGGAGATACATGGTTTTGTTTGGACAGCGACAATATATTTAGTGGTGTATAAACTTTGGTCTCTTTTTCTGCACAGTGTAAAAGCTCTAGTTCTCCTTTCAGCTTAGTGAATATTCATGATGGACCGGCCAATAGAATCGCTCCAAACCTGCTTAGTAATAAACGTTGTTCTATGTTCTATAAACGTCGTCCTCCAGTAAGATCCACTCTGGAGGTTTTTAAGGTGGACTGTATAATTCCATGTGTGCTGTGTTGTAGTTTGAGGTCTTTAGGTAGACTGGTCATTTATATATGTAGTTAGTATATTGCTGTTGTCCGAAGAAGTCTCCATTTTTGTTAATTTTACTTTTATGCATGGTTTGAACACAGCAGCTGTTGTTAACACTGTGTGGCAATTTCATTATGTATGGACTGTATGGACCAAAAAATCTGGTTCCATTGAATTACATTAGACTTTTTTTTTTGCCTTCTTCTGTAAAGTTGCCGTTTTGGAGATACTTGTTTTTCTTTGGACAGCCATGATATACTTATATTTTGTCATATTTCGTACATAATGTATATTGTGGCCCAGAGGAACAATATTAACTTAGATTGACTTAACGAATTAAAAGATGTTCAAACACTGATTCGAGTTCTACAAGGTTTTACATCTCCACACTTACAACCTGTTGATTATGTAGCAACAAAATGACATACTGTTAAATAATCTCTTATATCCAGTTGAAATACCTTAAACTTCTGATTTTGGGTTTGTTATAACCTATTTTTTAAATTATTTATATTTATATGTTTATTTATTTTTATTAGTATCCAGACTTCCATTCTTTTGTAAAGTAATTTTAGTAAGCCAAATGTTTCTCACTATAATGGCACATAGATAGATAGATAGATGGATAAATATCTAAATATAAATATAAATATATCTCATTTCACAAGGAGGCAAGAAATATAGATATAATAAAATATATAAATATATTTAAAATACAGATATAAAAAACAGTGCAATAGTAATAAATGTGCATGATTGTGCAAGGGGCGCAGTTATCAGCAGATAAATGACTGAATTAACATAATAAACATGTGCATATATTGGTATTTATATATAATTTGGCTTGTTTAAAGCATTTCGCCAAATAAGTGAAATTATTTGCCAATATACTGAGGAGATTTATCTTCCTAAAATCACTTACAACAAGAAAAAAATATAAATATCGATACATAATCTTAAAGTAAGTTCATAAAAATCTTAACACAAGAATGCTGAGATATCCCAACTAGAAATAAGATTTCAATTGGCAAAATGTAATTTTTTTGCAGTATATGAACTCGTTTAAATTAGGATATGGATATATACTGATTCATCTTCTAGCAATATGTTTTGACTGAAGTCCAATTTCCAAAACCAGACCACAGTGCCTGGTGAAAGCATTGGTAGCACAAATAACCATAACCTTCCTACCTAAATTTTCTTGGAAGACAAGTACATTAAAACCCTCATAGTCTAAATGCTGAGGGTCAGGTGATGGTCTGATACCACATACTATATTCCATATAGCATAAACAACTTACGGTATGGTTCTGTTTAAAGTAGCACCCCTCAATCTCCACCCTGTATCAATACACTGAGGCTCATATTCCTGTATTTCAACCAATTTACCACATATCGACTCTTGTTCAAGTTCATCTGGGGGCTTATCCACACAGACTCACGCACGCCTACTGACGCAAACCCCTCAAGCATGCCAACACACATGTGCTGCAGTCTCTCACGCACCATCGTGAGATGGTCCCTGTGGCAGCTCACTGCTTTCCATTAATAGCCTGCTGGTGTCCAGCCGTGTACACTGGCTCTTACACAACACTAGGCCCTGTGCAGGCCCCCCTGCCATCTCACTATCACTGCCATTCACCTTGCCCACATGCAGAGAAGCCAGCAGCCAGCAGCAGCAGCGCGGAAGCTGCCCACTCTGGCTCAGAGACGCCAATCTCTCTGTTCCGGGTGATGTAAATACATTAGTGCTACCCGAGATGATGGTGCGGCGCGTCACATAAGGCGGATTTCCGGGAGGGAAGCTGGTCTAGAAGGTTTGGCCTACTAAATGTTCCTCAGTGGCCTGTGACTGCCAAATGTGAGGGTGTTTTTCATAACAGGACATTTGCGTCACACTTCAAGGGTTTACCATGTAGGTGTGATTGACAGTTCAAATGTGGGGTGTCACAGCAAGATGGTTAGTGTGCCCTTTTGTTCCAGTGTGTCTTCCTTCACTAGCTACCACTGAGAGTGCACTCCTCCCTCAAGAGAGCACACCATCCTTATTTCAGGCCCTTAAAGCAGGTCTATATGACAGAGACCCTGAAACAATGGTAAAGGTCTATCGTTGCTTCCCAACCCGGGTCCCATCCCACTAATGACTCTAAAGTCCATTGGGGCCAAAAATTCACAGAGGGCCCTTTCAGCCAGCGTTCATGACCTTTGTGTTATGAATGCCAAATGTAAACAATTTTGTAATGTAAATATACACAATATTAAAAATGTGTAATCCAAAAATATGGCCTGGGGCCCCAAGCAGTTGCCTGCCTTGCCTGGTGTCTATGCATGTGCCATCTCCCAGGTTAAGCAACACTGATCTGTGCTGTCATAATTCTGAATCTTAATCATCTTATTGTATGATATTAAAATATGTAGCCTTCTTTCATAGCTCATAGCAGACTGGGCTTTGATACTGGGGTCATATACAATTTGAATTGCATTAGCCCTATACAGAGGTATGCAAAACATTAGGTCAAAGATTTGGCCAATTTTTACTGACCGATATTGACCACACCCCTGGCCTGACTGTTATTAGGTTAAAGTCAGAGAGAACCTGAGGTAACACGTTAAACGTTTCTGTGACATGAGTGTTATATTCAACACCCAGCAGAGCTATAGATATAAATAGGATAAAACACACCTGAAAAACCGCTAATCAAACCTGAGAACTATGTGGGCGTGGCTAATGAGATAGACTGACATTGATTGACAGCTCTCTGTCCAGCACTCCTAGCCTGCAGTGCTACTCCTACAGAACTAAAATCACCTCCAGCCTTTACCCAGCTTTCTATGGACATCCAGACGCGCTAATGGATAAAGGAACAAAGTTGGTGATGGATAAAGTAATGAAGGGATGACTGGCAGCTACGGAGAGGAGGTCTATCCTGGTCTACTGGCTGCTAAATTTCCTTCGGGATCAATAAAGTATCTATCTATCTATCTATCTATCTATCTATCTATCTATCTATCTATCTTATTCTGGTTTAGCTTTAGCTCTCTGTTGATTGGCGAGAAGTTTCTTTGACTCTGAAAGTGTTTTGTGTGGGCGGGGCAAGGGACGGCAGCCTTCTGATTGGTCAGGAAATGCTTATGAAAGCGCTACCCAATATTAAGACCGCCCAGTTTACATGGAGAGGAGAGAAATATGGTGACATATATCGGCCATTTATATATACATTTAATAAATCCCATATTGGCTAGGTGTAGCCTAGACTGGGGTTCGATACCGGAGTCATATGTCATTTATTCTGTATTATACCTAAACAGATGTATGTAGTTTGTGAACATATCATCTACAGACCACAGTTACTGTTAATCTGCTGAATTGAACATATTAAGGAAAAAATGTAAATTCATTCAAATGTAAAATTTAGCCTGTGCAAGTTATGGCAAGTCCTTGTTGGGTCCCATCAGCTGTAACGTGTTAAGTGTTGCCATTTCCACTCTCCAACCTTGTGCAGACACTCAAACTGGCAGTGTGATGTGATTGTGGTATTTGGTGTCTTTCTCTCCAGATGAAAAGGAGAAGTTTGAGCCCACAGTTTTCCGAGACACAATTATTCAGGGCCTCAACGAAGCGGGGGGTGATCTCGATGCTGTAGCCAAATTCCTGGATGTCACTGGGTCGAGACTGGACTACCGTCGCTATGCTGACACCCTGTTTGACATCCTCATTGCTGGGAGTATGCTTGGTAAGTTCCTTGTGGTCCTCCAGCCATTTAGCTTCATCTCTGTGTGTGTGGGTATTTCCATTCCCGTAATTAAAGATAGAGGAAGGTGTTTGATGTGCTGGTATAACGTTATAAGGATGCTTTTGATGCACTGTTTGTATTCCTCTGAATGTTGGTGCTCTGTGCTAGCAAACATGTATGTTGCTAGGACATGTTCGAACCACTACAGAAGCAGTGTGGGACCGCACACCATGTCTGCTCCATAAACAGCCTCTCAGCTCTCTGCCTTTAAACTGTTACAGAACGGTCCCTGTAGATAATTCATCTATGAGCGGTAATGTGAATAGAAGTGGTGGACTGGGTATTGCATGACTGATCTTCCGTGCACACACATGGCACGTGTGCTTGCACTCACTGTACACTACTCTTTAATCTCTCTAGAACCTTCACATTCAGGCACTGACCGTGCCGTCTCTGTCAACCCAATAGCAGCTAAACGGTTTAGTGTGGGTCTATATAAAGCTTCCGGAGCTCCTCGCTAATCAGATGCAGCACATGAGACACAGAGAGAGCAGCTTAGCCTGGTCAATCAACAGTCAGAACACTGTGTGAAGTGCCAGGGTGAACAGGATGTCTTCTTATTGTCTTACTATACCTTCAGGAGAATACAGTATACTCATACAGTATAATGGTTATTCCACTTAAACTGCATCTTTATTACTTGAAATGCTTCTCAGTGAAATGCTTACCCTACTAAATATGAATCGGATGGTTACCCAGGCTAATGATCATATTCGTACATTTCACCTGGAATAATTTTGATAACCAGGTACAGTTACTGTAAGCATATTGTACATACTGTCATAAATAGTCCCCTGCACATACAGGGACCAAGAATATGTGCATACTTAAGATCTGAATGGTAAACAGTAGTAGGGTTATAATTAGGCCTATATCCCATTTTTTATGTGTTATATTAGCCTGCTTTTATATAGCAGAATTGGTCATTTTGGTCCATTTGGTTCCAGCCTCTCTTTGGTTCCAGGCTGTTTTATGTGTTACTGTTCCTTTAAGATGTATGCAAATGAGCTCTGTTCTAATTTCAGTATTCAGAATTAGAATTTAAAGCCGTTTGCGTTTGCACACAGAGGACTTTGCCTTCCACATTTAACCCATTCATGAGGTGAAACACCCACATACACACACTCTAGGGGACAGTGAGCACACTTGCCCAGAGTCATGGGCAGCCCTATCCATGGTGCCCAGGGAGCAGTTGGGACTAGGTGCCTTGCTCAAGGGAACTACAGTCATGTCCTGTCGGCATAGGATATTGAACTGGCAGCCCTCAGAACCTCACAAGGCTGGTTCCCCAATCTCCAGATTAGCTGGCGTGTATAATGCAGAATGTAACTCTGTGAATGGGCGGGGCTAAGCTGCTGTAGGCTGAATAGGTTCATACGCATGAATATGATTTGTGTGACATCACAAAAACAGTGAATTGAAAACAGGCTGTATTTACTGCTTAAGAGTTCCATACTGCATGGACCCTGTAACTTCAGTCATGTTTTCCCACCACGTCCCATATGGGCGCTTTAATGTTTTTAAATTGCTGGATTGTTGAATCAGTGTAAGGCTTGTAGTGATAACTTGATAACATCATTTTAATATTTAGATTTTTTAATCATTTCAGTATATCGTCGCTGTCCAAAGAAAAACAAGTGTCTCCAAAATGGCAGCTTTCCAGGAGAGGCCAAAAACCTCCTTTAATTTGAATGGAAGCCAATGGAGCCAGAGGTCTTTCCAAGCAGTTTGGGGCCATTTCTGTTGGTCCATCCATCATGAAATTCATATACCGTGTAAAAAGCAACTCAAATGATCAAATGAGGCATAAAAGTAAAAATCAACAAAAATGGAGATACATGGTTTTCATTGGACAACGGTGATATAGTAGATGTTATTGTCTAAATAATATTGTAATAATATATATTAAATTGGTTATTAAATATAGGACATTTTTAAATCATTCTATCTCTATGCCTAAATCTTCCAGACACTGTCAGTATCAGCAGTGGTGGCGATGCAGTGAAGCATTACAGCATTGCTGATGCACCTGTGGGTTCAGCACTAGCAATGTTGAGCGTGAGTGATAAGACCTGTTTGTGTCAGCCTGGCTGATCTCTCTGGTCGGGGTGACACCAGGGGGTGTGGTGATGTTGTATAATCCTGTTACAAGCTAATGACTGTGCACCGGGTACTGAGAAGCTATTCAGTCATGTCTGTGAGCAGTTACACATGCCTCACCTCCCTGACTGACCAAGCATGTGAAACAGTGGCGTGAGGTTACAACAGGTAGGGTGCAGGTTGGAACTAAACTCTGCTGTGGTTCCATCAGCAGTGGTGGCGATGCTCAGGGAAGCATTACAGCGATGCTGATGCACCTGTGGGTTCAGCCCCAGCAGTATCGAGTGTGCGTGATAAGTTTCTGGATCAGTGTCCAGACACTCTTGCTTCAAAGAGTTACACAGCTGAGCCAGATTTGGTGGAGGCCTTCCCTAGCACAATTCTGGAGGGAACTTCCTGTAGACTGGGATTTTAGCCACTGCTGGTAGACCCGTATGACTGTACGCTTCCATACACCTGCAGATTCAGCTGCTTCCTTCACTCTATGGTCTTTGGCCACGCCCACATGCAGTCACTCCTTTTAGCCAATCATTAAAATCTGTTTTCCACACATGGAACGAGACATTCCCTGCACTGTAGCACCTCTTCCCAATCTATGGCTCAGTGTTGGGCAGTTTGGTTTAGGAGTGGTCACTATGGAAACGTCTTTCTCTGAGTATTCTTCTATGTGACTCTATAATAATGAAATTTAGAATATTTCATGGACTATTTGATTTGATGCAACCTCTTCACCTGCATGCTGAAGGTTGACAGACAAGGCACTACACATTGAGTCCATGTGATGTATGTTTAAGAGGAGTCCCACTTTGGGGCCTATGGATTGACAGCTAGGAAGCAAGGCAAGCGATCAGTCATTCTGGCCACCCAGGCTAGTGCTTAGATAGTTGACAGCCATACAGTGAACACAGTGACGTGACGACTAAAGTGTCATGGCTTACTTTAACCCCTCCTTTCCTCCCTCAGCTCCCGGGGGGACGCGCATCGATGATGGGGACAAGACCAAGGTGACGCAGCACTGTGTGTTCACTGCAGAGGAAAATCAAACTGCTATTCGCAGCTATGCTCAGGTAAAGCCCTCCCCCCTCCCCCCAACTACCACCTTATCTGGTTGCTGAATGGAATTAGATCTGCTTATCCTCAAAATCCATCCGAGCTGGAATGCCAACCATGCTGTCATGTCAAAATAATCTCCAGGGTCATGTTTCACCGCCGTGTACTCTTTGTATATGTATGCTGGTACTGTCTGCCAGTCAAAGAGTTGTAATGCTGTGACAGTTAAACGTGAAATAACACGATTCACTTTTCGTAACCATAGTAATCGTTTTCATCTACAGGTTTTCAATAAACTCATCAGGAGATACAAATATCTGGAGAAGGCTTTTGAGGACGAAATCAAAAAGGTACATTTGCACCATGGGATGTGTTACTGAGCTTGTGCTCGTAGCAGATGGAGTTGTGTCGGGTGGGTGCTACTCATGATACACCAGCTTAAAAACTGCTACGGCGACAGAACCAGACACATTCTTCATGATGACTCACTCTGTTGTCTGAGTACACATCATTTTAATTATGCTGGTCATGCCCTCTCTAATGAAAAGCTGTCTTACAGAAATTGGCCACATCTGAAACCAAATTTAATACTGCTGTCTTGCTAATGAGCATACTACACCGAATCAGACGGTTTGTGGTTATACATACCTATATAATTTCAGGTCTAAACTGTAGATGGATTGGATCTGTGGGCCTCATATTGTGGTGTGTGCATGTATATGTGTGTGTTCAGGACATGTAGTCCTCGCAAATATATCACTACACCCAGAAGGAAGCACCCAGAAGGAAGTGTCTCTCAGTATGGCGTCGGGCCGCCATGTTTGCTAACCCAACATCCCAGGCGTCTCGGCATGGAGCTGTAGAGATCAGGAGTCCTGTAATAATCCAGCCGATGCAGCTTGAATATTCTCACACAGTTCCTGCAGATGGTGCGGTAGGGGTGAAGGTGGAGGGACACCAGGCCTTGAATGTGTGAGGTGTGACAACAAGCTCTTGGTGCTGACCACGGTGCCTCCACATGGATTCATTGGTCGTCTCCACCAAGACTAAAGCGGGACTCGTCACTGAAGATGACCCGCTGCCATTCACCTTTGCAGTCTTTGGTGACGGTGACGTGGTGTTAAGGACAGTCGTGGTAACGTTCTAAGTGTATGTAGCCCTGTGTGCTGCAGCCATCTGCCAATGGTGCTGCACTAACAGGATGACTCGTGGAGGACACCACTGCTCACTGAATGTCCGCAATTGTAGCAGTTGGGTCAGTCAGATACTGCATTCAGGCCTGTCCTTGCTTACGTCACATGTGTGGCTAAGCGTGAACGCTGAAGCATCTGAATGTGTCTTGATATTAAACCTACCCACCAAGTTTCATTCCTGTTGGTTGATTGCTTCTGGGTGCAGCTACAGTAATACAAAGAACTCTATTGAACTCAATTGAACTCTATGGCTGACCTCACACGTGTGTCTATGTCTGTGTGTGTGTGTGGGAAACATTAACCCTCACAGTTCAGACCCACAGTGATGTACAATAGCGATGCTTTGCAGTTTCGACATGTAGGCATTTTCAAAATGAACTGTTTCATAACCAAACCACGTAATTATGGGTTGTGCAAGGCAGCAGGTAGTGGTTATCCTAATGACGTTGGACATGTCTGGTTGCTGTATAATTAAGAAGTGACATTTCTGTTTGTGTCTTTGATTGTATGTACCCGAACCACTTACCTGTGTATTTCGTAACCTGCTCACCAGGCACTTTCTGTCTTATGCATTCTTGTCCTGCACAGTTGCTTCTTTTCCTGAAGGCCTTCAGTGAGTCTGAGCAGACCAAACTGGCCATGCTGACGGGCATCCTGCTGGCAAACAGCGCACTGCCACCTCAAATCCTTACCAGCCTCTTCAGTGATAATATAGTCAAAGAAGGTTGGTAGAGCACGGATGTTTGTTTGGGACCATGTGAGGGAGTCTTCTGTGTTCCGCTGAAAACCTATACAGTCAGTCTAAACATAAGAAGAGCGTTTCCTCTATTGAGCCTATGCTAGCCGTAAGGTCGGTCGTGTTTGCACACAGAGGAGCTTGACCTCCGCATTTAACCCAACCGTGAAGTGAAACAGACATATACACACTAGTGAACACACACACAAGGGCCACACACTGCCAGAGCAAGGGGCAGTCCTATTCACGCCCCCCCAGGGAGCAATTTGGGGCTAGGCACCGTGCTCAAGGGCACTTCAGTCATGTCCTCTTGGTTCAGGGAATCAAACCAGCTGCCCTAGGCTGGTTCCCTAACGTCCAGTACACGACTGAACCAAGACTTGAAGGTGTGGTCTTAGGCTGCTTTCTTGTGATCTGAGATAAGAGTCACTGTCACATTTGTGCTCTGTCTCTGGATTAGGATTAGGATTGAGCAAAAATGTGGACCATCTGGAGGACTAGTTTAAGACCCACTGATCTTAGAAACTGTCATGGGCGTTATTAGCTAGTTAGACATTTAGCGGTGCATTAGCGTAACATACCCATATTCACTGTCACTTCACTGTCAGTTTTCTTTTATTACATGTTTGGGTTTTATGCAGTTTGACTGGGAAGACTGGAGATTTGGAGACTCCTCTGTCATAAATGTGAACATTGTGTAACGCTGGTTTTGGGAGTGCTGATAGAGAATTTAAAGAAAACTTGGAAAACGACTCTGTGGATGTTCGTAGAGATCGTCGCTGTCCAAAGAAAAACAAGTATCTCCAAAATGGCAACTTTACAGGAGAGGCCAAAAACCTCATTTAATTTGAATGGAAGTCAATGGAACCAGACATCTTTCCAAACACTTTTGGGCTGTTTCTGTGGGTCCATTTATCATGAGATTCTCACACAGTGTAAACGGCAGCAGCTGTGGTCAAATTATGCATAAAAGTAAAAATGGACAAAAGATGGAGATACATGTTTTTCATTGGGCAGCGACGAGATGCAGCGATTACTCAAGCTAGTTGACTAAAAAAGATGACAGAAATAGTTGACAACTAATTTAGTAGTAAGTTCGTTGGTGATGTCACCTCCATTTCAGACCTGGGCTTGTAGAATTGAATTGTGACTGTGCAGACAGACGGCAGGATGTGCAAAGCACAGAAGGCTCTGTTTAGATTTTTAATTTTATAATTAGATTTTCTATTATATAGTATATTAAGAGGAAAACTGGTTTATACGTTCTCATAATTCTGCTGCTTGCACATCCTCAGTTTTAATTTTGGCAGGAGAAAGATACTGGAGTTGTGTTTATGTTTTGCTCTAATAGGAAAGTACATTACATTTGTACATTATTTTTAGATCTGTTTTTAAATAACTGATATATCTGTACTGTCTTCATTGGTAGTTGGCAAATGCATAACCCCCAGGGTATAAACCTAAAATATGACAGCTACATAAGAGTTATTTGAAGTTGGAGTGATGCATAATCTAAATAATTATTCACACGTTTGAACAATAGACCGATTATTAGACTATCAAACTAACTGTTTGTTTCAGTCCTACATTTTTGAAAGTGTTTGAGAATTTCGAGAGAACTTGGTAAATGACACGTCATGTGTAGATGTAAGTACAGTCCCAGCGACCAGTCAACTTAATCAACTAAAATCGATGGCCAATTTAGTTGCCAACTAATTTAATAGCCGATTAGTGTGTGACATCACTTCCTGCATTTCGGTAAAGACTCAGATTGTAGAATTTAGTTGCATAACAGAGAATGAACAGACAGCAAAATACACAAAGCACTGAAAGCCCTGTTCAAACTGAAAATGTTTAAATGTTATTTTTATTATTATTATTACTTGATTATGGGAAAACTGATTTAAGGAAAGCGATATTAGGGTTTTATTAATGTTTTGATTATTAATACAGTACATTTTTGAACAGGGTATTCATCTTTATTGCCTTTATTGTTAGTTAGCTAATGCTTAAAAGAACCTCAAACTAAATTTAAAAGTTGATAGCTACATAAGGTCATTTGTTAAATGAGCGAGCCATAATCGCTCGATTATTTGATTTTAATAGGCCTCAGAAAATTAGACTAGCAAAATAGCCGTGTGTTGCAGTTTTTGGAAGTGTTGGTAGAGAATTTAAAGAGGACTTGGTAAATGACACGTCATCTGTGAATGTGAGTAGGTGCGCAATGATCAGTTAACTTAATCAACTAGATAAGATAAGATAAGATAAGATAAGATAAGATAATCCTTTATTAGTCCCACAGTGGGGAAATTTACAGTGTTACAGCAGCAAAGGGATAGCAAGGTACTCAGTACAAAAAATAAGACAGGTGAACAGAACAAAAATAAAAACATAAATAATAAAGTCAAAACCTGTGGAGGATCTTATTTTACAGATAATTGCAAAATATTTACAGAAAATTGCACATTTATTCTTTATTGCACATGGGGAATGGAAAAATATTGCACATTATGCGACATAGAAAACAACTCTATTTCCTAAAATCGGCGGCCAATTTAGTTCCCAACTAATTTAGTCTGTGAAATAATTTCCTCCATTTCTGTAAGGACGCAGATTGTAGAATTTAGTTGCAGAACAGAGAGTGAACAGACAGCAACATACACAAAGCACTGAAGGCCCTGTTTAAACTTATAACTTACAGGGGTTGGACAATGAAACTGAAACACCTGTCATTTTAGTGTGGGAGGTCTCATGGCTAAATTGGACCAGCCTGGTGGCCAATCTTCATTAATTGCACATTGCACCAGTAAGAGCAGAGTGTGAAGGTTCAGTTAGCAGGTAAGAGCACAGTTCTGCTCAAAATACTGCAATGCACACAACATTATGGGTGACATACCAGAGTTCAAAAGAGGACAAACTGTTGGTGCACGTCTTGCTGGCGCATCTGTGACCAAGACAGCAAGTCTTTGTGATGTATCAAGAGACACGGTATCCAGGGTAATGTCAGCATACCACCAAGAAGGACGAACCTCCACCAGCATCACGTAGTGACCTGGCCACTATCCTGCAAGAGGAATGGCTTAAAGTCCCTCTGACCACTGTGCAGGACGCAGTATATGTCATTCCCAAGACGAACTGACGCTGTATTGGCCGCAAAAGGAGGCCCTACACCATACTAATAAATGATTGTGGTCTAAAACCAGGTGTTTCAGTTTCATTGTCCAACCCCTGTATATATATACTTAATTAGGGGAAACTGATTTAAGGAAAAAGACTGTAATATGGTGATTGATTCATAATCATTCGATTATTTGAGTTATAAGGCAACAGATAATTGGACTATCAAAATAGCCATTTGCTGCAGACCCAGATGTGAGTGGATAATCTGCTTTTGTCATCATGACTTCATCAGTATAAAGTTCTCCAGAACTAAACAGCATACAGACACCATGTGACACCAGTAATGTTCCCACCTCACAGTGCAAGGCTGCTTCTCTGAGTTGTTATAAAAAAATCACATTGCATAATGGATTGGAGCTCCCTGCAAGGTTTGCCTCCGTACCCTCTCGCAAACATTTGGCACACCATCAAAGAGCCTTCCCTCATTGTTTTCTATATATGGAACTGAATTGACATTCAAGGCAGCTGACAGCTGCTCTGTGCTCAGGTTTGTTTAACTAGTATGCTGAAGATCTCTGTGTATGTCTGTGTATGTTTGTTTGTTGGCCTAATATATGATCCAGAGTGTTTTTTCACTCCTTCTTATTTTTATTCTTATCTCGTTATGCAGGCATCGCTGCCTCGTTTGCGGTGAAGCTGTTCAAAGCATGGATAGCTGAGAAAGATGCCAATGCAGTGACTTCAGCCCTGCGAAAGGCCAGCCTGGATAAGAAACTGCTGGTATGCCGAGTGCATGTGTGAGATTGCCTGCTCTTTTCGAGGAGGACGTACGATGCTTGATATTGTAAAGGTGTGAAATTTGCAAGATTAGAAGCAGGATGTGATGATGTTTCCATGGAAACCTTCATCACCTGTCAGCCTGTCATGCTTTAGCGCCTATAAACATTCATGACCTTGAGGCATATTCTACTGAAAGATCTTCTCTCTAGAAATGAGATGTTTAATTCTATAGCACAAGATGAAACGTACTGGTAATGGTACTGCTGACTCTTTTCATTATGTTTATTTCCTGATCATTTTATTTTTGGGTTATTGCTCATAAAAGGTCATAAGAGGCTTTCTGTTTGACAGCCAGCAAACAATGAGTCACCCTGCATGTTTAAGGTGGTAGTCATTTCAGCCTCCTGCAGATGGCGCTGCATGTAAATGATGGGGTCATAAATACCTGTGGGGTGTGAGTGACGGGATCCATAGATTGGGAAGAGGTGCTACAGTGCAGGCAATGTCTCGTTTCATGTGTGGAAAATGGATCCAGAGCAGATGTTAATGATTGGCTAAAAGGAGTGACTGCATGTGGGCGTGGCCAAAGACCATAGTGTGAAGGAAGTAGCTGAATCTGCAGGTTTATGGAAGGGTACGGTCATACGGGTCTACCAGCAGTGCCTAAAATCCCAGTCTACTGGGGATTCTTCTCGGAATTGTGTCAGGGAAGACATCCACCAAATCTGGCCCAATTGACCAATTCTTTAATGTATGAGTGTCGGACCACTGATGTGGCCTACATCCAGAAACTTGTCCAGTCCAGGCCAAATCCAATCACAGCTGTTATTCGTGCTTATGGAGGGATTACATGCTGCTAGGGATGTTTTAATCACAGCTGACTAATTTTTGGTCTGGTGAGCTAATTAAATATTATATTATTATTAATTTTGTTTGCATCGTCACTTCCAGTGTATTCTAGATGTAACCCTGATGAGATATTTCTGCTACACGTTTCTAGTACATTCCTGCTTTTAATGAATCCACTATTGCAATCTGCTCAGGAGCTTTTCCCGGCCAACAAGCAGAACGTGGAGCACTTTTCCAAGTACTTCACCGAGGCTGGCCTAAAAGAGCTGTCGGACTTCCTGCGCGTGCAGCAGTCTTTGGGCACCCGTAAGGAGCTGCAGAAAGAACTGCAAGAGCGTCTGTCTCAGGAGTGTCCCATCAGAGAGGTGAATATGACTCCATATCTGTTTACTTGCTAATGAAATGTTGACACCTCGTTTCTGGACCAGCCACAACAACAGGATTCATATTTCATTTCACATATGCTGGATTGCATAATTGGTGCCTGTCTTTGTGCAGTATTGTCGTCTGGGTCTTCTCTTAGTGCAGGGCAGGCATTAACCAGATGTCGATGCTGTTTGTCAGATTGTGGTGTATGTGAAGGAGGAGATGAAGAAGAATGATCTGCAGGAGCAGGCCGTGATTGGCTTACTGTGGACATGCCTTATGAATGCTGTGGAGTGGAATAAGAAGGAGGAGCTGGTCACCGAGCAGGCCCTCAAACACCTGAAGGTACTGCCGGAAATAAGTTCAATTAAGTTTTCTTATAACGTCTGTGTTGACATACAGTTTCAGTAAGCCAACCACACAAATAACAAGTCACCTATGAGTGAAACGTACATGATATAAAAAATAAAATAATAATAATAATAAAAAATAAAAAATAAAAAAATAATAGCATGTAATACCTCCTAACTGGATGTACTCCGCATCATTGTCCAGGTACACTGGCATCAAAGTATTGGTCAGTTGGGCCAGATTTGGTGGATGCATTCCCTGGAGTCTTACTGGTTGTTCCAGGTCGTTCCCACAGACCTTATGGATTTTGCTATACCGATCCAGATGTGTGCATCCTCCTGAATATTCACCAAGGCCATCAGTCACATTTACAGCTCTGTGAACGTGAGAATTCTCTTCCTGGAATACAGGGATAGGAATGTTGTGAACCTCGGTTCCTCAAGCAAAAAGCTAAATCCGCAGCTCAGAGCAGACACGGTGTTCAAATCTACTGTCACCTCAACTAAAGAACCCATTTCCACCTAAAAAAACCCACTAGAATGACATGGAGGTGATTTTTTGTCCGAGGAGCTTATGATTTCTCATCTTTCATAAAATGAAATAGCACACAGAGATATTTACATCAGACAGTGCAGATTTTAGCTATAATCAACTCACCAAGCACGAGGCTAAAGCAACAAAATGTGGGCATAGAGATACAGTTTGATGAGCTGAAGGAAATACTGTACAGTATTATGATTCTGAATTTTTTTTAATTATGGTATTAAATGGCATTAAGATTTGATGTAGATATGTTCTATAGAAGGCCTGGGCACAAGACCAGTCTAATTTGCCCACTTGCCGTCTTTGGCTGAGCTGCCTTTTTCGGTAAATAAATAAATAAATAAATAAATAAATAAATAAACTTTTGCTGTTGTGGCTACATGAATACAAGTAGTTCATCACTGCTAAATGGAGACCACATTATATCAATACACCATTCAAACTTTTATTACTTTTTGCTAGGCATGCCTTGGTGGGAGCAATGGGCCGGCTCACAGCTGGAAAACCTAATTGTGGTGCAATTAAAAAAGCCCTGTCATGTGACACTGTAGCATCCAAACTTATAGCTGACATTATGCAAGGGCTACGGGCGAGTTGTTTTCGGTTTTGTGGAAATTATTAAAAGTGAATGGCATAACCAGTGGGATTCCCTAAACTCTCTACATATGCTTCCGAGCAATGTGCAGGTCAGAACCGGATCTACCGGACAGAACAGGTTATACCAACAGCCTTTTAAAATGTTTGTGCACGTTCCGGGTTCTGTGTGTATCCTCAGTGTTTTCCATTTCCATTTTACGTGTCACGTCCTCAACCTGTAGCCACTGTCTGATGGTTGCTGTCTTCCTCAGCACTACGCCCCTCTGCTGGCCATGTTTAGTACTCAGGGCCAATCGGAACTGATCCTGCTCATCAAGATTCAAGAGTACTGCTATGACAACATCCACTTCATGAAATCATTCTCCAAGATAGTGATGCTGTTCTACAAAGGTGAATATCAGGTGCATTCTGACAAGCATATACGTATGAATGGCATGCAGTGTAATGAAGAACACAGCCTATCACACTACTAAGTGTAAGACCAAAGACACAGCAGTGCATCTGGAGTGTTTAAACACTCACTGTGTCCACTCACTGTCCACTCTATTAGACACTCCTACCATGTTGGTCCAGCTTGTAGATGTGCAGTTAGAGATGATAGCTCATCTGCTACTGCACAGTGCAGTGCTGGTCATCCTCTAGTCCTTTATCAGTGCTCACAGAGAGCGCTGTAGGCTGGATAGTTTTGGTTGGTGGACGATTCTCAGTTCAGCAGTGACACTGAGGTGTTCAAAAAATCCAGCACTGCTGATCCACTCTTACCGGCATTGCTATGTGGTGGTCCTAGAGAAAGTGCTAGCCCTTAAAAATAGTATTTTGTTATCATTGCTTTACAGTAAAATTCAAGATCTATAGTATAGTATAGTATAATATAGAATAGTAGAGTATAGTATAGTATAGTAACAGTATTCATAATATGCAGTTATAACAGCATGACCAATGCACTATATCGCTGTCTCCGGTTTGTGTCCCATAGCCGACGTCCTTAGTGAGGAAGCCATTTTGAAGTGGTACAAAGATGCCCATGCTGCCAAAGGGAAGAGCGTCTTTCTGGAGCAGATGAAGAAATTTGTGGAGTGGCTTCAGAACGCAGAGGAGGGTATGGGAGCTTTATGACTTGTTCATCTAGAAGTGGGAAATAGAAAACCCACTCCATGCTCAGCTTTGCTTTATTGTCCATAGACTTCTAGTAGGTTAAAATGGTCAGTGTGTGACTATGACCTTTTCTCCGGCAGAGTCAGAGTCTGAGAAGGAGGAGGATTAGCAGTCCTGAGGACTCCCCCAGTCTACTCTTTGTGGCCAGCCTGTTAGTGCACTGTAGTCTCCGTGTCAATGCGTATTGCCTAGTGAGAGGAGTCCTAGACACTCAAGCACAAACCAGGGAAAAGCCATGGACCTCTGGGCTCTGCGTCAAGAGTACAGGAGACGTCACATAGACAGCCTTTTAATAAGACACAGCACACAGACACATACACTCTTTACCGATCCTGTTCAGGTACTGTGTGAAAGATCAACTTCTGCGGTAGATTTTACTTTATCAAGTTCACTTGTGTATGTATGCTATTGCTTTTTATTAATAAAAGTGTTTTTATATGTACTAACTCACGTATTTGTCTATTCAATTATATATTCATTTATTTATGAATAAAATAAAATACATAAATATATATGTACAGTGTAGTATACTAATGCAGTCACATGACCAGTTACCTCACATTTACCTCAGAGCTGTTATTACTGTATCCACTGTTTAGAGCAGCTACTGCTGCTGCTCAGTTCACCTGAAATACGGTTAGCCTAGCTGTTAGCTTCCCTCGACTATTTCACTCTAAAACTGATCCTCTAAAGCGAGTTCATCTTTTATTAATCTTCAGACCTGTATATTTAACTTTCTGAGGCTCATTCTGATGAACACACACCCCACTACAATGACTACACCCACATTTACCTCAGAGCTGTTATTACTGTATCCACTGTTTAGAGCTAGCTGCTGCTAACGCTGCTCAGTTCAGCGGTAGCCTAGCTGTTAGCTACTCATGCTAACTCGCTGATCCTCTAGTTCATCCTTCAGACCTGTATATTTAACTTTTGAGGTCCATTCTGAGAACACACACCCCACTACAATGACTACACCCACATTTACCTCAGAGCTGTTATTACTGTATCCACTGTTTAGAGCTAGCTGCTGCTAACGCTGCTCAGTCACCTGAGATACGGTTAGCCTAGCTGTTAGCTACCCTCGGCTATTTCACTCTAAAACTGATCCTCTAAAGCGAGTTCATCTTTTATTAATCTTCAGACCTGTATATTTAACTTTCTGAGGCTCATTCTGATTAAGACACCCCCCACTACAATCACTACACCCACATTTATACTCAGAGTGGGCTGCGTTTAGCTCCCCAGTGTTACCCGCTGCCATTTTCTCTGGCTGAGGCCGCGGTGCATGATGGTATACAGTACACCATGAAGATAGCTCCCCCTGTATACTACAAACTCAAATATAAATTTAAAAAGAGTATTGATTGTTGTGGGGTATGTTTTAATCAGAATGACCCTTAGAGAGTTCAAATATACAGGTGTAAAGTGTAATGAACACAGGAGTAAACAGTACATACTATTGTTGTATGCAGTACATTAGTGGGTCATTTTGAATACAGCCCACGGACACTTCTCATGGCAGAAATCATGGGCTGCGTCCGAAATCTCCTACTTAGTCAGTATGTACTAGATTGAACCCAGTGCACACTGCTCGACTGGTAAAGCAGTGGGCTCCATTAGTATCCGAGGATGTAGTATCCACGCAACCTCATCGTTGGCAACCCATCTTGCCAACGTCATTTGACGTAAGACATCACACCACCACTGTAGTCCCGCCATTCATTCATAGAAAACATTTAAAATGGGCTTTATATTCGCCGCAAATCGGTTCAAAATGTTACTTGGTGTTGCACAAAATCTTAACGTTTTAAGTTGTTTTTAGTTGTAGATTCCGCCATTTTTTCTACCTCCGCTCGGAACGCCCCCACAGCTCCAGTGGAATCATGGGATAGCACAGTGTGCTGTGCTTGGATACTTGAAAATCTCACCGGAAGCAGTACGTCATCCAGGGAATTTTCACCTACGGCTTTATGACTACTGCGGATTCGGACACGCAATACTTCTTGCCTGCTGCTTTCACATACTGAGTAGTATGGTAGTAGGCGGTTTCGGACGCAGTCATGGCCTCTCCCCCGTCTCTTTCTATGCTGATGTTATAGATGTATCAAAAGTCAGATAGTGTCGCCAGGTGGCAAGAACAGTGTTTTATGGTGCTTCAGCTAGGCGGATAGTAAAGAACAGACCTCAGGTCAGTTATTAACAGTCAAGTCCACCCAGGGGGAGAAAATGGCTCTCTGTCATCCTTGAGGGGTCTGAGCCAAGGGGACATGAGTTCTTGCTGACACCCATACAGGATGCATCCATACATGAGTTAGATATCCTAGCCCCAGCTGAGGGCCTCCTTGCCCTCAGGAAGAAATGCAGGGATGCCTCCTTCTACACCAACACCACTTTATTTTTTAACTTTTTCTTGCATTTAATGGGGACACATAGCTATTAGATTAATACATTATTCATATAAATAAATATTTGTAATGTTACATAGTTACAACAAGTAAAAAGATGTAAATACTTTATCTGGAACTATCTCTGTTACTTGTTATCCTTATATCTAATATTAAAATACTAAAATAACATTAAGCTGCTAAAAGCCGCTTACAGAAATTTCCCTGCCATTATTGCAACCGGGCGTCTGCAACTTCCGGTACTGTAGATCACGTGATACACTACGTGACCAATCGGTGTTCAAAGAAACGGCGCCCTCTCTGCAGTTCCTGATGGTAGCGCCGGTTTTTGTTGCCCACCTGCATTCCGACAAGCCCCGCCTTCTTCACTAGGATTGGTGGGAAACATGTCGGCGCCGTCCAGTTTCCCGCGCTCGGATTGGCTAGTAGTGTCTTCTGTAGGAAGTTTGGCTCCGTCTCAAATCGCTGTATACTCCCTACCTTGTGGACAGTGAAGGTACAGTGTATGATCTGACTGAACAAAAAATCGTTTGGAATTCAAAGCACAATTCCTATCTGGAATTACTGTGCACTAACTAGACTAACTCATACGGTGTAACCCGTGTATAGAGTTATTTAGATTTTTTTGCCTTTTTTAAAAATTAAAAGCAATATCATACACAACATAGGATCAGATGCACTTATGTATATATGCACTGTATTTGTACATATATTTATATATATATATATATATATATATATATATATATATATATATATATATATATATATATATATATATATATATATATATATATATATACAGTGCATATATACATAAAGACATTCCGTACTATTACTTTGAATGTATTTCCGTTTTTTATGTGTTATTTTGTTTTTTCTTCGTTTTTAAAGGGTTTTGTTTCTGTTGTAGTATTTCAGTATAATGTTTAATCAACTTTTACTTTACTTTAAAGACAACAAAAATAGGCCTGTATGTATGAATATAAGATATAAGTCGTATCATATATACATGTGTGTATTCAGCCCAGTGATCTTATAAAAGACAAAATAATACCCATTTTAAATAAATAAACAATAACATAAACGAAACGAAACAAAACTTCTCATCAGTATTATAAACGATAAATGCACTGAGTTGTTGCTCTATTTTACTTATTTATTTTATTTAAAAGTTCGTTTATCTTTATTTTTATGTATTGATTTAGCTGGATATATTTTATCTATACGTTTAGATAACACTTTCCCTGGGTTATTTTTTTAAGACTGAGCCTGTGTTTACGAGTCAAGCGCAGGGGGCGGGGCTTGTCAGAATACGGGTAGGAACAACACCACAGTCCCGCCCACTTTAGCACTCTCGCGCTTTCCAGGGGCGGCGCGCGCGTCCGCACTGGTACTGCTGTAGAGTTTGGCGCGAACGTGCACGCCGGTGCGCGAGACAAAGAAGAGCGGCATAATCGCCTGCGTTGCTGAAAGTTGGCTGGATTGCGGCCCTTAACGACTCGCCATGGCTGATAAAGATGGTAAGCAGCCGCTTCTGTGTAGTCAGTAAACGCCGTTGTGCTTGTTTAAATTTGTTCAATTAAACGCGGTCTCTTTATTTAGGTGCTCGGGTAGCGTTGCTAATACAGCAGCTAGCGTCGTAGCACCCATTGACAAATCAACACAGGCCGGGTCCCGCCATATTAACACCCACGTTATAAACCTAGAGTTTCAGGTTTGCGCTGGAGAGTTGAATCAAAAGACTAGTTAGCTAAGCGGGAAATGTGCTCTCCAAACATGTGTGTTGGATTACATTGAGGTTTTAAACGGGCAGCTGATAAGACCGACAAGTTACAGGCTTGCTAGCTAATGTGGCTAACTAGCCTTAGTTGGCGTCAGTCTGTTGAATGAATTGGTGCTAGTTAGCATGTGGCTAGTTAGGCTAGGTTCAGTTTTGTTAATAAGGGTCCAGCTAAATTCTCAGTGCACTTATTAGACCAGTGTTTCGTGTTGTGTTCGTGTTGCGTATCTGTATTTGTGGGTCTGGTGGTTGAAACTTACCCCGTAGGCTGTTTTGCTATTGCTCTAAGGTTTTGGCGGAAATGCTTTTGTATATAACATTGCTAGCCAGGTCAGGGGTTACTCCTGACTTCACCTGAAAGAATTTTGACAGTTCTCGTCTTCAGAGCTGACTACTACTTTCCCTTTCCTGTTGTGTTGCAGCTGCCTTCGATGATGCTGTTGAAGAGAGGGTGATTAACGAGGAGTATAAGATATGGAAGAAAAACACCCCGTTTCTGTACGACCTGGTGATGACCCATGCACTGGAGTGGCCAAGTCTCACTGCTCAGTGGTTGCCAGATGTCACCAGGTAAGCTTGAATCCGTGAAGTCCAAGCCTTTTTATTTTGTGAGCAGTCTCACAGCTCTGAAGTTTTGTACAAGTACACAGTGGAGTGAGATTACGTTCCTCCAAGAACAACAAAGTGCAACATGGAACAAGTGTGAAAGAGTGCAAACGTGCAGACATAAGTGTGCAAACAAAAATTAAACTAGAAAGCAACAGTAAATATGATAAATTAATCAGACATTAGACACAGACAGGACAGTGCAGCACTCATTTCTGGACATCAGGTAACAATAAGATGCAGAGACATTTACCATGCTGTGATCTGTGAGTTGATGCAGTCAACATACATAAACACTTCAGTTACTGAGGTAGCAGTACAGGACCTTACAAGATTGTACAAGACCCTGTCTACACCTGGTCACGTCATGCTTCCTGAGTAGCAGGGCTGTATCAGGAAAAGGCCAAGCCACTGCATTTAAGACTGATACAAACTGCTTCTGCAAACCGCCGTTTGAGCGACATGTTATAGCAGTATAAACACACCCATCTTCCATATATCAAATTTTCAAAACTAAAAACATGCTTGAAGCAGTTCACAGAAACTCCCTGCCGTTACAGTGGGGCTCTTTCCACGTCTTACATTGTCATTCTTGTGACCAATTGGTGTCCAGAAAAAAGGGGTGCCCTCTCTGCAGTTCCTGATCTCATATTTTTATTTCCCCATTTGTACTCTGTCAAATACCGCCTCCTCCACGCTGATGGGTGTTTAGCATGGCACTGCCATCGAGAAGATTTCCTGGCATTGCTTAATCTGATATGACTTAATGCTCCCTGTTTAGACTGTTGCACACAAACAGTGGGTGATGCATGCGACGAAGAGCCTTTTGGGACAGTTCTCTTTGGGCAATCAAGTGCACTAGCGGGACGATGCTGGGGCTTGTTGAAATACAGGGAGGAATGCAAACCCACCCAAGATGTATTGAACAAACAAACCCCCTATCCAGTACAGGCAAAACTACTCCCTGTGCAGTATGTTGCCGGGCACATGATCCCTGTCTAGGAGGAAGATATTCATGGAGGATGCACATGGTTGGGGACACTACTGTTCAAAACAAATTCAACATGAAGGATGAACAATTGGTAATTGGTCACCATGTAATAACATTCACATATTTAGTCCCACACAACAATCTGGTTTCAGTCTGACTAACCGGATTCTCACTTAAGCGCTTGTGGTTGAAATCTTAAAATGCTGGATGTTATGGGTATAACTGGGGTCTAAATGTTTTGCTCATTTGAAAGTAACAATTGTACCTCTGTCTCATGCAGGCCTGAGGGTAAGGATTATAGCGTCCACCGACTGGTCCTTGGAACCCACACCTCTGATGAGCAGAACCACCTTGTCATTGCCAGCGTTCAGCTCCCAAATGATGATGCCCAGTTTGATGCCTCACATTATGATAGTGAGAAAGGAGGTAAGTATTTTTTACCAAAAGTCTTAAGCTACCAGAACTACTTTGGGTCACATATTAATTACTGTTGGTTGGTATTTTTATTTTTTTCTCCTCAGAGTTTGGAGGTTTTGGCTCAGTCAGTGGTAAAATTGAGATTGAGATTAAGATTAACCATGAAGGAGAGGTGAACAGGGCCCGCTACATGCCCCAGAACCCTTGCATCATTGCCACCAAGACTCCCACCAGTGATGTGCTGGTCTTTGATTATACCAAGCACCCATCCAAACCTGGTAAGAACCCTTTCAATACTGTATTCTATACAGGCATGCAACAAATTAAGCTTATTAAAAGTACTGCTTTGGTTACTAAGCACTGCTTGGTTACTATTGATTATCTCTTTAGACCCCTCTGGCGAGTGCACTCCTGATTTAAGACTAAGGGGGCATCAGAAAGAGGGCTATGGCCTGTCCTGGAATCCCAACCTGAGCGGCTGCCTGTTAAGTGCATCCGATGATCATGTAAGACACATGCTGACATTTGTTTTTTGTTCTATTTGTATCCTGGATGCGACATTGTGTTGAGTAGGGCTGTTTTTGTGTTCTGCTGGTGGTCTTACGAGTTGTCCTGTATTTCTTTAGACAATCTGTCTTTGGGACATCAGCACAGTGCCGAAAGAGGGGAAGATAGTTGATGCCAAGACCATTTTCACTGGTCACACTGCTGTGGTAGAGGATGTTTCGTGGCATCTACTGCATGAGTCCCTCTTTGGATCAGTGGCTGATGACCAGAAACTCATGATGTAAGTGTACCGTCTGGTGGTAGTTGTGTGTGGGTTTTTATTTATTTACTCACTCCTGATTTTTTGCTTGTTTGCATGTGTCTGATTTCTGCTGATTTAAAACGGGGAGAAGTTGTTTAGTACATGGGTGTCAAGCAGACTCGAGTGGTATTTTTAATAAACAAACCTAAATATATCTGTGTCCTATTTTAGCTGGGATACTCGTTCCAACAACACATCCAAGCCCAGTCACGCAGTGGATGCCCACACAGCTGAGGTCAATTGCCTGTCGTTTAATCCCTACAGCGAGTTCATACTGGCTACTGGCTCAGCTGACAAGGTATGAAACAGACTGGTTTATTGTCTCCAGTAAAAGTGGACTGGTTTATTGTCTCTGGCTTTAAGGTTAGATAGATAGAGACTTTATTTCCTGAAGGAAATATGGCAGTTCTTATCCTTGTTCTCATATACTTTTGTCTCTCTTTCTCTCAGACTGTAGCATTGTGGGATCTGAGGAACCTCAAACTGAAGCTGCATTCATTTGAGTCGCACAAAGATGAAATTTTCCAGGTGTGGGAATGACTATATCATTTATATTCATTATATTATTACAGTTGTTGGCAGTATTTAGTGTCTGACCTCTCTGATGCTTGCAGGTTCAATGGTCACCTCATAATGAGACTATCCTGGCATCCAGTGGAACAGACAGACGACTCAATGTGTGGGATCTCAGGTAAATAAGTTCTGCTTCTTCTAACCTGGCTAACTTCCTAATAACTATTTTATTTTTGTCCCTATTTTTACTGTGTGTATTTGTTCATATTTTGAAATTGTGTATATTTTATCCTAGTAAAATTGGTGAGGAGCAGTCACCAGAAGATGCTGAAGATGGGCCTCCTGAGTTACTGGTGAGGAGTTAAATTCCCTCAGATATTTTAGGCTGGACATGCATTACATAATTCATAATTCTGGTAGTTTTCTAAAATGGGGAGCGTCATAAACTAGGTCAATCTTTGATTAGAATTTCCCTTGCACACTAAAATGGGTAGCAGAAACTCAAGTGGTGGGTGAGAGGGGGATCGAGGAATGCTGATGGCACTGGAAGAGCTGTAGAATATTTTGCTACAAAGTGCCTTGGTGCCTGAATACGTACGTTACGAACATAAAGGCTACCCGTTATCAGTGTTCATTAAACAGCTTCTATGTCTTGGAACGGGCATATCAGGGTTGAAATTCGGATCGATTGATTGTCCTTAAATCATTCTAATTAATTTTCTGTCATTCTATGTTAGTTTATCCATGGTGGTCACACAGCAAAGATCTCTGACTTCTCCTGGAACCCCAATGAGCCATGGGTGATCTGTTCTGTGTCTGAGGACAACATCATGCAAGTCTGGCAAATGGTGAGTAAATATGCGTTACATGTTAGTCTTGTATCTGCTAAAGTATTTCTAAAGGGAACGTTACAGGAGAAGGAAACACATTCCTAAGTTCTGGAACTTGTCAGTTTGTTCTGCAAATGGGATGGTGTAAATTTTTGTGCTTTATTTATGTATTTTTTTTTATTATCTCAGGCTGAGAACATTTACAACGACGAAGACCCAGAAGGAGCTGCAGATACAGAGGTTCAAGGCTAAAGAAGACTAGAACTTTCAGTCTCTACCACCTTACTGTCTCCATATGACCATGTTCTTTCCCACATCTGAAACTGTGAACTGCATCAGTCACATCAGCAGCCACCACCTACGCATTCTCAAAGTTAAGAACAAAAGGAAGTTTTTGTTCCTAAAAAAGGTGGATACAAAATCTGACCAGAAATATTTCCTTCTGTTTTAATTTTCTGAAAGGTTTATTTTTCTAAGACAAATTGGTTGTTCAGTGATTTTTTGATTGAAATATGAGAATTATAATCCCTGCCTCGCTCCACGTCCTGTGGGTTTTCTAAAAAGCAAGATTTCATTTTAATGTATCATAAGCAGCTTAAAGCCTCGAGTACTTACTTGCCTTGGTCAAATAATGGTGACTGTCAATGGAGAATATGGAGAAAATATTTTTTACATGTCTCCGAAAACATCATTCACGTGTCAGGGGTGCGTAGGGTTACTTGCGTACTCTTAATTTTGTACCCCAACCCCCCTACTCCCCCCTCCCTCCCTCAACCAAGCAATGGTCAGGTGATGTCATCTGTTTTACGTCTTTAATATTGTAAAATCCTTCTGTGGCTTTTCAGTGTCTTTCTCTTTTATGTCCATGTTATTGTACAGAACATTCAGAATAAACTGTTTTTCACTGAAGCGCTCCAGCCATTAGTGATTGTACCGCATGTCTCATAAACACATCCGATTAATTCTTGTTTGTGTCGGGAATGATTTAAAGAAAGGGCTTCATGCGTCCTGTAATAGCTGCTTATCTAAACTTTCCCAGCATCGTTGGGTCAGCGTGTTCTGAGAGTTCCAGCATGATGCCCTAATATGTCCATGCTTTCTGCCGTCTCTCTTTGTCTTACCTCATGGCATAAAGAGAAATCACTCACACTCGGACTATTGTGTATATACAAGCTTTATTTCCTCGACTCTGACTCACTTCCCTGTTAACGCTGCAGGTACATCCAGAGCGTTCAAGCCGTGCACGTGGTCAGATAAAAATCTGGGCAGTGTCTGTCACACGTTCACTTGGTGCTGTGACATGCGGGTTAGTTGCTGGTCTATTTCATGCTGCGTACTGTTTTGGAATATTTCTGCGCTGGGTGCACCCACATGCATGGTTAGCTTGCTCGATTTGTGGTGGTTTGATGTGGAACTATTTACATTAAAGAGCAAAACTGCTGATTTATACTACATAAGTGACATTCAAATACAAAGTGGCTTTATAGATCAGTAAACAAAGCAAAATGCAGCCAGACTCCGATTCGCTGATCATGTTTTCTCCTCCACCATTAGGATCTCCTGTGGGTGATGTTCTTCTGTTCTTTCTCTGTACAAGAGAAGTACCTGTCAGTGTGTGACATGACACAGTCTCACCCATGCTTAAGATGCACTACTGAGAGGTTTGTCACACTTACCTATAGAAGTATAGCTGCTTGATCAGGCTGTTCTTTATCGTCTCCATCTCTTTGATCTTGTTGATCTGAATCTGTAGCTCGGTCTTCAGTGCTCTGCTGTTCTCTTCAAGAAGATCTATTGTCTCCTGAAAGCAAATTCATGTAGTATATCAAATTAGGACCAAGAAATGACCTTTGTTGTTGTGGTGGACCAAGTTTGATAGTATTTTTGTAAATATAAACAGGTTTAGAATTCGATGCCTTCAATACGCTTAAAAAATAAATTGGATGGAAGGTCCAATTAGAGTGAAAAGTTTAGAGAGCATTCAAGTTACTATGTTTTAGATATTTCACAATTAACAGGTGATAAAACAAGCAGAGTGCAGCGAAGATGGGATGCGGCCCACCACTTTCTCCCAGAGATTGTGAAGGAATGACCAAAGCATTCAAAAAGAGCATTTCTAAACAGTTCTTAGCCCGTGTAGCCATGGTCTCGGGGCTAATCTCGCTACATGGTACAAAAGAGCGGTGGGAAATATGTACTGTGGCCAGATGAGTCCATGCTTTGGTTTGGTTTTGGGAAAATCTATATTGACAAAGTAAGACGAAGGCAAGCGTCCAGACAGTTATCAGTGAAAGGTGCAAACTCAGGTGTCAGTCATGGTATTGGGGGGGCTTGCTTATGTGTAATGGAACCATTGACGTGGAGGCGGATATCGGGATTTTAGAGAGATGCATGCTGCCGTCAAGATGAACTCTGTACTTGGGAAGCCCATGGCTATTTCAGCAGGACAGTGCCCGGCCTTATTCAGCTACAGTTACCGCGGCTTCATAGGGTGTTTGTGCTACAGTAAATCAGTCTGCATACGGTTCAAATCTGACGCCCTCCTCGTTTAGAAAGTCAGCAGAGTCACAGGAACATATTTCTGAACTAAAAGAGGCGGGGCTTATGATGATCGATCTGAACTGGAGCCTTTAGTTACAGGATACAGCGCCGGGCAGCAGCACGTACATATGCTAAACATTAGCGCTTATAGCTTATATAGTCTTTTTAATTTCACTTCTGACAGCTTCTTCAGTAGGAGGACCCTTCGTCTTTCATCTCTCATAAATAACGAACTGCTAAATAAAACCAGATTAGTCCATATTTACATTATTTATAGGGTATTATCACTTGTGCTAAAAAAAATTATTTCTTGTTTATCGGCAGGCGTATTAAGTGACTGTACTTCTATCTATAAATAAAGACAATCTTATTTGGAGACGAATAAACAATAAATATCTGTAATTTAGGTTCTAAAATAACGGAATAAAAAAAAAAACAAACGTCTTTGGTCCGTTTTTCCTTCACCACAAATAGCCGTTATGTCTAAACCGAAAGTCAGCTCCCTCGTTTGGAGCAGTGTTGGATGTCTGACTAAATGACGAGCAGGATTAGGTTTCATTTGTTCGGGTTGTCTTCTTCGAAAGCTCCTCCAGGCTTTCTCTGAGACATCACTCCCCCCCGTGTTTCTCAGCTTCACAGCTTCAGCTGCCTTCAGCGGTGAACCGCCAGCGCACGTCGTCCCGTGGATTTAATTTTTTAGCAAGCACCCGTCACAGCCCAGCTAGAACCTACATATATATTTATTATTCCCCTTTAATAATTATTAAAATGTCTTTTTACATTGTAAAAGTTCTTGTTCATTTTAGTTTTCTTTAGTCTGTTTTACAGTTTTTTTACAGTTTTTAAGAAAAAACAGGTAATTTTTGTCAGTCGACTTAAAGGGTCTCCGACTGACGATTCAACTTGTCGACTTCTAGAGGGCAGCCCTAGTAATAAGTCCAGCCTTTGTTTGTTGTTAACATCAAATTCTAAATTATTTCTATTTTGTACTTTTGGTTTGAGAGACTGAGCAAATGACAGATTCACGACCACAGCCCACTGTATCTTTGCCTATCTACATAGACTAAGTTACATACCCGGTACTGCTCCACGTTCTCTTTCCTCTGCCTCTCCATCAGACGAATCCGTTCTTCTAGACGGGCCCTTTCAAGCCCCAGCCTCTGCTCTTCGTCTTTCAGGGGCCCAATCTGGTTCTTTAGCTCCTTGCACTGCTCCCTAAATGTACTTAAAGTATCGGCGCTGGTTTCTCGTCTCTTCAACAAGGCCACCAGCCGGGGCTCATACCACTCCTCCAGCGCTTTGATGCCATCTTGGAGGTACTGCTGTAGGTCGACGGAGGCCCGTCGGCCTTGGGATAGGTATGAGCGAGTCTTGCCCTTGCTGGACTCTTGTTTAATGTTGTCGTTCTCATTTTGCATGGCTTGTAGCTGGTCCTGGTGTTCACAATGAAGCTGGTCAATCTCTTCAGTCAGCTTCACAACGTAGGCCTTCATCTCTTCCTGTGTTGAGGAATTATCAGAGGGGACATTTTCATAAACACTAGTGGCAAACGAATTGGGAATAATAGTGTGGTTGAGATTTACTATGGGGTTCGTTCTACACGACAACAGGTTCCTTGGTGATTCCTGGCTATGAAAACCCAATAATTGCTCTAGAACCTTTAGAACAATAGTACCTGTGCTTGGTTGAACTGCTCCACTTCTTTCTGCTGGGTGGCCAAGGCCACCTGACTCTGTGCACAGTCTCTGGCCGCGACGAACAAGCGCCTTTTGACCACCCGGACCTCCTCCTGCAGATCCTGTCTTTCCATCGTGGCCTTGAAAAGGAGGCTTTTGGCGTCCCTCAGCTCAGCCCTCAAAGCCTCCACTTCCTGGGCCATGGGCTTCTCCAGCTCCAGAAGCTCCTGCACCAGCTCTTCCTTCCTGCGCTCCAGCTGGCCGACCTCGTCGATACAACTGTCAAACGAAGTCCCAAGTTCCTTTATCATGGTGGTTGCGGACAACTCCGGCACCACTTCTAAAGTGCAGCCTTCAGACTCATCTACTGCCATGGATACCGCTGTCTCTGGAGCAAAGTCCTCATACTTGTTGGTGCCTTCAAAGCCATTCCTTATTAGCATGCGTTCGCTTCCTGCGAAGAAGGCTGGTAGGGTGGACTTCGTTTCATGGGTGGCATCGAAGTCATCTAGCTGTGCCAACATCTGCCTCATGAGTCCGTTGAATTCAGCTTGCAGCACTTGCCGACATTTTTGTGAATAGGGTAAGGACTGCTCGGGAAGAGCGAAGGCGGCCTCAAGCTCTTCCAAACAATCTTCAAAGTAGTCTTCTTCCTCTTCCTCTATGAACAAGGGCTCAAGCTTTCCCTCAGGCTGTGAGAGAGGCCCATAGGCTTCAGCACACTCGGTTTCTTTGTCTTCCATCCTCTGTCAGTTGACCGACTGTGGGCAGTAATTGCGAAAACAGTTAGAATATCATTTCCTGTTCTGTGTCATTGGTAAACTCAGTGAACTGAGCGAGGTACTGTGTGCCGACCATTTGCTCGGTGCTTCATTGGCGAGAGAGGCCTTGTAAAACAACCTTACTGTTGGTCTGTATATGTAGGGCATCGCGGGTGTGGGATTCTTGTACAGTGCCTAACACATGGTAGGTAATGTGGTTATTTGGAGGGAATCCAAACGTCTCAGTGGTATCCATGTCACTGAGCGGCAGCTGCCCATGCCTAATGAACAGCTAACTGATGGACAGCTAAAGTACTGAATGAACCACAGAGCTACACTAAAATCACAGGTATTAATAGAGCCTCTACTGGTACAGGGATGGCACCAGAGCCGTGTACCGAAAAGTACCTTGTGATGAATATCACGATACGGGAGTTACGATTTAACATATTGCGATATCACCATAGTATGAAAATCACACTACCACAGGCATAGGTTTGCTAATGTTAGCAGTGCACCTTTCCTCAACACTGCTATCTGGCAGTCAGGGGTCTCTAAATTAAACAATTAATTAAAAATCAACATGGCGCCCAAAGGTTTTCTCATGTGGTCCATGTTTGTGAAGGCCAAATGTGTCAAAAAGTCCCAAAGTGATACTAATAAAAAAGGAATGTGAGCTCACTGGACAAAATATGAGTGACCTCATAGCGTGCAATAGCTCCAGAAGTGTGAGTAACAGCTGTGACTGGATTTGGCCTGGACTGGACAAGTTTCTGGATGTAGGTCACATCAATGTTCAGACACTCAGGCATCAAAGAATTCATCAGTAGGTCCAGATTTGGTGGAGGCCTTCCCTGGCACCATTCCGAGGAGAATTCCCTGTAGACTGGGATTGTAGCCACTGCTGGTAGACCCGTATGATCGTACGCTTCCATACACCTGCAGATTCAGCTACTTCCTTCACACTATGGTCTTTGGCCATGCCCAAATGCAGTTACTCCTTTTAGCCAATCATTAACATCTGCTCTGGAGCGTTTTCCACACATGGAACGAGACATTCCCTGCACTGTAGCACCTCTTCTCCATCTATGGCTCCTGTCACTCACACCCGCAGGTATTTACAGCCCTATCATCCTAGTGCTATCACCTTAAACATACCAAGGGACTATGTTTAAGGTGGGCTTCTGTTTCAAGTTGGCTTTTTTAAAAATGTGGAACACTACACTGTAATGTGCCACTAATATGCAGTGGAAATTAAAATTTCAAGGGGAAAAACATTTTGTTATGTTATATATACTGCAAGGTACAAATATAGTGGGGTCAAAAGTCTAAGGTCAGACTGAAAATCATTTTTAAGCTATTTAAACCTCAAAATAAACAATGGAAAGTTTTAGATTTACTTTTACAAACAGTTTTAAAAAGTTATGGCAAGTAAAATCATGAAGAATAAACTTTCATGATTCACAATTCATGTCTAAGCCACATGTAAGGACCCGTAAACGACCAGACAAAATCAGAACGTGATTTCAATCAACATATTAGATGTTCTGCACGAGTCCATGTGCAGCTCAGTCTAACAATCTATGGCACTGAATTAAAAAGGAACACAGTATATAAGCAGGGCCACTGGTGGTCTCGGCCTTTGGATGCGTCTGTTCAGTCATTAGGTGGGGGTAAACGAGAGCATCCCTGAGGTCAGTTATTGACAATGCCTCCTTAGATCTGGCTTGCCAACAGCACTCCCTCCCATCCCAAAGGTATCGGATGGTGCGTCATCGCTTCATAGAACAGCATTCCAGTGCTCCAGAGTCCGATGCCAGGGAGCTTTACACCCGACTAGCTGGCCCCTAGCAGTGGGCATGGTGACCTCTATACTGCCTCGACTGGCACTGCGTTTCGGTGGAGAATCTAGGTCTGGGTGTGCGGATCGTAAAACCTGTATCAGCAACGGGCATGCATCTGAATGAATTTGAATTTCAAGGGTCTCCGAGGGCATTAGATGGGTTTAGTAGGTCCCCTATCTTACTGTATGGGACTTTAATTCATTTGGAGAGGTGAAGCACAGCAGACGACATTCCAAAACAGCTCATGAGTCCTGCTACATCAAGATAAGAGCAGACTATAGACACCAGACCTCTACAAGAGCACCAAGAGACAAAAAGACCTCGCCGGTGTTCTGGCTGATCCATGGCCATCCGCAGCACTTTGGATTTAGAACCATTTGCCCATCGAGCTCACACACAGAGAAATCCGTCTACCGCATTCAACTCATCCGTGAAGTGAAAGACCCACACACAGTAGTGAACACACTCACACTAGGGGGCAGTGACCAGCCAGCCCTATCCACAGCACTCCGGGAGCAGTTGTGGGTTAGATACCTTGCTCAAAGGAACTTCAGTCAAGCCTGTTGGTTCGGGAAACCAAAATGGCAACCCTCTGGTCACAAGGCTGGTTCCCTAATCCCGAGCCCATGACTGAACAACCTGAGTCCCAGCTATAGGCCACCATTCTGGAGTACTGTGTAAGGGTAATAGGTATTGATGTACCTTCAGGGGAAAATCTGATATTACAGGCTCTGATACCCTAAATGGTCGAGGGTCCATGTCCCTGGTAAACAGGGTCTGTAGACAGGCTCAGGGGGAGTGCAAAGAGAGCAGCTGCTAGCCATGGGCACAGGCAGGGCACATTCCAACTGCGGCACACTCCATCAGGAACAGCTGCTCGCGCTTGCACTGTATTTACAGGGCGTCTGAAATGTAGACGTCCATTGTCTTTCAATGGAGCTTCCATATGAATCACACGTGTTGTACCAGCTTCTGTCTGAACTTTACTTTTCCGAGACCCTTAAAAGACCACCATGATGACATCACCAAGTGGTATACTTTATATACCATAGTGAAACGCATTCATTCAAATCTATTTCTGTCTGCTTAGTTCAAATAAAAAGCCAGATACTCACTGATCTCATCAGGGTTCGTCTTTCCTCAGACCTCACAGTAATATCCAAGCTGTGCTGGAAGCTGGAAGGTGCACGAGAGCCTGCGTCTGTCTGGTTTCTGTCTTCCAGCTCACTGCCTGGAGTCACCAGGGCAACTCATCTGTTTACATTTATTAATAAACAGTAGGAGGGAGGAGGAAACATGAGCTCGGCTTAGACCCCATAGACCCGGCTTTAGCGGCTCATGCACTGAGACCCTCACTGGGAGATAACCTGACCAATGAGAGTCCTTCAGAGAATGATTTATGCAAATGACCATGCTCAGCATCCAATAGGAGAGGACCCTGGACTTGCGCATGACAGTGCAGAACTGTCAAATAGGATTCGAGTGATGAGAGTGACTTAGCATGCTAGCCAATGGGAGAAGCTCTACACCTTTGACTTCACTTCAGAACTATTCCAAACAACACTGACCTATATTCTGGCATGACCTGAAAGCCTGGGCATCATCAAGTGTAAGGGAGAGTTAATCAAAGGCCGGAGGAGCCAGGAAGACGAGGTAGAACAGTGTGCAGTGTGTGTTTTGTGGTGGGAGCAACAGTGTTGGATTCCCTCCATTCTCCGCTCGCTGCAACACATGCTGTAAATAGGCCCTGCACTTTAGACGGCCTGTAGGAGGACTTTGAGGATCAGGAGACTCTGGCTCTGTATTCCTCTGTGATGAACTGATACGTGATAGATTGCGTATACCAGCCAATTTGAACTGATATTCGATATGTGAGTGTGTACTGGCTGGCCATAAAAAGACACTGCTTGGAATCGAATATGGAAATAATTAAGAGTCTTGGATTGGAAAATACTGCTGTGATTAATATGTATCAGTGGGCAATGTGGGAAGACGCATGTAGACGTCCCATGGACATGGTAAAGATGTTACTGTGTTCCGGAAAGGTCTGATTACTGTTCAGCATCAAGGAAGGAAAACAACTATGGAGAAGCTGAAGGGACTGGAATTGGGTTTGGTAGTGTCCAGCGCATTATTAAACCTTGGCCAATTATCTGAAAACATCTTAACCCATAAGAGCCCAGGGCCGTGTCCCCTTAAGGGAAAATAATGAAGGGTCAGTTATAAGATCATAATAGATCAGTCTTATTGTGACAAAGAGGTCACATGACGTTTCTGTAGGTATTATAGGATCACAATACTGGTAGCATATGTCACAACAACAACGATTTCATAACTGGTATTACATCATGGTGTTAAAATGTGTATATGTAATATAGAATATGGGTGTATGTGATATAGAATATGGGTATATGTAATATAGAATATGGGTATATGTAATAGGGAATATGGGTATATGTAATATAGAATATGGGTGTATGTGATATAGAATATGGGTATATAGTATAGAATATGGGTATATGTAATATAGAATATGGGTATACAGTATGTAATATAGAATATGGGTATATGTAATAGGGAATATGGGTATATGTAATATAGAATATGGGTGTATGTGATATAGAATATGGGTATATGTAATATAGAATATGGGTATGTGTAATATAGAATATGGTTATATGTAATATAGAATATGGGTATATGTCATAGAATATGGGTATATGTAATATAGAATATCGGTATACAGTATGTAATATAGAATATGGGTATGTGTAATATAGAATATGGGTATATGTAATATAGAATATGGGTATGTGTAACATAGAATATGGGTATACAGTATGTAATATAGAATATGGGTATATGTAATATAGAATATGGGTATGTGTAATATAGAATATGGGTATATGTAATATAGAATATGTGTAGATGTAATATAGAATATGGGTATGTGTAATATAGAATATGGGTATACAGTATGTAATATAGAATATGGGTATACAGTATGTAATATAGAATATGGGTATATGTAATATAGAATATGGGTATGTGTAATATAGAATATGGGTATATGTAATATAGAATATGTGTGTATGTAATATAGAATATGGGTATGTGTAATATAGAATATGGGTATACAGTATGTAATATAGAATATGGGTATGTGTAATATAGAATATGGGTATATGTAATATAGAATATGGGTATATAGTATAGAATATGGGTATATGTAATAGAATATGGGTATATGTGATATAGAATATGGGTATATGTAATATAGAATATGGGTATATGAACATTAGAGCTCTTAAACGGGTCGGAATCTTATAGGTATAAAACCCAGACTGTAAAATGAGCTGGTTTTGTCTCTAACTGCACTAACCAAGCACATCACCATTTTCTAAATGAGCTCATATGTTCACCAACTGTCATGTGACTGCATCCCGGATGTTGGGTACAGGTCACTCAGGGACTCCATGTGTTCAGGTGAAGGGTAAAGCTGTATAAAGAACTTTACAGACTTTTAAAAGGTCAGTGACACATACGTCACTGTGGGCTCTTATGGGTCAGATGACCACTCTTGGTAAAGTGGTACATAATGGACAGTAGATCTCACTGCTATGAAGGTACAGTGAAAGCGAAAGCATTCCCACATGTCCAGAACTCACATGATTGGGACCAAACAGCTGTGAGGACATGAGAAAGCCCCTTGTTAGTCTGACTGGGTAGCATTTAGACTGAACTCTGAAGCAATGAAAAAAGGTCATGTGGTCTGATGAGTCCAGATTGACCCTATTCCAGAGTGATAGGCCCGTCAAGCTAAGTAGGGAAGCACATGAAGCAATGCTTCTGTCATGCCTTACCGTCCACTGTACAAGCCTCTGGAGACAGTGTTATGATCAGAGGTTGCTTCAGTTAGTCCAGCTGAGATTATGTTAAATCAGCTGACCACCTGAATGTACTGTATGTGACCCTTTCACCAAGACCACTACACTCGGACACTTTATTATTATTAATACTCTTAAAATATCACCGCTATGGACATCACTGACTCACTTTAAACAAAAAGAAATATATAAATATACATATTTATATTATATCTCCGCTCTCTCTCAGACTTTACTTGTCCAACAAATGTACATTTCAGACTCCTCCTGTCTCTGTATATTCTGCATTTTGTGTATATTTTGTATTTTTGTATTTATTTAATATATCTTATTTATATCTCTTTATTTTAATATGTTTAGTATGTATATAATGTTGTCCTGCTGTAGAGTATCAACCTGAGCCTCACCACGAGCATTTCAATGCATAAATGTCCTGACATGTTGACAAATAGACCTGAAACCTGAAACGTATAACATCACCAGGATATCCCATCAGTGGAGTTTGCTTCTCTGATGGCACTGCCGTATTCCAGAACCACGATGCCGAGACTCATAGGGCTCAGGCTGGGAAAGAGTGGTCCAGGGAGCATGAATTGGCCACCATAGAGTCCTGACCTTTACCCCACCGGAAGTCTTTGGGATGTGCTAGGGGGGACTTCCTGGAGTGATTAGACTTCCCAGAAGTCAGTACAAGAAACAGCCAGAGCTTAATGTAACGCTAGTCAGAGGCAAATGTTGTGACGTTGCGTACGGTTGTGGAAACAGTGCCATAATAAAGGCAGCCCAATGATTAGCAACACACGAAAGTGCAAGCCATTACAATAGCAAGGCTCCCGACCATCACTGAAGGTCAAAGGTCGTATGGAAGTATCCTTGAGGTCTTTACTGAATAAACTAGATCAGTATTTCTGTAATTCTGAGTCAGAGTGAGTCTGACACGTATGGGCCCTGATGTCTTTACAGTGGTGCTAATAGTAACCAGGGCCATCGTGTCTACAACACACATAGAGCCTAGTATAGTTGTATTTACCATCCACACCCACCAGTGAGCCCACACATGTCTTTATAAGGCTGATGATAGCAAAATCTGAAAATGCTTAGTTTTCTCTGGGGACTATTTAGCCTCACAGCACTGTGCATGTACTCCTCCGCCAAGACTGGATAGTGCAGGGGGCCTTAGAGCCTCTGGATAGTGCAGGGGGCCCTGGAGCCTCTCCCAGCATTCAATTGGCTGAAGGTAGGACATACCCTGGACAGGTCTATCTGGATCTATCTCAGGGCAGAAGAACCAGTTCATGTGTTTTAATCTGTGAGGGAGCTTTTAAGGGTGGACATCTGGTTCCCATCATCACCACTGTAAATAATTCTGACACGGTAAGCTGTGTAGTACAGAGCACCTCACACCAAATCAGTCTGAATCTGACTTTGTTTACGTCTCAGCCACTTAATTATGTAGACCTTTTGAAGAATCGGTGGAGATCTCCTTGAAGCCAGCTTCAGTCCGTTAAATCAGTTACCCCAGTGTTTATGTAGGAAGGCATCTCCTTGTCACTGTATGATGACTCTCCTTGGTCTGAGAAATGAATCAGACGATGAGAGTTTACCAGCCTGGCCTGTGATGTACTCCAGGGAGTCATCTGTTACAGGCTGATGCATCATGAGTGAGGGTAAGGAGAACAGAGGTAGAACATTTGAGTCTGTCCTGACCCCATCAGGAAACTATTTGTGTAGGAGCCCTTTAGAGCAGGTCCCAGTAAATCTCCCTCTGAGGGTTTATAGCACATGACTGTAGTGCGAAGATCAAAACACCGCCCTGGGTACATTTACAAAACTCCCCAGACAAAAAATATGAGTCCTCTTGTGTGTAGTAACTTCAGGCTCCTGCAGATGGCGCTGCATGAGGATGATGGGGCTATAAATACCTGTGGGGTGTGAGTGATGGGATCCATAGATCCATAGATCCATGTGAGGAAATGGCTCCTAAGCAGATGTTAATGATTGGCTAAAAGGAGTGACTGCATGTGGGCGTGGCCAAAGACCATAGTGTGAAGGAAGTAGCTGAATCTGCAGGTGTATGGAAGCGTACGGTCGTACGGGTCTACCAGCAGTGGCTACAATCCCAGTCTACAGGGAATTCTCCTCGGAATTGTCCGGCCCAAGTCTTTGATGGAGCAGGAGTGTCTGAACATTGATGTGGCCTACATCCAGAAACTTGTCCAGTCCATCCCAAATCCAATCGCAGCTGTTATTGTGCACGTGGAGGGATTACAGGTGTGTTTCAGTCACAGGTGAGCTACATTTATACCTACACCCATACTGGTGCTTTCTCTCAGGGGCCAAGTCCAGCTATAGGCTGCATGGTAAACAATAGGTTGCTGGTTCCACCTTAAACAGCTGTTAACAGGAAGTGTTTCACATCAGCTCAGAAACACTGCCAGTCTGTTTGGGTCTGGTATGAAGGGTTTGGTAGGGAGCTGTGCTGAGATTAGTGAACAGGTGCACACGAGCACACGGAAAACACAGCTGCTAGTGACTTCCAGGGACTTTCCTGCAGCCTGAATTTCCCGATCTGTTCCCAGGTGTGCTTCTGCAGTATGACCACAAGAGGGTGCTGCTTAGTACTGAATGCCTCAGAGAGCTGCAAATATGCAAGACTGCTAATGAATAAATAAATGCATATTAAAAAACAACCATTATTTATATAAAATAAAATACAAAATACCCCTGAAAATATAAACAACTAAATAAATAATAACAATAAACATTATCAAATAATTCAAATCATAATAACATAATAACAATAAGAAATGGATGTAATAATCATAGTAATAGAAATAAGCTGCAGATAAAGAATATGTTTATGTAAATAAATAAATAAATAATGCCATAGATAAGTAAATATAATACATGTAAATAAATAATAGTAATAAAACAACTAATATATATATATATATAAATAAAATAAACTATTAATAATATATACATTTTTTAAAAATAGAGCCGTCAAAATTAATAAAAGTAAACCAACTGTAAAATATAAATTTAATAATAAAGATACTAATAATAATAACAGTAATAATAGGAAGAATGGAAAAATAATTAAATAAATACATGCAATAAATAAATCATAAAGAAATATATGAATATAATAAATACTAAACAGATACAATACATAAAATCGAATAGCATAATAATAATAATAACAACAACAACAATAATAATAATAATAATAATAATAATAATAATAATAATACAAATTAAATAAACATATAACAATAAAAACAAAACAAATAATTATAACAAAAAACAAATATGAAATCAAATGTATGCAGCAGTAATAATAATAATAATAATAATAATAATATTAATAATAACAACAATAATAATAATAATAACAATAACAATAATAATAATAGATAACTATATTCTGCTTCTATTAGATCTCTGCGTATTTATCCAGCACAGTTTCACCACACTACTCAGATTCCCCCAAAAGTCACATACAGATCTCAGTTCTCCTCTCCCTGCCCTCCGTCTCCATGGAGATTCAGACACAAGGAGGAGCCCATTCTCTATAAGAATGTAGCGTTGTTTGAAAAGCGTCCCCCCACCCCACTTCAGCCCCCCAGCATGTTGCATAGCAGATCTCTTGGTGGTCTCGGACCCTCCGCACTGCCTCACTCCTACCCAGTATGTGCAGAGATGTGGAGATGTATGAGTGCAGGAGGTTCTGTGTTTTCCTCTCTTTACATGCAGGGGTGGGAGTGGGAGTCTGCTGCTCTCTCCCTGAGACCGGTGCAGTAATGAAAGCTCTGTGGAATGCAGGGCCTGTGACTGTGTAATGCCAAGCCTGCACCGAGTGGCGTTCTGGCTGACTTAACACAGTAATATCCACCAAACCGGTGAAAGATGTAGCTCATCGTCGCAGAACTCACTCCTGTTTATGTGGAGAACCGCATGCACTGTTCCTTTGATTCGTGAGTGACGTTACGTTTCCCTCACTGTGGATACAAAGTTGCCACCTGTGTCTCTGAAGTGCAGCATGAGCTAAACGCTGTCAGTGATCCAAACCATGTGTTTCATAATGAGAACGTCACATCCATCACAGCCGATCCTACAGAGATTATCTTTTGTTGAAATGAATGTTTTGATTGCTGCAGAAACACACAGTCTCTCCTACATTTTCCCATGGGAATATAAAGCAGGCTCCTGGAGTGCATGACCACATAAGCATGACATCATACAGGTTACCAGGGTACACAGACAGAAGCACCCACCCAATATGTTCTCCCATATTGGCAGAGCTTGGCAGACATGCTATATGTGATGTGGTATGGCTTTACCAAGGTGTCTTGTTCTTGCTTTATTTAAAGACGAAATCCACTGATGTTTCAGCCTTACCATATAAATCAGGGATTAAAGGAACAATATGCAAAACTGACATAAAGTAAATGTGCCATAGAACATACTTTAAAGTGTTCTCTGATGTTCTACACAGAAGGTATGTGACTGGTTTGAGGGGAAATGGCCAGATGTGGTTTAATACCGCATGATTTGGTCATAGAATTAAAGTTTTTTGGGGGGTGGGGCTCATGAATATGCAATCACTGAGACACTGCAATTGTCCCCTGTTCCAGCCTCTGCCATCCGGAAAGAGGTACCCGAACATCCGAGCCAGAACCACCAGGTTCAGGAACAGCTTTAACCCTAGAGCTGTCAAACTTTTGTATATTTATTTATACTGAACATCTGTACTAAGTATATTTATTTATCTATACTGAACATCTGTACTAAGTATATTTATTTATCTATACTGAACATCTGTACTAAATATATTTATTTATACTGAACATCTGTACTATGTAAATTTATTTATCTGTACTGAACATCTGTACTAAGTATATTTATTTATCTATACTGAACATCTGTACTAAATATATTTATTTATACTGAACATCTGTACTATGTAAATTTATTTATCTGTACTGAACATCTGTACTAAGTATATTTATTTATCTATACTGAACACCTGTACTAAGTATATTTATTTATCTATACTGAACATCTGTACTAAGTATATTTATTTATCTATACTGAACATCTGTACTAAGCTGTTTAGCTGTTACCTGAACATTAAGCTGCTTCTCCTACCTGCACTGTACACATCCTGTACACGTACTGTACTGTTTGCATGTCCTACTGTACTGTTTACGCACATTGTTTTTGTCTATTCGTCTTTGCCCTATACTATTTATATATACATACATATCATCGCTGTCCAATGAAAAACATGTATCTCCCCTTTTGTCCATTTTTACTTTTATTCATCATTTGAACACGTCTGCTGCTGTTTACACCGAGTAAAAATCTCATGATGAATGGACCAACAGAAATGGCCCAAAACTGTTTGGAAGGACGTCTGGTTCCATTGACTTACATTGCAGTAAAATGAGGTTTTTGGCCTCTCCTGTAAAGTTTTGGAGATACTTGTTTTTCCTTTGGACAGCAATGATATACATTCTTATACTGCACTGGAGGAGGAGCCTGACTGTGTTTCGTACTACTGTACAACCCTGTATTAGTATAATGGCAATAAAGTTTAATTAAATAGAATTTACTTGAATAGTTCAGCTTTCTCATCCTGAGACCAATCCATGAAGTCCATTTGAGTTTGATCTCAAGATGACCGAGGCCGAGATCTTGAGTCCAGGATCAAGAAACGAAAGCTTTAGCCCAAGTTCTGCCAGGAAGACTCCAGTACCACATCCCTCATTCATTCATTAATGGCCAATCACAATGCACCACCTGTCTTCAAAGGATTCAACTTACGCTCCTGTTTTGCCGCTTTCTTGTGACAACGTTTCACGTTCTCCTCCTCCTCCTTAATTTGGCCCTGGTCCTGTTGTCCAGGGAGAAGGCTTCGCCCCTTCCATCCATAACCAGCAGGATCTGGCGGAACTACCACAGCACCGATGAGTGAATGGTATGATTTGAAACTTTATGTTTGAGTAACATCAACACTGTCAGTGCATGTCCTTTCATATTCGACTAAATCTCTTGCCAAGTTTACATTAGATAATTCTCTGAGTATGTTTACATGCCGTCAGTTTTCTGTCTCCCATCGT
>JAMWET010003953.1:0-2500 GCA_024036415.1 Prochilodus magdalenae | reverse complement strand
GCAATATGTAAAATAAAGCAACCTGTTGAATTCATATGCCAAATAAACATATATGTAATTGACATCATATGTATTTCTCCATATGTGTTTGCACATATTTATATATATATATATATATATATATATATATATATGTATTTATATATATATATATATATATATATATATATATATATATATATGTAAGAATATATACATATATTGCCACATGTATGTATGAAAATATTCTCACATATATAAAACTATATATATTATCATATATATATATATGCAAACACATATGGAGAAATACATATGATGTCTATTACATATAAAATTAAATATATTACAATATATAAGTAAATATATATTATACTACCATACATACAATATATGAAAACCGGCAATTCCTTATGTACTATACAATATATTGTAATATATTTATCACTATATAATATATGCAAAATACATGCACTTGTTTCCCATATATGACATTATATTATTTAATATATTGCACTATATTTTCCAATACATTGCCATATATTATCGTTTCATTAGGGACCATATCACCAGAAAATGGTGGTGTCCACCCCTATAGTAGGAAACAAGCACATGCACATTGCCTCTTCCTCCCTCATTCAAAAATATTCCTGGCTCTAACATCACTTCAACAGAAGTGGATGGGGAGCTAGTCTTAATAGTCAGATGTTTTTTGTGACATCAGAAGCTTAAACTGTGTAGACAGTTTAAACCTATGAAAACATGTACATACTGTATCAACTTCATATTTATTTAATTTGTTTTCTTGCTATTGGCCCTTTAAGTTCAAATGCAGGTGATGAAATGTAATGAACACATGGCCATACTGGAGGACAAACCGAACCTGTGTTCCTGCAGTGTGGTTGGAGCTTTTACATGGTGTGTCCACTCACTGTCCACTCTACTAGGCACCCATCTATCTTGTTAGTCCACCTTCTAGACATACAGTCAGACACTGTTGCTACACAGTCTGTGTTCTCTCGTCCTTCATCTCTGGTCACATGCTGTGGGTTGGATAGTTTTGGATGGTGGATGGTTCTCGGTTCAGCAGTGACACTGAGGTGTCCAGCAGCACTGCTGTGTCTGATCCACTCACACCAGCACAACACACACTAACACACCACCACCATGTCGGTGTCCCTGCAGTGCTGAAAATGACCCACCACCCACATAATACCTGCTCTGTGGTGGTCCTGTGGGGGTCCTGACTATTGGGAAACAGGGTGATACAGTACACAGAGAAACAGATGGACTACAGTCTGTAACTACAGAACTACAGAGCGCTCCTATATGGTCAGTGGAGCTGATAAAATGGACAGTGGAGATAGATAGAAGGGGATGTGCCTAATAAAGTGCTCAGTGAATGTACTTTACTGCATGAATATGTATTAATTATTAGTATTTATTCTAATATGTATTTATTTAAATGCTATTGAGTGTTTTAGAAGTGTTCCTAACTGCCCATAATACTCTATAGCAGTGTTTTGGCTGGACTAAACTTTGCACAGGACTGTACAACCTGAGAGCTTGGCTGTGTTCACCATCCTGGACTGACTCCTGGTTGGCAGATGAGTACTCAGAACCCTGTTCACTACGTATCCTTCCGCTTAGAGAAAAACAGATACCGCCGTATGTAGTTTATGTCGTTCTCTGTGATTACAGACGCAGTCAGGAGAACCCCTAACTATGCACTGTGTCAGTTCTCCCCCGCCTACATGAGCATATTAAATAGGTCATATTTGCTTTCACACATCTCATGAATACACCCCTCGCGCGCAGTTTTTTCCCTTTTTGACGTGTGTCAAACTGTGGACTGTTTCTCTTCTAATAATACACGCCACCAAAAGAAGGTCATGTTTAGGTATGTGTGCTAATTACTTGGCCATGTTTGAGATCAATTGACCAATGCAAAAGACAGATAACTCACTTCAGCCAGCCGCTCCCTGACCTCGGCGCACACAGAGATTCCCCATGCTCTTCACTTGACACGCAAACTCACTGACCAGTCTGCCGCTCCGCCACAAAATCACAGGAGGGTTACCCTGTCATAAGTTATGGTTATAGAATTGCTCTCAACTACTGTGTTTCAGAGAGAGATGTGGGAGCGAGTGACAACTTAGGGATATATTTGGGTTCTGGTGAATGAATTAACACGCAGGTCCGTTTTTACTTTTTAAAATTGCTTTGTGTCAAGTTCAATTCAATTTAATTAAATTCAGTTTGAGTCAAGTCAAGACAAAGTACAAGGCTTGCATCTTGCAGCTCACACGTGTTTCAGCTGGTACAGCTTAAAGCACAGTTTTTTTGAAATTTTTTTGGTTTTTTGAAGGATTTGGGGGGGGGGAAAGGCATAACTAGCTGCAAAGTACTGGGCTGTATTGAGCTGCATCGGAGCCTACCACTTACTGTGATGTCATAATAACAGAACAACAGTAGAAAGAGGGCTACATTACAAAGCTTCTGTCTGGCGGTCCTACCAGAA
>JAMWET010003952.1:35000-119271 GCA_024036415.1 Prochilodus magdalenae | reverse complement strand
CTCTCTCGTTCTCCTCATTCTCATTCTCTCTCTCCTCATTCTCTCTCTCTCTCTCTCTCTCTCTCTCTCTTTCTCTCTCTCTCTCTCTCATTCATCCATCTCTCTCTCTCTCATTCATCCATCTCTCTCTCTCTCTCTCTCTCTCTCTCTCTCTCTCTCTCTCTCTCTCTCTCTCTCTCTCCTCATTCTCTCTCTCTCATTCATCTCTCTCTCTCTCCTGCTCTCTCTCTCTCTCCTCATTCTCTCTCTCTCTCTTTCTCTTCATTCTCATTCTCTCTCCCCCTCTCTCTCGTTCTCCTCATTCTCATTCTCTCTCTCTCTCTCTCTCTCTCTCTCTCTCTCTCTCTCATCCATCCATCTCTCTCTCTCTCCTGCTCTTTCTCTCTCTCTCTCTCATTCATCCATCCATCTCTCTCTCTCTCTTTCTCTCTCTCTCTCATTCATCCATCTCTCTCTCTCTCTCTCCTGCTCTCTCCCTCTCTCTCTCCTGCTCTCTCTCTCTCCTCATTCTCCCTCTCTCTCTCTCTTTCTTCTCATTCTTATTCTCTCTCTCCATATTCTCATTCTCTCTCTCTCTCTCTCTCTCTCTTTATCCAGGATCGCTCTGAGGAGGTTGGGCTCCGCCCTTGAACCTGGTTCCTCTCAAGGTTTCTTCCGTACTCTAAGGGAGTTTTCCTCGCCACAGTTGTCTCTGGCTTGCTCACGGGGGGCTTGGACCCAGATTCCCTTTCCACGTCTGTACATTAACTCCGTGTTTTTCCTTTCCTTTATTTAAACTGATCTGGATCTGAAGCTGGTTTGAGAGAACGTTAGTTAGAGCGCAATACAAATAAATATCGTTTGATTGATTGATTGATGTGAACCCACTGATTGGACTACTGACTAAATCTGATTTTCTGAAAGCTAGATAGCGGAATGTAAATGGGGAACGGATGGATGCATGAAAGGAGAGATGACAGCTGGAGAGATGGAGGTGCTGGAGAGACTTTCGAGCCTGTGACAATAGGCAGTCACTGTGCAATCCACTGTGGTGCTGTACAGAGGCAGCATTACAAACCCTGTGTCGGAATCCAGCTACCCAGGTATCTCCTGATAACCGTTAGCTTTGTACCATGAGCCGCTATAAAGCCCTGGTATCTGAATGTTCCACTAGGTGCCGACACAAGATCCACTTATTCCCGAGCCCAGCAGCCCGACGCCCTACCACAACCAGAAAGACTCAAGACATAAGCCATACTTTATTGAGATTTCATCAGCTGTCAGTCAAAATCACTGCAGAGGCCTTTAAATCTCAAATTGGTCGTGCCTCACAGTATCTGATCATGAATTATTACAGCCTACTTCCATCACAGAGTTCACAAATCCGCTATCGGAACTGGGAAATGGGAAAATTACAGTGGCGGGAATAGCTTTCTCCGTAATAGCCACCCTGCTGTGTAAAAACCTTCAGTGTTTAGAATTCAAATAGCCTCCAGCCTCAGCGTTCGAGCGGAAGCTGTAGTCGTTTAATCAAACACTGGGTTATTTTTATCTCCAAACTCGTCACTTTATAAGAGAAGGCCGGAAAAGTTGAATGGAAGTGTACGGAAGGAGCTGTATTCCAGTCTACCGCTCCGTTCATGAAGACAGTATCATACAACGTTAAGGACATCTGTTCTCAGCCGGACTCCCAGAGCCGTACAGATGTTCCGTGCCATGTTCTGATCACCTTGTATGTGGCTTTGCTCTCACACGTGTCAACGTTCCGGCTGGATCCTCATTATCCGGTGCTAATAAGAAGTGCGGATGAGCACTCGAAGTCTTGGTTGTTCCCGAGCTTCTCCTGAAGCTCATTAGGTCTCGGGAACCAGGTCTCTCTGAACCTGCTTTGCGGGAGTGTCTATTACCTCTCCCACGCGACCCAGGAGACAGGAGGGTGCCTGACAAGATTCTTTATTATGTCCTGCTGACACGACGTTTAACCGTGCACACGCAGCTTGTATCATCTCCATGGAGAGGAAGTGACTATGGTCACTACGGTCACCAATGCCGGGTAGACGGGTATAAGACCAATCACTGGAGTTGGTGCTCATGAATGCTCCTGGGGCTGGATGCGGTCAAATCCCCTTTGCGACGTTCCGGAATCTAGTGGAACAGCCTTCCCAGAAGACCCTTCATTTCAGGAGATGCGAGAGGAGAACCTAAAGCTCCACTCTTGCTTTAGATCTAAGAACATCCCCAGGTCCTTCTGTCCATCCTTCTTCCACTGTGAGAAGACACTTCAACACTATGGAGGTCTGAAAGGAGGTGTAGCTTTTCAAGGAGCGCCTCATGGAGAAAAGAAGATCCAGACACATCCAACCAAGAAGCTGCTGCTGGTGTTCTCAGAACAATGGACTGATTCCAGCCCAGAGTTCAGAACCTCAACACCACTGAATGTGTTTGGGGTTGTTTGGATGGTGAGAAGAAGAAGCGGAACATGCTAAACCAACTGCTAAGACTGGACTTCGGAGGTTGCTGAAAATGGAAAGGGAGCCTCCTGAATAGAAATGAAGCTGGGCAATTAAATGCTGAGGCTGCATTGGTGTCAGAAGTGTGATAGTGGCAATGGCAAAAGAGGCGTCGTACAGATGGTCTTTAGGGGTGTGCTATGCAAAGCGGCGCTCTGCTGGCCTTGTGTGAGGTAGAGCGGGTTAATGTTTCGACCATAGGTAGAAAATGTATGGCCAGGTGTAATATGCCTGCTTTCCTGAACATGCTAGTGTATTTCTGCCAGGTTTGATAAAAGAGCATTCTCCAGAGCAGGAATTCGGCATCCCCTTCTACACCAACACCACTATAACACACACAGGTCTTGAGGCTTCTGTGCGTTTCATCTGGAAATGACATAAATGATGGGTGGTCTCTGACTTTTGCACATTACGTTATACATACACTTTACATTCTCATGAATGATGTCCCAGTGGTCTTGTCTGAGCTCATCGTGGATATCGTCAGTCCGTAAAGAACACCATCTACATGTTTCTGTCACGCTTCTAGGTTCTCCTCCTGCCTCCGGCAAATCCCCAAACAACACTTTCCATGAGTCACTCCCTGATGACATCACCACCACTTGTCAGCCACCAACCAATCACAAACTACCTTCCTGCTCATCATCCCCTAACTACTGATTCCCATCGCTACACAGTATGTGCTATGTACTAACCGTAATACAGCCATTTTAGCAGGCTAGTACACACAGTGTTAGCATACTGCATCGTTCCTTACCAACAGGAAATTATTTTTGCCATTCCGTCTGCTATTTTTCCAGAACTTTCCAGACGGGAGAAGCTCCGTCCTTTCCATATCCATTTCATTGTGGGATAACAGTGCCCATCATTACCATATTCAAAAAGATTCTGAGTGTGCATTATGGATTTATGAGTATACTCAACATTCGTAGCCGTACTATACACAGGGGTTTCTCAACCTGTGGCCTGCGGATCACCAGTGGGCCATGAAGCCCCCTCTAGTGGTCCGTGGGCCTGAACTTGGTGGTTTATAGTGGACCAGAAATGTAATATAAAACTATGTTAGCAAGATATTAAGTGTATTCATACAACTATACTGTATATCGTCGCTGTCCAAAGAAAACCATGTATCTCCATTTTTGTTGATTTTTACTTTTATGACTCATTTGATCACATGAGCTGCTGTTTACACTGTGTGGAAATTTTATGAAGAATGGACCAACAGAAATGGCCCAAAACAGTTTGGAAAGACGTCTGGTTCCATTGACTTCTATTCAAATGAAATGAGGTTTTTGGCTTCTCCTGTAAAGTTGTCATTTTGGAGATACCTGTTTTTCTTTGGACAGCGACGATATGAATGTACACATGCAAAAACAACGTTGCCGTAGGAGGCTAAGTACCCATCTCCAGCTTGGGACGGCATAGCCGCTGGCTAGCCACTGATGGAGAGGTTTCTCAGGGTGCTTTCACAGGTCCCTATATCATTTAATTTTTCTTTAACCAGATTTCTAGGAGAAAGTTTGTAGATCTAAGAGGTCATGCTAGGTTTCTGGTGGGCTGCAGTGCTTTGTAGTTATCAGGTGTTTGAGAACCCCTGCTGTATACACTATGTACTCCAGAACACTAGTCAGTGGTAGTACTAAGTGCGCCATTGGGACGCCCCACCTGTTTTCTGTTAGCCTGTCTGTATATATATGCTCCTCTGTCTTGTCTGGTGCTCTTCACAGAATTGCTAACACCCCATGCATCATTAGCACATCTCACCATGTCAAACCCACCCACCAAGGTCGATTCCTGTGGGCTAATGCCTTCTTGGTGCAGCTTTCTGTTGATGATTATAAATTGTAATATGAAAAAAATATTCCGATGACTTAAACAGCACTATATAAACACTGTTCCCTGTATAATGATTGGGGGGCTGAAAATAAAAATTGTTATAATACAGCGAGGAAAATGACTTTTTAACACTCTTGTGAGGGTGAACCGGTGTATATCTGGAGCTTTAATGCTCTATAATTGGGTTCTGTGCCCCGGAACACACAAGCAGGCGAACGCTGTAACTACTCCTCTCTGGGTCTCCAAGAAGCTTCACTCAGAGTCCAGGAGCTGTGTGATATTTGCCTCCACATCGAGCATTAAACAGTTGAAGCATGATGGTCCATTTCATTTGGCTTACGGGTTCTAGACATTGCTCATCCTGCGAAGTGGGTATTGTGCATGCGCACATTGCAGTGACGATGCTAGCTCTGCTTGCTACGTGATTTGCTTCATGGTATTCAGTTTTTTAGAGATTTAATAAGTTGTAATAAGCATGATAGCGCCTGTTACGTGGTCCACCCTGATTTCCATCCTCTCTTGGTTACTGTGTATTGGGTTTCCCCTGTATCTCGGTTGCTGCCTTGATTTGGGCTAATCACTAATGCTAACGTCTCTCTGGTTCTGGCCCCGGTTCTGGTTTTCCCCTCCCTTATGTGACTGCTTCAGTAATCGTGTTATGGTTACGGTTAGCGGTAACCGTTATACCTTCAGCTTCTAATCAGCAATGGTTTATGTTTTAGATCTGTGAGCGTCTGGTTTCTCACTCCAGCCTTACAGTTTCATTATAAGGTGGGCTAGATTAACTGGACTGTTGCTGGTATGATTAGTATGGTGGCACTACAGGCTCTATTATGCTTATTACAACTTATTAAATCTCTAAAAAACTGAATACCATGAAGCAAATCACGTATCATGACTAGTACCTTGAAGCAGAGCTACACAATGTACTGTTTCAGCATCGTCACTGCAATACCCACTTCGCAGGATGAGCAATGTCTAGAACCCGTAAGCCAAATGAAATGGACCATCATGCTTTATCTGTTTAATGCTCGCTGTGGAGGCAAATATCACACAGCTCCTGGACTCTGAGTGAAGCTTCCTGGAGACCCAGAGAGGAGTAGTTACAGCGTTCGCCTGCTTGTGTGTTCCGGGGCACAGAACCCAATTATAGAGCATTAAAGCTCCAGATATACACCAGTTCACACTCACAAGAGTGTTAAAAAGTCATTTCTCTGCTGTATTATTATTATTATTTTTATTTTCAGGCCCCCAATCATTATACAGGGAACAGTGTTTATATAGGGCTGTTTAAGTTATGGGAATATGTTTTTATATTACAATATATAATCATCATCTAAAGAACAGCTGCACAAGAAGCTGCACCCAGAAGGCATTAGCCCACAGGAATCAACCTTAGTGCGTGGGTTTGACATGGTGAGACGTGCTAATGATTCAAGTTTCATGCTCAGTTGTCCATGTGGCGTAGACAAGGACTGACTGACCCAACAGCCACCATTACAGACACTCAGCGAGCAGTGGTGTCCTCCATGAGTCCTCCTGTTAGTGCAGCACCATTAGCAGACGGCTGCACCACGCAGGACTACATGCACACAGACCGTTACCACGACTGTCCTTAACACCACGTCACCGTCACCAAAGACTGCAGTGGTGTCGTACCAGACTGTCATGGAGTGACTCAGAATGGCAGCGGGTCATCTTCAGTGACGAGTCCCGCTTTAGTCTTGGTGGAGACGCCCAACGAATCCGTGTGTGGAGGCACCGTGGTCAGCACCGAGATGAACGGTTTGTAGTCACACGTCCAGAAGGCCTGGTGTCCCTCCACCTCCACCCCTACCGCACCATCTGCAGGAACTGTGTGAGGATGTTCAAGCTGCGTGGGATGGATTATCACAGGATGCCATTAGGAACCTCCACAGCTCCATACCGAGACGTCTGGCGTGTTGGGTTAGCAAACACGGCGGCCCGACGCCATACTGAGAGACAGACTTCTGTATGTGTAGCTCAATAAATATTGATCATATCAGTCTAAATTTATCATCAGTTATTGATCCTGGCCACCTTTAACTCCCTTCCCAACCACACTGCACTCCCACACCTCCTTCTGGGTGCAGCTGTTCTTCTGATGACGAGTGTATGGTGCAGGGAAACACGTTATACCTTCTCATGTACAGTGTGCTATTAAAGCCAGTGTATCTTTTAGATCCTCGAGTGTCTGATTTGTCACTCCATACAGTTTCATTAGAAAGTAAGCTGAATTGGGCCAGCGCAATTGGATTTAGTGAACCAGTATATACAGCACTGAATTGTGGGTATCATTACAGTAGTTGCACTTTGGGTTATATAATGTCTATAGCCATTTACTAAACCTCAGAAAAACGAAATATGGTTATGCATATCATGTATCGTGAAAAGTACCCTGCGGTATCGTGATATACCATTCTTAGCATATCGCCCAGCCCTAGTTACCACCTTTACATTACAAGGATAGCAGTCTTTCCTTTAACTGCCCTGAGACACTCTGTAGCATCGCCTACAGAGCTTGACTCATTTTGCACAACTATGTCTGACGTATGCACTACCTCATTATCTATAAGGTCATTGTTGCCTATAGGCACTTGACAGGATAGTCAGGTCTATACCGCAAAATTGCTTTGAACGTTATAATTCTTTTCCTGTCGTCTTATATCTGCTCGTTTCTCTCTTTAGTGGAGCTGCAAGCCTCGGTTCGTTTGCATGCATGCTTGCACATTGTTAATGACAATGAATTGAACTGAACTGAATTGAACCGACCCAATGCAGGATATGTATTAAGCACTTCTGCTTCATATCTATTGCTCCAGTCACCGTATGTACAAGGCAGTCAGAATGTGGAACCGTCATATACGGTAAAAGACGGAAACTCATAGATTTACAGGACAATAACCATCACCACCGTTCAGAAACGATCCTCTGAAGCCAGTAGAAGCTTCGAGTGGAGTGGAAGCAGATGCAGATCAGGATTTATTGGTCTATCTGGTAACACCAAAACTATTTCAGACTTTTCACAGCCAAGAGAACAATAGTAGCCTCTCCGTATCAGGCTAGCAATCTCTTTACACGCTCCCTCTCTCTTTCTCACCTTGTATCTACACTCCCTGTCCATGTTATGAGCTCCACTGACCATATAGGACACTCTGTAGTTGTACAGGTCCAGACTGTAGTCCATCTGTTTCTCTGTGTACTGTATTACCCTGTTCTTCAATGGTCAGGACCCCCACAGGACCACCACAGAGCAGGTATGATGTGGGTGGTGGATCATTCTCAGCACTGCAGTGACACTGATGTGGTGGTGGTGTGTTAGTGTGTGTGGTGCTGGTGTGAGTGGATCAGACGCAGCAGTGCTGCTAGACACCTCAGTATCACTGCTGGACTGAGAATCGTCCACCAACCAAAGCTATCCAGCTCAACAGCGTCCTGTGGACAGCACTGTCCTGTGGGCAGTGTCCTATGGGGCAGCGTCCTGTGGGGCATCGTCCTGTGACCACTTATGAAGCACTAGAGGATGACCAACGCTGCACTGTGCAGCAGCAGATGAGCTATCGTCTCTGACTGTCCATCTACAAGGTGGAGCAGCAAGGTAGGAGTGTCTAATAGAGTGGACAGTGAGTGGACACAGTGTCTAAACACTCCAGCAGCACTGCTGTGTCTGATCCACTCACACCAGCACCACACACACTAACACACCACCACCACGTCAGTGTCACTGCAGTGCTGAGAATGATCCACCACTCACATCATACCTGCACTGTGGTGGTCCTGTGGGGGTCCTGACCATTGAAGAACAGGGTAAAACAGTACACAGAGAAACAGATGGACTACAGTCTGGACCTGTACACACTGTTAAAGGAGCACCGCTACGAGGATGTGGCTGAAGAAGCGCAATTCTTCGTTCCACCTTAAATGGCGCCACACTGCTGCACCATTTAAGGTGGAACGAAGAATTCCGAGGTAAAGGAAGTTTTCACAAACTCCTTCCAGACTAATCATCCAAACGCTGAGGCTCTGAAGGGAAAGCTCACCATGTGCTGAAAAATCCGGGAGGTTCTCCATCGCGTCTTCTCTGAGGAGCGCTCTTGCTCCAGTGGTGAAGTAGTTCCTTGCGAGAGGCGCTTCGACTCGTGTGCGAATGTGATGCCTCAGTTTCTCTCTCTCTCCCTCCTCTCTCTCTCTCCTGCTGCTTCCGCTGAACTACCATGTAGTTGCTTTTGCAGATGAATACATCCTTGAAGCTCCAGAAGCCCCCCCACTCACCCTCCAAACCGCCCCCCACCTTGTTTAGGTGGAGGACCATGACGAGTATATGCTCCGCCTAAGTGCTACAACGTGTTGCTGCGTGTTTAAAGGGGCAGTCTTGTTTAACTTAGCGTATACAGGTAACAACTTAAAGGGGGATTCCACTCACCAGGTTTATCTGCATCGTTAAATGCCTGAGATGTAAATTAAGTCCGTCCAGGTGGTCTGGTGTGAAATGCTGTGTCCTAGAGAAAGTTATTATATATTGTATGTTGTGAAATTGCTCACAGTAATGGTGGTGAATGGAACCAGACGTCTGCTTCTAAAAGGTTTGTCACAGGAAGTTACTATTTTGAATGGTTACTAATATACAGCTTTCACAACAGAAGAGTTTGACCTCAGACATATTTTTTTTCAGAGGCTCTAAGATAAGCAGTTCTATTGGACAAGTCCACATACTGAACAGGTGCACATACTGGACAGGTGTACATACTGAACAGGTGCACATACTGAACAGTTGCACATACTGGACAAGTTCACATACTGGACAGGTGCACATACTGGACAGTTGCACATACTGGACAGGTGCACATACTGAACAGGTACACATACTGGACAGGTGCACATACTGAACAGGTGCACATACTGGACAAGTTCACATACTGGACAAGTTCACATACTGGACAAGTTCACATACTGGACAGGTGCACATACTGAACAGGTACACATACTGGACAGGTGCACATACTGAACAGGTACACATACTGAACAGGTGCACGTACTGAATAGGTGCACATACTGGACAAGTGCACTTACTGGACGAGCGCACATACTGGACAAGTGCACATACTGGACAAGTGCACATACTGAACAGGTGCACATATTAGACAGGTGCACATACTGAACAGGTGCACATATGGGACAGGTGCACATACTGAACAGGTGCACATACTGGACAGGTGCACATACTGAACAGTTGCACATATTGGACAGGTACTCATACTGAACAGGTGCACATACTGAACAGGTGCACATACTGGACGGGTACACATACTGAACAGGTGCACATACTGAACAGGTACACATACTGGACAGGTGCACATACTGAACAGGTGCACATATTGGACAGGTACACATACTGGACAGGTGCACATACTGAACAGGTACACATACTGAACAGGTACACATACTGGACAGGTGCACATACTGAACAGGTGCACATATGGGACAGGTGCACATACTGGACAGGTGCACATACTGAACAGGTGCACATATTGGACAGGTACACATACTGAACAGGTACACATACTGGGCAGGTGCACATACTGAACAGGTACACATACTGAACAGGTACACATATGGGACAGGTGCACATATTAGACAGGTGCACATACTGGACAGGTGCACATACTGAACAGGTGCACATACTGGACAGGTGCACATACTGAACAGGTGCACATACTGGACAGGTGCACATACTGGACAGGTGCACATACTGAACAGGTGCACATATGGGACAGGTGCACATACTGAACAGGTGCACATACTGGACAGGTGCACATACTGAACAGTTGCACATATTGGACAGGTACTCATACTGAACAGGTGCACATACTGAACAGGTGCACATACTGGACGGGTACACATACTGAACAGGTGCACATACTGAACAGGTGCACATACTGAACAGGTGCACATACTGGACAGGTGCACATACTGAACAGGTGCACATACTGAACAGGTGCACATACTGGACAGGTGCACATACTGAACAGGTGCACATATTGGACAGGTACACATACTGGACAGGTGCACATACTGAACAGGTGCACATATTGGACAGGTACACATACTGAACAGGTACACATACTGGGCAGGTGCACATACTGAACAGGTACACATACTGAACAGGTACACATATGGGACAGGTGCACATATTAGACAGGTGCACATACTGGACAGGTGCACATACTGGACAGGTGCACATACTGAACAGGTGCACATACTGAACAGGTGCACACACTGGACAGGTGCATGTAAATGTGTTGGCTGGTTAGTGAGAGGTTGTGGTGAGTAGGTGGTGGATGGAAGGCAGAGCTGTTGATATGTTTGAAGAACCTCGACTGCACTGAATCGAGTTCAAAAGCAAAAGCCAGAAGAGAGAGGCTGTGAAAGGACCTGATCGGATTCCATAAAATCAACAGACGGTGTGCGGTAAACATTACACAGTGAGAACTTTCATCGTGTGAACCTTTACCTCACACTAGCGTGTGCACAACGTGAGGAGTGTTCACCTTGAGTGATTCCCTGAGGCTTAGAAATCCTTTCAGCATGCACGTAAAAGACGTTCATTCTCTCCTTCTAACGTTCAACCAGAGAACGTCACACCCGCCGACATCGCAGCATGCAGACAGCCCTCGAGGTATCCGTGGAAACTCGGCTGGAAGTGACCGGTTCAGCTCCTCTCAGAAGTCAGAAAGTTGTGATACCCGGCAGTGTAGCCTGCGCCAGTGTGGTGGATGCGCTCAATACGTGTCTGTTCCTGTCATTCAGTCAGGTGGTGTTTTGACGCCCCGGCAAATAGCAGGTGTTGGACAAAGCCACACGTCTCTGACCCTCAGAGGGACAGATCGCCTGAGGGAGTCACCTTTCCATTCGGTCTGGGCCGTGTTAGACTGTGTGGGTCAGGCTTGTTAATGTCTGCATTTCATTCTGGATAAGTGGGATGGACTGATGGAGGATTGATGATGGATGGAAAGATTGTGCAGAGAGATGGATGGATGGATGGATGGATGGATGGATGGATGGATGGACTTTACAAAATAAAACATTACCAGTTGCTATCAATGATAGCTAGATGAATGGATGGATGGATGGATGGAAGGTTTGTGTGGAGGGATGGATGGATAGATTGTGCAGAAAGATAGGTGGATGGATGGATGGATGTTATGTGTAGAGAGATGGATGGTATGTGTGGATGGATGGTATGTGTAGATGGATGGATGGATGGATGGATGGATTGGATGGATGTTATGTGTAGAGAGATGGATGGATGGATGGTATGTGCAGATGGATGGATGGATGGATGGATGGACTTTACAAAATAAAACATTACCAGTTGCTATCAATAATTGCTGGATGGATGGATGAATGGATAGATGGATGGATGGATGGATTGTGCAGAGAGATGGATGGATGGATGGATGGATTGTGCAGAGAGATGGATGGATGGATGGATGAATTTTGCAGAGAGATGGATGGATGGATGGTATGTGTGGATGGATGGATGGATGGATGGATGGACTTTACAAAATAAAACATTACCAGTTGCTATCAATAATTGCTGGATGGATGGATGAATGGATAGATGGATGGATGGATGGATGGATTGTGCAGAGAGATGGATGGATGGATGGATGGATGGATGGATGGATTGTGCAGAGAGATGGATGGATGGATGGTATGTGAGGAGAGATGAATGGATGGATGGACTTTACAAAATAAAACATTACCAGTTGCTATCAATGATTGCTGGATGGATGGATGGATGAATGGAAGGTTTGTGTGGAGGGACGGATGGATGGATGGATGGATGGATGGATGGATGGATGAATAGATTTATGGATAATGGATTGATGATGGACAGATGGATTAGGGGATGAATGGATGGATGGATGAACTAGGAAAAGGAGAAGGTATCAGCTGTATTAAGGTGTAGATGGATGGATGAATATATTAGATGGATGCATGGATGGACGAATGATGGATCAGTGATGGGTGGATGTGCAGATGGATGGATGGATTATCAGATTGATGGATTGATGGACTACAGAAAAAAACTCTCTCTTCCTCTCTCTCTTTCTCTCTCCCTCTCTTTTTATCTTCCACTCTCTCTCTTCCTCTTTCTTCCTCTCTGATCCTCTCTTCCCCCCTCTCTCTTCCTCTCTCTCTTTCTCTCTCCCTCTCTTTCTATCTTCCTCTCTCTTCCTCTACCTCTCTCTCTTTCTTGCTCTCTGTCTTCATTTACCTCTCTCCCTCATGCTTTCTCTCTCTCTCTCTTTCTCTCTCTTCCTCTCTTCCTCCTCTCTCTTCCTCTCTCTTTCTCTCCCCCCTCTCTTTCTCTATCCCTCCATCTATTTCTCTGTTCCTGACTCTCTCTCTCTCTCTCTCTCTCTCTGTGCCTCTCTCTCTTTCGCTCTCTCTCATTCTTCCTCTCTCTTTCTTCATTTACCTCTCTCTCGCTCGCTCTTTCTGTCTCTCTCTCTTTTCCTCCCCCCGCTCTCCCTCTCTCTCCCTCTCTTTCTCTCTCTCTCTCTCTCTCTCTCTCTCTCTCTCTCTCTCTCTGTCTCTCTTTCTGTCTCTCTCTCTTTTCCTCCCCCCCGCTCTCTCTCCCTCTCTCTCTCTCTCTCTCTCTCTCTCTCTCTCTCTCTGTCTCTCTCTCTCTCGCTCCCTCTACCTGATCAGACAGAGCTCCTGCACTAATAGCCGGCGTGTTCGCTCCTCAGAGCTCCTGTTATCTTTACTGTGGGTAAATCAAGTGTGTTCCATCTGGCTTTGATCTCTCTCTGCAGCAGAACCGGGAGAACCTTTTACAGTATTATGTAAACAACATGTCAGATGCTCTTAAATCAGTTTTCATTACGGTGGGCTAACAATGTCTCCATCAAGTTTACACCCTCACCCATTCCTCCAATGCTGCTTCACAGTACGCAGACACAGGACACGTCTGGTTTTAGGCCACATGTCCGGTTTTAGGCCACGCGTCTGGTTTTAGGCCACATGTCCGGTTTTAGGCCACGCGTCTGGTTTTAGGTCATACGCCCGGTTTTAGGCCACATGTCCGGTTTTAGGCCACATGTCCGGTTTTAGGCCACGCGTCTGGTTTTAGGCCACGCGTCCGGTTTTAGACCACATGTCCGGTTTTAGACCACACGTCCGGTTTTATGCCACAAGTGCGGTTTTAGGCCACGCGTCTGGTTTTAGGCCACGCGTCCGGTTTTAGACCACATGTCCGGTTTTAGACCACACGTCCGGTTTTATGCCACAAGTGCGGTTTTAGGCCACGCGTCTGGTTTTAGGCCACAAGTGCGGTTTTAGGCCACACGCCTGGTTTTAGGCCACACGTTAGGTTTTAGGCCACATGGCCGGTTTTAGGCCACGCGTCTGGTTTTAGGCCACATGTCCGGTTTTAGGCCACGCGTCTGGTTTTAGGCCACACGTCCGGTTTTAGGCCACACGTCCGGTTTTAGGTCATACGCCCGGTTTTAGGCCACGCGTCTGGTTTTAGGCCACATGTCCGGTTTTAGGCCACACGTCTGGTTTTAGGTCATACGCCCGGTTTTAGGCCACGCATCTGGTTTTAGGCCACATGTCCGGTTTTAGGCCACGCGTCTGGTTTTAGGCCACATGTCCGGTTTTAGGCAACACGTCCGGTTTTAGGCCACAAGTGCGGTTTTAGACCACACGTCCGGTTTTATGCCACAAGTGCGGTTTTAGACCACACGTCCGGTTTTATGCCACAAGTGCGGTTTTAGACCACACGTCCGGTTTTATGCCACAAGTGCGGTTTTAGACCACACGTCCGGTTTTATGCCACAAGTGCGGTTTTAGACCACACGTCCGGTTTTATGCCACAAGTGCAGTTTTAGGCCACACGCCTGGTTTTAGGCCACACGTTAGGTTTTAGGCCACATGGCCGGTTTTAGGCCACGCTTCCAGTTTTAGGTCACGCGTCCGGTTTTAGGCCACTTGTCCGGTTTTAGGCAACACGTCCGGTTTTAGGCCACATGTCCGGTTTTAGGCAACACGTCCGGTTTTAGGCCACATGTCCGGTTTTAGGCAACACGTCCGGTTTTAGGCCACTTGTCCGGTTTTTAGGCAACACGTCCGGTTTTAGGCCACATGTCCGGTTTTAGGCCACGCGTCCGTTTTTAGGCCACATGTCCGTTTTTAGGCCACATGCCCGGTTTTAGGTCACACGCCCGGCTTTAGGCCACACGCGTCTGGTTTTAGGCCACATGTCCGGTTTTAGGCCACGCGTCTGGTTTTAGGCAACACGTCCGGTTTTAGGCCACGCGTCTGGTTTTAGGCAACACGTCCGGTTTTAGACCACGCGCCAGGTTTTAGGCCACATGTCCGGTTTTAGGCAACACGCCCTGTTTTAGGCCATATGCCCGGTTTTAGGCCACATGTCCGGTTTTAGGCCACATGTCCGGTTTTAGGCAACACGCCCTGTTTTAGGCCATACGCCCGGTTTTAGGCCACACGCCCAGTTTTAGGCCACACGCCCGGTTTTAGGCCACACATGAATATATTACATGGATGCATGGATGGACAGATGAATGACTCACCTAGCCCACCCAGTGAGGTGAGTAGAGCATCAGTTGTGAGTTATATGGGTTAGGATTTCAATACTGTTCTAGTACCATGTCTGACCCCATCTGACCCCCGCCCTCCACCCCCAACACCCACCGTTACGACTGCGCCCATCCTATGCATCAGTGGGGATTAATGGAACCCAGGATTAGGGAAAGTCAAAGGTCAGAAGTCCAGGTGTTATTTAAAAGTCTAAACCGCGCAGTGTGACTCATCTGTGATGAATGAATGCTTCACCCTTATCTTAAAAGCTCTTAGCAATAGCATAGCTGAAATAGCATTCGAGCCGTGGAGAACAAAACAGCTCATTCTTTTTCGGTTGGTCTGGAGCGTATTCCTTTCCCCTGATCCCTCTGTCGGCTCTGCGAAAGGTTAGCCTCGTAAATTAAGGCGCCCCAGCATGACAAGGCTGTGGACATTTCCCTGCATAATGCACTTTGTATTGGCTTCCTGTTAGCATATCACGACTTCCGCTTAGCGACACCGCTGGTCATACCTGACTGCCCTGATTGTTGAGTCCAGAGCCAGAAGGCTAAACAACTCACCCACCTGTCAATCACCAGTGGTGGACGAAGTACACAGACCATGTAGCTGAGTTAAAGTAGAGATCTCCAAGGTAAACTCCTCCTCCAGTGTCAGTAGAAGCTCCTCCCTTTAGTCCTCCACTGGAGTACCAGTTCTAAAGTATGTACCTTCAGATGTACTTAAGTATGGAGAGTAACAGTACTAAAGTATGTACCTTCACTAAGTTGTTAGAGTACCACGCCTAGTATGTACTTCACGATGGTTTTAGAGTACCAGTACTAAAGTATGTACCTTCAGATGTACTTAAGTATGGAGAGTACCAGTACTGAAAGTGATGTACCTTCAGATGTACTTAGTATGGAGAGTAACAGTACTAAAGTATGTACCTTCAGATGTACTTAAGTATTTCAGAGTACCAGTTCTAAAGTATACCTTGTCAGATGTACTTAAAGTGTATGGACTAGTAACCCTACTAAAGTATGTACACCTTCAGATGTACTTAAGTATGGAGAGTAACAGTACTAAAGTATGTACCTTTCAGATGTACTTAAGTATGAAGAGTACCAGTAGGTAAAGTATGTACCTTCAGATGTACTTAAGTATGGAGAGTAACAGTCTAAAGTATGTACCTTCAGATGTGACTTAAGTATGGAGAGTAACCAGTACTAAAGTATGTACCTTCAGAATGCTCTTAAGTAAGAGTAGCATACTAAAGTATGTACCTTCAGATGTACTTAAGTATGGAGAACCAGTAAAAGTATAGTACCTTCAGATGTACTTAAGTATGGAGAGGTCCAGAGCTAAAGTATTCCTTTCAGATGTATCCCTATGGAGAGTACTGCTAAAGTATGTACCTCGATGTACTTAAGTAAGGCGCCCCAGTACTAAAGTATGTACATGGTACTTAAGTATGGAGAGTAAACATTTCCCTGTGTACATTCAGATGTACTTTAAGTATGGGCTTAACAGTACTAAAGTATGTACCTTCAGATGTACTTAAGTATGGAGAGTAACAGTACTAAAGTATGTACCTTCAGATGTACTTAAGTATGGAGAGTAACAGTACTAAAGTATGTACCTTCAGATGTACTTAAGTATGGAGAGTAACAGTACTAAAGTGTGTACCTTCAGATGTACTTAAGTATGGAGAGTAACAGTACTAAAGTATGTACCTTCAGATGTACTTAAGTATGGAGAGTACCAGTACTAAAGTAAAGCTACCTTCAGATGTACTTAAGTATGGAGAGTACCAGTACTAAAGTAGTACCTCCAGATGTACTAGAGTATGGAGAGTACCAGTACTAAAGTATGTACCTTCAGATGTACTTAAGTATGGAGAGGAACAGTACTAAAGTATGTACCTTCAGATGTACTTAGAATGGAGAGTAACAGTACTAAAGTATGTACCTTCAGATGTACTTAAGTATGGAGAGTACCAGTACTAAAGTATGTACCTTCAGATGTACTTAAGTATGGAGAGTAACAGTACTAAAGAATGTACCTTCAGATGTAATTAAGTATGTACTTTCAGAGTACTTAAGTATGTACTAAAGTATAACTATGTACCTTCAGATGTACTTAAGTATGGAGAGTACCAGTACTAAAGTATGTACCTTCAGATGTACTTAAGTATGGAGAGTACCAGTACTAAAGTATGTACCTTCAGATGTACTTAAGTATGGAGAGTACCAGTACTAAAGTATGTACTTTCAGATGTACTTAAGTATGGAGAGTACCAGTACTAAAGTATGTACCTTCAGATGTACTTAAGTATGGAGAGTAACAGTACTAAAGTATGTACCTTCAGATGTACTTAAGTATGGAGAGTACCAGTACTAAAGTATGTACCTTCAGATGTACTTAAGTATGGAGAGTACCAGTACTAAAGTATGTACCTTCAGATGTACTTAAGTATGAAGAGTACCAGTACTAAAGCATGTACCTTCAGATGTACTTAAGTATGGAGAGTAACAATACTAAAGTATGTACCTTCAGATGTACTTAAGTATGGAGAGTAACATTACTAAAGTATGTACCTTCAGATGTACTTAAGTATGAAGAGTACCAGTACTAAAGCATGTACCTTCAGATGTACTTAAGTATGGAGAGTAACAATACTAAAGTATGTACCTTCAGATGTACTTAAGTATGGAGAGTAACAGTACTAAAGTATGTACCTTCAGATGTACTTAAGTATGGAGAGTAACAGTACTAAAGTATGTACCTTTAGATGTACTTAAGTATGGAGAGTAACAGTACTAAAGTATGTACCTTCAGATGTACTTAAGTATGGAGAGTAACAGTACTAAATATGTACTTTCAGATGTACTTAAGTATGGAGATTAACAGTACTAAAGTATGTCCTTTCAGATGTACTTAAGTATGGAGAGTACCAGTACTAAAGATGTACTTAAGTATGGAGAGTACCAGTACTAAAGTATGTACCTTCAGATGTACCTAAGTATGGAGAGTAACAGTACTAAAGTATGTACTTTCAGATGTACTTAAGTATGGAGAGTAACAGTACTAAATATGTACTTTCAGATGTACTTAAGTATGGAGAGTACCAGTACTAAAGTATGTACCTTCAGATGTACTTAAGTATGGAGAGTACCAGTACTAAAGTATGTACCTTCAGATGTACTTAAGTATGGAGAGTAACAGTACTAAAGTATGTACTTTCAGATGTACTTAAGTATGGAGAGTACCAGTACTAAAGTATGTACCTTCAGATGTACTGAAGTATGGAGAGTACCAGTACTAAAGTATGTACTTTCAGATGTACTTAAGTATGGAGAGTAACAGTACTAAAGTATGTACTTTCAGATGTACTTAAGTATGGAGAGTACCAGTACTAAAGTATGTACCTTCAGATGTACTGAAGTATGGAGAGTACCAGTACTAAAGTATGTACTTTCAGATGTACTTAAGTATGGAGAGTAACAGTACTGAAGTATGTACCTTCAGATGTACTTAAGTATGGAGAGTAACAGGAGCATGGTTTATTAGGGCTCTAATGTCCTATTATCATTTCTGGAACAGGACTCTTCATCAGCTCAGTGTAGGTGTGCGTGTGGACATGCTTCTATACTGTGTCTATTTCCCCACAAAGTCAGTTGTGGGCTGGAGGTTGGGGAACCAGCCTTGTGACCAGAGAGTTGCCGGTTTGATTCCCTAAACTGACAGTAACGACTGAGGTGCCCTTGAGCAGGGCACCTAACCCCCAACTGCTCCTCGGGCGCCATGGATAGGGCTGCACACTGCTCTGGGTGAGTGTGTTCACTGCCACCTAGTGTGTATGTTCACTAGTGTATGTGGGTGTTTCACTTCACGGACGGTTAAATGCGGAAGATAAACTCCTCTGTGTGAAAATCACAACTGGCCCAAAATGCTATCTTATCTAAGTCAGGAACAGTCTGTCTGATCTGTTTACTAACCCCGTCCTGCTTTACCTGCCTTCCTCCAGGTCCTCCTTGATATTATAGTCCAGGCCTGAAACGGACATATCCATTGATGCTGAGAATCCATTAATAAACTTGTTTCGTTTTGACATGCTATGTTTTTATGGTCACATGAGCTAAAACGGATTTCCCATAATGCAGTGGAGCAAACAGTGGGATATTAGAGAAATGTGGTGGGGTTAAACTACAAAGTCGTCCAACATGGAAACACATCAGTACAGGTACACGGGAAAACTACTTAAGTACAGAAACTAACTACATTTACTTCCTTACTGTCCAGCACTGTCCTCCACTGTCCTCCACTGTCCAGCACTGAGCCTCTACGGCTCTGGAGACCGCTTGTAACAGGTCTGCATGCAGATACGGTGCATTGAGACTGGAAGTCCTCCGTGTATGCATGGGACTAAACTGATCTCCTTCCGCCAATACAAACTACAGCATGCCATCCCACAACGTGTTATATCAGACCCCATGTCAGTGTTTCAAATGATTCACTGGCTCAGATTTGTGTGGTTATCAGTCTGTTTAAGTCGTTGTGTAAACCGTATACTTTGATTTCTTAGATCACATTAAGGTCTAAAAATCCAATCATGAAATCTGATAATGAGAGCCGGATTGTTGGAATGTATACCCCTTACTCTTTTAGGTTTCTCAGTCTACGCAGGTGGTACTGGACATGAGCAAGCAGCGTTGAACACAGCAACTGTCAGAAGCTGAACATTATACTGTTATCAGATTAAGTGCACATAAACACATGGATCAGATTACTGACAAAATCTGATTTTCTGTAGATATCAGATTATAAAATGCATGTAAATGCTCTGCTTGTTCAAATGTTAAACTTTAGTTCAATTACGACTCATTTAGTTTTAATAAAAATCTGCAGCATGAGGTTTTACAATACTTTTGCATGATGTCTTATTCTGTGGGATTATTGGACGGTTGCAAAGCAGAAATCCTATCACTGCCTGACTTGCAGAGCTGGAGTTTCCCCATTATCTGATTACTCAAGTGAACGCGAACAAGATCACAAAATCAGATTTTTCTGCACTTATCAGATTATTAAGTTCCTGTAAAAGTATTAATCGGATGATTGATCAAATCTGATCTGAGTATTTCCATGGCTTTGATAGATTCAGTTAATCAGACTGTCAGTAATCTGATTAATGCATTCACATGCATTTAATAATCCAACAACTGCAGAAAATCTGATTACTGACAAAATCAGATTTTCTGAAGTTATCGGTTTGTTAAGTGCCTGTAAAAGTACTAATTGGATTATTGACTAAATCTGATCAGAGTATTTACATGGATGAACTAATCTGATGGATGCAGAAAATCTGATTGTCAGTAATCTGATCAATGCATTCCCATGCATTTAATAATCCAGCAACTGCAGAAAATCTGATTACTGACAAAATCCGATTCTCTGAAGTTATCAGTTTTTTAAGTGCCAGTAAAAGTATTCATCAAATTATTGACCAAATCTGATCTGAGTATTTACATGCATTTAATAATCTGATAGATTCAGAAAATCTGATTACTGGCAAAATCAGATTTTCTGAAGTTATCAGTTTGTTAAGTGCCTGTAAAAGTACTAATTGGATTACTGACTAAATCTGATCAGAGTATTTACATGGATGAACTAATCTGATGGATGCAGATAATCAGACTGTCAGTAATCTGATCAATGCATTCACATGCATTTAATAATCCAACAACCGCAAAAGATCTGGTTACTGACAAAATCAGATTCTCTGCAGTTATTGGGTTATTAACTCTTATCAGATTATTTACCAGATCAGTGTAACGTGGGAGCTGAGTGGTTTTCTTAGGGGTTTAATAATCCCCTTTGTAATGATGCTGTTCATCAATGTGGTGCATGAAACAGTAGTCAAAGTAGCGAAACCTGTACAGTACAGTGACCATCAAAGGCTTTTATGATCTTTATTGCAAAAAATAGATTTTTGCAAAATTTGCAATGTAATTATGAATTACAAACTAATGCGATGAATCACTTTTCCATGCTCTCCGGACTTTGTTTATGTTTGATTTGATGGAAAATATAAGGGATGCTTTTTTCCTTTCTGCAAAACAAGACTGTATGACATTTCCCATCGAATTCCAACCATACTGAAATATCATACGCGTATGACCTGCTGCCCTTTTCCTGCTCTCGTGTTCACGTACGTCTTTCTCGGTACGTACTCATCCCTCGTTTACATGCCTCATGAAGCACATCCAGTTACAAGCTATATAGAGTCTGCTGCTCCGGTCATGTGGACTGAAGCCGGCTTGCTGCCCTCGAAGCCTGTGTCATAACCTTGGAGAATGTCAGTGGGCATTCCAACGTACAGTGTCCGAGCCCGTTCATACGCATTTGACCTCTTCAATGGAAGCAATGAGAGCACAGGGAAGATGGGAGGAGCATTGGCTGGGGTTGACCCCACCTTAAATTGCCCAGGCTTCTACATCAGGCTTATGCAATGTAAGGGTAACTGTAGGTTGCATTGTGACATAAGCTGTAGGATTACATAAGGCCCTGAATTTAAAGGATCTGGCTCCTTAAACTACAGAGTTATGATTCAATAACCTTTATTAATTATAATTAGAATTATTTAGCAACTAATACGAACGTCTGGTATATAAACAAATCATCATATAGCGCTTTTCAATACACAGGATGCAGATAAGTCATTCAAAGCTACAGACACAACCACCTGGAGCCCACCAGCACTGTTTCCATCAGATGAACAGCACCTAACGCTTTCAACTTTAAGAGAGAAGAGACCATCTAGCTCCACTCCTGCTTCAGATCTGAGAACATCCACAGTTTCCATCCATCCTTCTTCCACTGTGAGATAACACCTCAGCGCTATGGAGGTCTGAAAGGAGGTGTAGCTGTTCAAGTAGCTTCTGAATGAGAAAAGGAGACCCACACATCCAAGAAAGAAGCTTCTGCTGCTGCTGCTGGAGTCCAGAACCTCAGCACCACTGTGCAAGTTTGGGGATATTCGGATGGTGAGAAACAGACTTCTAAGACTGAACTTTTGAGGTGTGTCCCTCCCATGAAAATAAATAGTCCTCTGTGACTGAAACGTACCGACGAGCTATGTCCTAACTATGTAACACCTCCACCAGCACCAATAACAGCAGTGAATGGATGTGGCATGTACTGGACAGGTTTCTGGGTGTAGCCACACCAGTGTTCAGACACTCCTACATGAAAGAATTGGTCAGTTGGGCCAGATTTGGTGGATGATTTGCTGCAGATTCAGCTCCTTCCTTCACACTATGGTCTTTGGCCACGCCCACATGCAGTCACTCCTTTTAGCCAATCATTAACATCTGCTCTGGAGCTGCTTTCCACATTCCCTGCACTGTAGCACCTCTTCCCAATCTATGGATCCCGTCACTCACACCCCACAGGTGTTTATAGCCTCATCGTCCTCATGCAGCGCCATCTGCAGGAGCCTGAAGATATTTATACCTTAAACATGCAGACTTTTTTTCTTGGTCTGGTGAGCTTGTGTATCTATGGATGTTTCTGTGTGATTTTCTGTAAAATATATATTTAATAGCTGTTTAGCCTTCTTTAGCCGTTAGCATTTGTAAAGAGAACAGAAGGGGACCCAGAACGGAGCCCTGTGGGACACCATAAGAAATAAGGGCACCCATGGAGACAAAGTACACTAGTCTATTTCTACACTAGTCTATATTTCTACACCAGTCTATTTCTACACTAGTCTATTTCTACACTAGTCTATTCCTACACTAGTCCATCTCTACACTAGTCTATATTTCTACACTAGTCTATTTCTACACTAGTCTATTCCTACAGTAGTCTATTTCTACACTAGTCCATTTCTACACTAGTCTATTCCTACAGTAGTCTATTTCTACACTAGTCTATTTCTACACTAGTCTATTCTACACTAGTCTATTTCTACAGTAGTCTATTTCTACACTAGTCTATTTCTACACCAGTCTATTCCTACACTAGTCTATTTCTACACTAGTCTATTCCTACACTAGTCTATCCCTACACTAGTCTATCTCTACACTAGTCTATTTCTACACTAGTCTATCTCTACACTAGTCTATTCCTACTCTATTTCTACTCTAGTCTATCTCTACACTAGTCTATTCCTACTCTATTTCTACTCTAGTCTATCGCTACACTAGTCTATTCCTACACTAGTCTATTCCTACACTAGTCTATCTCTACACTAGTCTATCTCTACACTAGTCTATTTCTACAGTAGTCTATGTCTACACTAGTCCACTTCTACACTAGACTATTTCCACACTAGTCTATTTCTACACTAGTCCATCTCTACAGTAGTCTATTTCTACAGTAGTCCATTTCTAAAATAGTCCATTTCGACTATGTACAATAAAAACTTAATATTCAATTTCTATTTCTACTATGTGCAATAAACCTCAGGAATCTATTTATATTTCTACTATTTATTTTGTTTTATTTTATTTTTTTTTCTGTAATTTTTGTATATAGATCTTATTTATTATTTGTATGTTTCCTGACACTTCTGTTCTTTCCTCTGTGCTGCTGTAACATTGTAAATTTCCCCACTGTGGGATTAGTAAAGGATTATCTTATCTTATTTTATATAAACATAGCATCAGCTGCTAGCAGTAGCTGCCACTGTACCTGGAGGAGAAGCTTGTAAAGCAGCAAACAGAAAAAGACCCCATGCTGTAAATCAACTGTAGGCAGTAAATGATGAACAGAACCAGAATGGTTTACCTTTGACAGCGTGACATTTGTGAAAGCCACTTATGCCGAGGCACACTGAGGACGCGTGCCGCTCTCCGTGACCCTGTTGTTTTGTTTGTTTGAGTAGGGGGGCAGGGATACACCTCCGAGAAAGCATTTCTGGGTTTCAGCGACCACTAATTCCAGGCTGCCGCAGTTCTAGGCTTGCTGTGGAGTCGTTATTGTCATAGCGCGAGTGATATTCGGACTCTGCATGTTTAGCACTCTCTACACTCGGCGTCCAACGTGTGGCGATGGGGAACCGAATATTCAGCTTCAGTCACAGAAAGGAAGAATGGGTTTATTTTCCAGACTGAATAACCCAGTACTGCTACTGTTCACCCCCACCCAGCCTTCCCTGCATTCCCTCCAGATCCGACGGGCTTTTCCCCCGAGGGATAACAGTGAACCTGAGAATGAAGCTAAATTAGATTACAGCCCAGCGTTTCTCCTTTAGAGACAAAAGGACAGGGAAAAGCGAGAGAGAGAGAGAGAGAGAGAGAGAGAGAGGGTATGAGAATATGCAAATAAAAAAACAAATTGGATCAATTTGCATGCAAAATACACACGATTAAAAGTTTAGTATTTCGACTGCAAAAATAAGAGCTGAGGTCAAAAGTTTAGTAGCACACCGCCCCCGCTTTCTAACGAGCTGAGGTCATTGAGAGAGAGACAGCAGACCAGCAGAGACAGTCTTAACGCCCTGAGAAGAGATTTTAGAGAGAGAAGAGACGAGAGAGAGAGAGAGAGAGAGAGAGAGAGGAGAAACAGAGAAGAGAGAGAGGTGAGAGAGAAAGAGATGAGAGAGAGAACAGAGAGAGAGACAGAGAGAGAGAAGAGAGAGATGAGAGATGAGAGGACTGAGACAGAGACAGAGAGAGCCAGAGAGAAGACGAGAACAGAGAGAGAGAGAGGAGAAGATAGAAAGCAGGTAGAGAGTCCTAGATACGAGAGCAGAGCGAGAGCAGAGGGACTGGTGAGAGAGAGAGTATTTGTACTCTTCGATAAGAGAGTAAGAGCGAGTAGGAGATAGCCGTGTGTAGCCATCGAGAGAGCTAGAGCCAAGAGAGTTAGAGAAGAGAGCAGGGGAGATGACAGCCGGAGAGCAGTCAGAGTGAGGGGAGCAGAAGGAGCCGATAGTGAGATAGAGAGCCCGGAAGAGATCCCCCAACAATGAGAGATCATACACTGTCAGGAAGCTGCAGACCTAAAGGTAGCCAGATGCCACCACCAAACTGTCATTCTTACTGTCACATGCAAAACCTCAGGCATTCTACAGTCATGTACGAGCACTAGGTCATAGTTCATGGTTTTAAAAATGGGCTGGGGTCACAATGAACTACACTTAAACACTTCAGAGGGCGGGTGCAGCGGTGCCGTTCTGGGGGGACTACAGCCCGGAACTCCATCCCCCAGAATGCCCCGGGCTGATCAAGCCAACAAGATGCACCTGAGGCGTCAGCCATATAAGCCCCCACCAAACAACAGTCTCTGCTACACCTTTGTAGAGGGTAGACGGTACAGAAAAAGGAAAAAATGAAAAAGGAAACAGAAATGGAAAGAAACAATTTAAAATAAATAAAAATAAATATATAAATACATAAATATATAGAGTAGAGTACGTTGGTCATTCTGTGCAAGAGAAAGACTGTTCATTTATAAACATCCCCGTTTTTTTGAGCACGTTACTGCTGGTGTCTCCTTTGTTTGATTTTCCCGCCATTTCTTCAATTAACACGTGGAGACATCACTCCGGAGGTCGGCGTATCAATCCCCGCTTAGACCAAACACTCGGACACGTTCACCCAAACAGTGCACTCCCGACACACACAGTTTCACGTGTATTCGGATCCAGGAAACCCGTCTGCTTGCCATTTAAATCTTTACATCGGCACAAACAGGTTCCTGCCCTGCGCTTGGTTCCACAACCCAACCGTTCCGTGACATATAGTTATATATGTCTGTCGTCTGGATTGCTGCAGCTGGTGAACAGAGAATAGAATATCGGTGAGACAGATCATACATCAAATGAAAGGTATTTAAATAAGCAGATGGTTAATTACACTAGGCAGCATGGTGGGTGGTGTCGGTGGTAGTAAACGGTAGTTCCAAGATGGCGGAGCATGTGGATTACCTGCGAGTGCTTGTGCTGTTATCCCAGATGTTTGTTTACATCCAGAATGCAGGCACGGATCAACTAGTGGAGATAAGAAGACATAGAGGAGGTTCTCCAGCAGACCACCGGCCATTGTTGCCACTGTTGGTTTCTCTTTTCTCAACACGGCCGTGGATGATGTCATGGTTTGTGCCGAAGAACCTGCTCCGGTTGGGTTCCGAACTTGTAAACCGTAACAGAACCCGTTCTACATTGGTGGAAAAGGGCCATGTATGATGGAGAACCTTCTGATATGTGTGATATAGATGGTTCTGTATATATCTTCGTGTATCCTGTATCGTAATGGCAAGTCAAAGGACGCTTTCGGAGGCAGGCTTTGATTTCCATGGGGGTCCGGATACTTGGCATTCCTTTCTCTCTTTGTTTTTTGTTGCCTCCGATTTTTACTCGCGATAGCAGCACTGTGATGCACTCGGCCCAAAAGAGAACACCAATGTTCTGTTCCAAGTTCCTCCAAACCGAGAAGGAGCACCATCAGCTGCGGGTCCTGCGGAGGAACTGGAGGCTGACCCAGCTGATGCTGATGCGTACTGACAGAGAGTAGTTCCCCCCATTCTCCTTTCAGGGCAAGGCTATAGCCTCAAAGCTCCCATCATGATGACTCACTCCAGCACTGCCTCTCACCTGAGTCCAGCCTCGGGCCAGCTCGAGCTATCCAGGCAAAATCAGAGACAAGCTTACGAGGTCAGGAGCAGGAGTTACCCGATCTCCTTTACAATGAGCTCGGACTGGATGACCTTTACTGAGTGTGTGCTGTGCTGATCAGAGTTCACATCCTGATGCAGTATGTAAGACCACAGGGATTCCCTCACACTGAGGTGCAGTCGCATGCAGAGGCTTTTTTCCCCTCAGTGTTCGCCTACCTACACCCAGAAGGAGGTGTGGGAGTGCGGGTCTGTTGGGAAGGAAGATAGAGGTGACCAGGATCAATAACTGATGATAAATTTAGACTGATATGATCAATATTTATTGAGCTACACATACAGAAGTCTGTCTCTCAGTATGGCGTCAGGCCGCCGTGTTCGCTAACCCAACACGCCAGACGTCTCGGTATGGAGCTGTACAGGTTCCTAATGGTGTCCTGTGATAATCCATCCCATGCAGCTTGAACATCCTCACACAGTTCCTGCAGATGGTGCGGTAGGGGTGGAGGTGGAGGGACACCAGGTCTTCTGGACATCTGACAACAACCCGTTCATCTTGGTGCTGACCACGGTGCCTCCACACACGGATTCGTTGGGTGTCTCCACCAAGACTAAAGCGGGACTCGTCACTGAAGATGACCCGCTGCCATTCTGAGTCACTCCATGACAGTCTGGTACGACACCACTGCAGGACAGTTGTCATACGTGGTCCAGTGTCATGCAGCCGTCTGCCAATGGTGCTGCACTAACAGGATGACTCATGGAGGCATCATAGCTCGCTAATTGTCTACAAATGTGGCTGTTGGGTCACAGCGTTAAGGCCCATCCATGCTTATGGTTTGCAAAAATGGTTTGCATCTCTCATGATAGATAGATAGATAGATAGATAGATAGATAGATAGATAGATAGATAGATAGATAGATAGATAGATAGATAGATACTTTATTGATCCCGAAGGAAATTTAGCAGCCAGTAGCAGTTTTACAGAAACAGCACAGATACAGATACAAATACAAATAAATAAAAAAAAACAGCATTGTGCAGTATGAAAAATCTAAATGGGTCGGTACCGGCAGCAGTATTATTAACTGTTAACTATAAACTATAAACTACACATAGTACAGGTCACTAACGATGAATATATAAATATATCTCACTTTGCAAGGAGGCAAGAAATATATACAGGAAATGTACCTATAAGGAAATGTATACCTATAACTGTAGACTGTAGAAAAGACAATAGTAATAGATAAATGAGAATGAATGTGCAGGGGGGCAGTTATCAGCAGATAATGACTGAATTAACATAATAAACATGTGCATATATTGGTATTTAAGTGGAGTGGAGTGTCCAGGAGTTCAGATGTACAGTACATACAGTAAAGTGTCTGAGAGTGTCCAGGAGTTCAGATGTACATTATATACAGTAAAGTGTCTGAGAGTGTCCAGGAGTTCAGATGTACAGTATATACAGTAAAGTGTCCAGGAGTTCAGATGTACAGTATATACAGTAAAGTGTCCAGAGTGTCCAGGAGTTCAGATGTACATTATATACAGTAAAGTGTCTGAGAGTGTCCAGGAGTTCAGATGTACAGTATATACAGTAAAGTGTCTGAGAGTGTCCAGGAGTTCAGATGTACAGTATATACAGTAAAGTGTCTGAGAGTGTCCAAGAGTTCAGATGTACAGTATATACAGTAAAGTGTCTGAGAGTGTCCAGGAGTTCAGGTATATACAGTAAAGTGTCCAGGAGTTCAGATGTACAGTATATACAGTAAAGTGTCCAGAGTGTCCAGGAGTTCAGATGTACAGTATATACAGTAAAGTGTCTGAGAGTGTCCAGGAGTTCAGATGTACATTATATACAGTAAAGTGTCTGAGAGTGTCCAGGAGTTCAGATGTACAGCATATACAGTAAAGTGTCCAGAGTGTCCAGGAGTTCAGATGTACAGTATATACAGTAAAGTGTCTGAGAGTGTCCAAGAGTTCAGATGTACAGTATATACAGTAAAGTGTCTGAGAGTGTCCAAGAGTTCAGATGTACAGTATATACAGTAAAGTGTCCAGAGTGTCCAGGAGTTCAGATGTACAGTATATACAGTAAAGTTCAGATGTACAGTATATACAGTAAAGTGTCCAGAGTGTCCAGCAGTTCAGATGTACAGTATATACAGTAAAGTGTCCAGAGTGTCCAGCAGTTCAGATGTACAGTATATACAGTAAAGTGTCCAGAGTGTCCAGGAGTATACAGTACAGAGTAGTGTCCAGGAGTCCAGTATTAACAGTAAAGTGTCTGAGAGTTCCAGAGATGTATGTACAGTATATACAGTAAAGTGTCTGAGAGTGTCCAGGAGTTGAAGAGCCTGATGGCTCTTGGGACAAAGGATCTCCTGAGTCTGTCCGTGGAGCAGCTCTGTGACAGCAGCCTGCCACTGAACTTGCTTCTTTTGTCCATGATGATGGTGTGCAGTGGGTGCCCACTTGAACCTTCCCACCAAGTTTCATTCCTGTCGGTTGGTTCATTCTGGGTGCAGCTATCTGTGCAGCTGTTTGCAATGGTGGTGAATGGAACCAGACGTCCACCTCTACAAGAACCCTCACAGAATCTTTTTATATGACATGGTCATTAATGCACGGTTCTAATGTTACTGTGAGATTAATGTACCACACAGAATAATTATGGGATGTGAGACTTAACACAGTGTAAACAAATGATAACGCTGTTCTCCCATACAAGCACAGAGAGAGAGAGAGAGAGAGAGAGAGTGAGAGTGAGAGAGAGAGAGAGAGAGAGAGAGAGAGAGAGAGAGAGAGAGAGAGAGAGACTTTCATTGGGAGTGCACTTTCTATTAGCCTCCTGGCCTCCTGTCTATCATGCCAGATACCAGATCGTTTCGTGCTCGTGCTCCCTTTTCTATTCATTTCAGCACACGAGCTGCAGTTTTCCATTGTTGGACGGAACCGAACGTTCCACGCGATCCAGTTCACAGCACCAACAGACAGAAAAGCCCAGCAGTAAATAGCGCGACACCACAATGGTTTGTTTGACACAGCACGGGCCGCGCTCGCGCTGCTTTTATGCGCATTTGTCTCGTGAACAATGGGGGCTTTTCTGTTGGCGCGCGCTCCGGTGGGCCATGGTGCTCACTGGAAGAGTCCAAATGCAAAGCGCAGAGAAACGACCGCCGGGGAAACTTTCCCCTCCCCTCCTCTTTTTTTTCCTTTACCTATTTCGCCGAGTGGCCCGAGCGGCCGGCGGTCAGTCTAGCATGAGCCCTCAGAGGGTGAGCAGCCCGGTTTTCCCACACTAAAGGCGCTGAGGGGCCGAGCCCGCTTAAGACACAGAGTTCGCGCGCAGCCATGTTCAAAACCAGCTACAAGCGCGAGGTGCGCAAGGAGAAGTACGAACGCTCGGATGTGTTCGAGGACCCCGGAGGCCTCGAGGCCGAGGGCGAGGCGGGCGCCGCGCGCGCGCACCCCGCGCTCCCCGCCTGGGAGAGCCTGCAGGAGCTCAACAGCCGCTTCGCGCGCTACATCAACCGCGCGCGCGTGCTCGAGCAGCGCAACGCCGTCTTCCGCAAGCAGCTGGAGACGCTGCAGCGCATGGAGGAGGCCGCGGGCCTCGAGGAGGCCTTCAACGAGCAGATCGGCGTCAACAGACAGCGCATCCGCGAGCTGCAGGCCGAGCGCGCCAAGCTGGAGCGCGAGCTGAAGGACGCCGAGCGCATGCTGGACGAGTTCGGCAGCAGGTTGACCAAAACAATAAACTCAGGCGTGTTAATCCGCGATCTACAGAGGCCATGAGTGACACGGTGTTTGTTAACAAGACGTGGCCACAAGTTAATATATTGAGACCACAAGTTACATTTCTCACTATTCATGGCCTCTGTATTGTAAGTTTTGGCATCAGTATAGTTACTTATGGACTCAATGTAGTAACTTGTGGCCTCAAAATATGATTTTTTAGCCCCAATATAGTAATATGTTGCCACCAGATATTATGTGGTCTCAATATAGTAATTTGTGGAGACCAGATATAGTAACCTGTGGGCTCCTTATAGTGAATTGTCCTGAATATTCTGAATTGTGGCCTCAAAAGAGTAATTAGTGGCATCCTGATAATGTATGGCCTTTGGCTGAGTGATTTGTTGTCTCAATAAAGTAACTTGTGGCCTCAAAATATGAATTTTTAGCCCCAATGTAGTAATATGTTGCCACCAGATATTAATATGTGGTCTCAATATAGCAACTTGTGGCCTCAATATAGTAATTTGTGGAGTCCAGATATAGTAACTTGTGGGCACCTTATTGTAAATCTGAATATTCTGAATTGTGGCCTCAAAACAGTAATTAGTGTCATCCAGATATTAATATATGGCCTCGACTCAGTGATTTGTTGTCTCAACAAATAACTTGTGGCCTCAATATATGAATTTTAGCCCCAATGTAGTAATATGTTGCCACCAGATATTAATATGTGTTTTCAATATAGTAACCCGTTGCCTCAAAATAGCAATTTGTGGGCTCCTTATAGTAAACTGTGCTGAATATTCTGAATTGTGGCCTCAAAAGGGCAATTAGTGGCATCCAGATATTAATGTATGGCCTCGACTCAGTGATTTGTTGTCTCAATAAAGTAACCTGTGGCCTCAATATGTAACTTGTGGCATTAGTATTGTAACCTATCCGAAATATTAATTTGTGGTGTCCAGATATTAATTTATGGCTTTAATATAGTAATTTGTTGTAATAATATATAGTGTATATTTATGTAGTAACTTGTGGCCTCAATATACTAACTTGTGGACCTAATATATTGATTTGTGGCCCTGATAAAGTAACTTGTGGCCTCAATATCATAACCTGTGCCCTCAGACTAGTAAATTGTGGTCTCTATATAGTAACTTCAATGCAATAATACGTGACCTTGATATTGTAACTTGGGGCATGAATATCAGAACTTGTGGCCACAGTATAGTCATTTGTGCCCTCTGTATAGTAACCTGTGATCTCAATATAGTATTTTCTTTGCCACATCTTACCAAAAAATAATCACCAAGTCAACTTATGGGCTCTGTACTCAGCTATCAGTCATAACCTCTATACCTACGGATCTATTTTTCAGTTATTAATAACAAAACGAACTAATCAGTGAATTATTTTGCAAATACTATGAAATTGAGAGGAAGGACATTTCTGAATGAAATGGGTTTGGTGGTGTGAGGTGGTTCAGATGTTCTTTACAGTGGTGGTGATGGTAATTGGGGGTCTCCGTGTCTACAACACACACACACACGTCTTATTTACCGTCAGTGAACCTACATGTCTCTTCTAGGCATTTGTATATGTAGTGTTGATGATGCTGAAATAGTGGTAGAGGTCACATGTTTTTGGGTGCAATGCAAAAGAATAAGCCATATAACTGCAGTGAATGGGCTGTTAGTTTTGTTATGGTAATTTTTTGTTCCATTTTAGGGGTAGATAACGGTAAACAGTGTATACTGTGGCTTTGTTGTATATAGGAAACTTGGATGTAGCTGTACATGTACAGTAATAAGATGTAATCTCAGTCAATTATTGTATTTTTACGGCTTTTAAACTGTGGACAGTCAAACGCCTGTAATTTACTATTGAAATACCTAGGGTGGGTGTCGGGGGTAGGGGTGGGGGGTTGTGTTTGGACAGGGACGATTGTCCCCTGGTATTTCAATTGCTTGTGGTTTTTAGTTTCCAGCAGCAGGTGGTTTTCAGCTCAGCTGTTGTCCTTTACATCGTAGGAACATTTCTTGATGAATGGACTGATAAGACAAGATTAAAGGCTTTATTGATCCCGAAGGAAATTGCTGTGTACTATACATACGGGGAGATGAACATCATTAGAGTAAGGAGAGACCGGTTATCGCAAATCCAGTTTACACAGACGAATACAGAGACATCTGGCCATGCCAATACGCAGTACCATGCTCTATCAATGGCTTAGTGTACCAATAATCTCTAATACAGGCACCACTTCAGGAGAGAGAGAGTGAGGGAAAGAGAGAGGGGGAGGAGAGAGAAGGTGATACAAAGAGAAAAAGGAGAAGAGAGAGAGAGGGTGAGAGAGGGAAGGGAAGAGCGAGAAAGGGAGGGTGAGAGAGGAAGGAGAAGGGAGGGAGAGAGAATAAGAGAGAGGAAGACAGAGCAGGAGTGAGAAAGAGGGAGAGAGAAAGAGTGGGAAAGAGAGAGAGGAGAGAAGAAGTGACAAATAGGGAGTGAGGGATTGAGAGAAGGAAAGAGAGAGGGAGACAAAGTGAGAAAGAGACAGACAGAGGGAGAAACAGAAGGGGGAAAAGAAAAGGAGAGATGGGAGAGGAATGGACAGAGAGAGAATGAGAGAGAGGGAGGGAAAGAATGAGAAAGGGAGGGTGAGAGAGGAAGGCGAAGGGAGGGAGGGAGAGAGAGTTAGAGAGAGTAAGACAGAGGAGTGAGAAAGAGAGGGAGAGAGAAAGAGTGGGAAAGAGAGGAGAGAGGAAGTGACAAGTAGGGAGCGAGAGAAGGAAAGAGAGAGGGAGAGAGAGAGAGAAAGGGAGAAGGAGACAGGGTGAGAAGGAAAAAGAGAGTGGGAAAAGAAGGGGGAATAAGATGGAGAGATGGGAGAGGAAGGGACAGAGAGAGAATGAGAGAGAGAGAGAGAGAGAGAGAGAGAGAGAGAGAGAGGGAGGGAAAGAGTTAGACAGAGAGAGGACAGAAAGGAAACAGAATGAGTGAGAAAGAGGGAGAGAGAGATGGCTAGAAAGAAAGAGTGGGACAGAGAAAGGGAGGAAGTGAGGGGGGAGAAAAGGAGAGAGAGAAAGAGAGGTAGAGAGTAAATGAGAAAGAGAAAAATAGAAGGAGACAGAAAAGGAGGGAAAGACAGAGAGAAGGAGGGAAAGAAAAATAGATATAAAGAGAGAGAAAGTGAGAGAGAAATAGAAAGAGAGAAAGTGAGAGAGAGAGAGATAGAGAAAGTGAGAGAGAGAAAAAGACAGACAGAGAAAGAGGGTGAGAGAAACATTGTAAGAGGGAGAGAGAATGAGAGAGGTAGGAAAAGAAGGAGGGAAAGACAGTGAGACAGAAAGAGGAGAGAGAGACAGGGAAACAGAAGGAGTGAGAATGAGGAAGAGAGAGATAGCTAGAAAGAAAGAGCGGGAAAGGGAGAGGGAAGAAGTGAGAAATAGGGAGCAAGAGAGAGTGATGAAGTGAGAGGGAGTGAGAAAAGGAGAGAGAAGGAAAGAGGGGGAGAGAGGAAATGGAGGGCGAGAGAGGAAAAGAGTAAGGAAGAAACAGAAAAGAGAGATGGCAGAGAGGAAGAGAGTGAGGGGAAAAAGAGAAATAGAGAGAGGGAGTGAGGAATGAAATAAGGAGACAGAATGAGAAAGAAAGGGGGGAGAGAGTGAGACAGAGAGAGAGAAAGTAAGAAAGAGAGAGGGAGACAGAAAAGGAGGAGAGAGAAATGAGTAGAGGGAGGGAAAGAGGGAAACAGAGAGTGAGAGAGGAAGTGAGAAAGAGAAAGAAGGAGACAGAAGGAGAAAAAGAGGGGGAGATAGGGAGAGAGAAAGAGAGAGTGAGGAAGAGATAAGAAAAGAGAGAAGGGAGGAGAAAGGGAGGGAAAGAGGGAGGGAGAGAGAGAGAGAGAGAGGGTGGGGGGTGGGGGGACCTTCGGCTTCCAGCTTCCAGTAGAGCTTCAGTTATACCCAGCTCCTCAAAGAGACACACCTCCAATGTCCAGTCGGAGAAGCTGGTTTATCATTTCATTCCTTCCTTTCTTCCTTCCTTCCTTCTCACCATCCAAAGAACCCCAAACGCATTCAGTGCTGTTGAGGTTCTGGACTCAGTCCATTATTCTGAGACCACCAGCAGCCTCTTTGTTGGATGTATCTAGATCTCTTTTACTCAGTGAGGAGCTTCTTGAACAGCTACACCTCCTTTCAGACCTCCATAGCTCCTTGATGTTCTTCTCTCTCTCTGGAGTGCGGATAGGATCTGTGTTTTGTTGGATCTGCCAGGTGTTCCAGGTGGCTGTTAGGAGTCCTAAGAATGTGGATGTTGGTGAATCTAACGTTCTCAGAAACATCCATCAAAAGATAACCATGACTGTGGCTGGAACTGAAGTGCATGAGGGGTGGTCTCTGATTTGAACCAGTACGGAAGGTCCAAACTGTCACAGCGACTGACCCTAGGTAGACCACCTTAAGGCTCATTCATGCTCAACGTTAGATAAGGGGGCGTAGGTGTAGTGGGGGCAGGATAAGGGGCAGTGTAAGTGAAAGTGGACGTATGGCATGGACATGTGTGGGCAGTGACCGTTACAGTGATAGCAGTGGTCTCATTCATGGTCTCACCGTTCGTCATGTTGTTCTAGACAGAACCCTTAGAACCCGGACTCTAGACTGCCCTCTAGTGGATGTATCGCATGGGCTTGCATGTGGACAGTGGCGGTTACCTTATCTGGAACATTCACAATCATTTCCATACAAATGAGCCTTTAGATGAACCCAGACTTCTAAGACCCCCATAGAGACATACGATGCTGGTGGTCTTATTTCTCTGTTACCTAACACGCGCAGGTTTTGAGTATGTCTTACTTCAGCTCAGGATGATTTCACACACCAGGCAGTATAAACACCTGTACAGGTGTGATAAGAAGCATAGCGAACCCTACCAAGCGTGCGGATATGCGGTCGGAGCTGGTGGCTAATGCTTCGTTCTGATAACCCTCTGTTGCCCACAGGTACAGGAACGAGTGTGAATTTCAGGAACAGCTGCGGGGAACCCTGGAGCAGCTCAACAAGGTACGAGTGTCGGAGATTCCTTTGAGTCCGTAGGCTTCCAATCACCGTTCCACATGTAGCTTTCCTAATTACGAGCAACCCCTCCGGATTTCATTTCAAACTGTTTACGTGTATCCGTAAAGACGGGATAATAACAGAGACGTGACAGGGCACGACTTATGGGAATCGGAGTTGGTGGGAACTCTCGGAAAGTCGTCCGGTTGATTACAAGCATCTGCTGTTTGGCTATTGATTTAGCGGCTGAGGAGCAAGCGTAATTGAGAGGAAAGCAGGGAGCGGAGGATGATTTATCACTCTGGAGCAATCAGAGTTGCCCACCCCCTGCCAGCAGCAGCAGCAGCACCACCACCACCACACACATACACACGTCCTCTTTATTTTAAACCTGAGAAACTGTCTTCTCTGTGATCTCCCTCTCTCTATGGGACCTGCAGGAGGCGGACGCGGCGCTTCTGAAGAACCTGGAGTTCCAGATCGAGTCTCAGTTCCTGCAGGATGACATCAGCTCCACAAGAGACAGACATAAAAAGGTAAGGGGGTGGGGTTCGGGGGTTTCAGTGGGGTTGTGCTGGCCAACTAATGATGTAGCTAGGATGGAAATGGGCCGCCGAGCTGCTCTCCTCTCCAGGCCCACTTGAGTGATCTCAGCTTCTGGAAGATGTGACTAGTAAACTGAAAGAAGTGATGGAATAAATGAGCCTGGTGGATAAATCTGCGTATCGTCGCTGTCCAAAGAAAAACAGGCATCTCCAAAATGGCAACTTTACAGGAGAGGCCAAAAACCTTGTTTAGTTTGAATGGAAGTCAATGGAACCAGACGTCTTTCCAAGCTGTTTTGGGCCGTTTCTGTCAGTCCATTCTTCCTAAAATTCACAGCCAGTGTAAACAGTGGCTCGTTTGATCAAATGAGGCATAAAAGTAAAAATCAACCAAAATGGAGATACATGTTTTCTTTGGACAGCGGCGATATAGGCGTAGGTTTGGTCACAACATCGGAAGGGACGCAACCACCCACCTATTAACGGCCTCCCCCAACACACACACATCCCCTGGGACTCTATACACATCCAAATATTTAGACTTTCACAGCTGAACCTCTAGGACTGACTTTAATTATGACACCTCCCAATAATTCCAACCTAGAACTCCTAATTAGGACCTCACCTGAAACCCTGAGGGTGCTCACAGTGGAGGGCTGGTGAATAGCCTCTTACTGACGCTTTGGGTGGTGTAAAGCCTCCTAATGACTCTTTTCTGTGATGTTATATCTAGGCCGTAGAGGCAAGGTGGAGTAAGAGCTCAGATAGACAACACTGTCACCCATGCTTGAGGTATATGGATTGACAGCCCTGATAACTGACCATTAGCACAACAATCAGCCCTCACCTCCTCCTGTGAGTGCGGTATTTCCAGGTCATGATGTAATCCTTCAGCCAATCAAATGCTAGCATGCCTAAATTGGTCGTATTGGAGATGCGGCCTCTCTGAAGCACATCAGAATGATCTGGAGCTAGCTGGGAACTTGAGGCGTTGTAAGTGGCATGAGGGTGCATGGCAAAAATCACAGCATTATGGGAGCTCTGCTCCTGCGCCTGGGCCCGTCCTCCCATGGTATTGTAATCCTACCCTCCGTGTGCAAACCTGTGCCCATGGCATATCTTCATTAAGGTCCAGGAGGTTTACTAGTATTGGCAAACTGTCATCACCAGACAAATAGGCAGCCATATGCAAAAGTTGGAATGTCAGAAACTTGTAGCATAGAAAATATAATATTTCTGTACATTTTAAATGTCGTAACTTAGAAAAAGCATTTTTCTGGAAATTGTCGTGCAGAATTTCTGCTTACCTACTGAATTCAACATACTGGAAAAAAGCTAATGCTGACCATAAAATCTAATATGTGCAATGAATTTTGTATAGGCTATGCTGTATGTTGTATTTATTTCCTCATATACGCTACATTTACAAACAGAATTCAAAAAGTCTCGAATGTGTTACTTTTTACAGCAATAAAAGTTAATCCAGGTTTTTTTTTTATTATACTGACTTATATTATGAAGTCTCAGATACTTTAGCTTCTTGGTTTTGGGAAGGGCTGGGCAATATCACGTTATATTTAATTATTAGTTTTATTATATTTATTTTTTGACCAACAAAACAGTTTTTACAGTGTTAAATAGATTAAATAAAATATATTTAATATATTTAACACTGTAAATAAAATATATTACATTAAGCTCAGAAGACAAAAAATAAGTCCCCTGTGACTGAAATGTACTTAATAGCATGTACCACCTCCAACAGCACCAATAACAGCTGGGACTGGATTTGGCATGTACTGGACAAGCTTCTGGATGTAGGCCACATCAATGTTTAGACACTCTTACATCAAAGAATTGCACATTTGGGCCAGATGTGGCAGATGCCGAGTAGAATTCCCTGTAGACTGGGATTGTAGCCACTGCTGGTAGACCCATATGAGCATACGCTTCCATACACCTGCAGATTCAGCTGCTTCCTTCACACTATGGTCTTTGGCCACGCCCACATGCTCAGGCACTCCGTTTAGCCAATCATTACCATCTGTTTGGTGTAGGTTAGTGAATAACATCCCTACCTGCCTGGCAGCCACCACCACATGTGGGAGACTGGGGTTCGAATCCTGGTCTGGGTGACTATACTGTGCTACACCAATAGGAGTCCTTGGGCAAGACTCCTAACACCACATTGGCCTACCTGTAATACAATCAACCCTATAAGTGGCTCTGGATAAGAGCCCCAGATAAATTCCATAAATGTAAATGCTCCGGAGCCATCTCAATCTATGGACAGCGTCACTCACACCCTGCAGGTATATATAGCCCCGTCATGCTTGTGCAGTGCCATCTGCAGGAGCCTGAAGTTACTGCCACCTTAAAAACACAAGGGGAGTCATTTAATGTCTGATGAGCTCATATGAACAAAATCGACCAAAGTAAGTAAACTGAAAGACACAGTTGTGTTGATATGATAGTGTGGAAGTGATGGACACATTCAAACTCAGCTCTCCAGCTCACTGGACAAAAACATTCCCTAACCTCTACAATACAAAGTCACGGTGATTCATTATCTGTGTCTGATCAATATCTACATGATAACGATGCGTTTATTCTCTAATCAGGATCTATTGTGAAGTGGGATAATTGAAGCTGATTGAGGGTCTAGCTAGAATGCCTGCAATCACTGCAGTGCCCCCCGCAGAGGTCAGACAGGTCACTGTGTGTTGTGCTGAGCTGGGCCTTTTTCAGAGAATGCTAGAACAGCCCTGTTTCTGTCAACTGCAGCAACAACACAAGTAGTCTGTGCTACAGTGACCCGCCAGAGAGCATGTTTACACAGACTTTGCTCTGCTGTGGATTAGTCTCTTTGTGAACTGCGGTCTGAATTCTCTGGACAACAGAAGGTTTGAATGATAGCTTGGGCCTGACAATGGATTTGAGAAATGGGAATGCTCAGGGAGTATAAGTACTCGGACAGCGTCCAAATCCAAATATGTGGCCCACCACCCCCACCTCAATTCCACCCCCCGTTCCTTTAATTGGTGGCAACTGTAGCTGTGCTCCAGTTTTTACTGGGTGTTCACGCTAGGGCTGGCCGATATGGTAAAAATGTTATATCACGATACTTCAAGGCCTTTTCACTATATATACATCACGATATTGGGTTTTTCTGAGAATTGCAATAGATGTGCAGTGTTAGAACCTGTAGTGCCCCGATGCTAAGGTGGTGCTAAAAGTGAATGGGAGTCCATAAAGCAGACAAGGGATGAATACATGACACACAGAGGAGTGTGGGTCAATATGGCTGTGGATTAGAGTTTGGGGATCTGCCCGGAGTGAGCACATGCAGTTTAGTGGCTGTAGGTTAAATGAATCTATAGGGTTTGAATGGGGCCAAATATGAATGGGACTCTATGGGAGGAGCAAGGGATGAATAAACGACACATGAGAGGAGAGAAAGACTTTATAGCCATGCATGAGTTTGGTGGCTGTAGGTTAAAGTAGGGGTTTTGGTAGGGCCAAAAGTGAATGGGACTGTCTGGGAGAAACGAGGGATGGAGGAAAGAAAGGCAAACGGACATGTGCAGGTCTGGCTAACTTTGTATTCATGCTAGGGGGTCTGCACTGTATGTGAAACCCTGTCTGTTGGTTGAGCAGAAGTACAGTAGATGGGCGTGCACTTTTCCAGCCCATTTATTCTTAATGGGACAAAAAGTTGTACACCAGCACACCATTCCCGATCAAACCGAACATTCCGGGGTCGGAATGGTGTCGATATCTCCAAACTCGAGGCTAGCTAGCAGAGAAACGAGAAGAAGAAAAGGACAACACATGACGATAGTGTTACACATTGCACAATCACCATTTAACCTAGAACTGGAGTGATCTTTATTCAGTATTGGATAAACTGTGCTGCACCAAATCCAGTTAAATCACCCTAATTAAGCTCACTTACCTATAAAACATTTAGCCTGTGTCCTTTAGGTCCTGTTGATACCAATAACATCCATAACATGACTCAGAGAAGCTGACTGTGACATCATTTATCATGATACCGATAAAATATCCTCATATTGCCCACCCCTAGTTGACTCGCCATTAAAAATCCATATTAATTTTATTACTAAGATTAACTCTAATTCTAATTACTGTGTGTCAGAGTGATGTATGTCAGCTTTTCACTTGAACTGTTCCCTTGGATAGAGTTATATTCAGTTAAATAGCCTTTAATACACTTTAATAGCAACATGCTCCATCTGCACTGAGTGCTCCATTGAACTGGTCCCATTCAAAGACGAGCATCGTTACAGCATGAAGGATGACTAGCTGTCTCTTTGTAAAGCATGTAACTCTAATCAATCTCTTATTGAAATGTCTTGAATTGCATGCGCTGGGTCTTCTTTCTGCACAGAGCGTCTTTCATTTGAGGTTCCAGGGCTGGCTCTGGTTTCTGACAGAATCTCGGCTCAAGGGTAGTCTAGCCTGCTTGTTCAAGCTAGAATACAGTCTGTGAATAGACAGCCAAGGGCGCTTGCTAAAGCCCTTTAATGGAAGCGTGTTCAGCGAAAGGTAGTTTTGTGTTGATGTTAAGAGTCTAATGACTCTCAGATCACAAATGACCGTGTTATCTATTCAGTTATACAGAAATGCATGGAAATCACTTTTAGGTAGTGATGATGCTGTACTGTCAGTGTATTAACCCTTCAGGAAGAACCACACAGGTATCAACTTCACATCACCCAGTGTGAATGAGAGCCGATTCAGGATAGACCTGTTCCCATCCAGCATCCACTCAAAGGTTTAGACACGGCTCTTCATAGAAGGTTTTTAAGTGGCTTAATTCCAAACACTATAACTAAACAGTCCACCTTAAAACAACCCCAGAATGGAACTTTAGAGGAGGATAAAACAGCTTTCTTAACCTGCAGTGGAGGTATTAACTTTAACATCCATTTAGTTGGGTGTGTGTCTAAATTAGACTCATCTTAGACTATTCATGTCTATTCATCTATTATATGAGATATACAGTATATATGTATGTATATATATGTATCAGTATTCCCCTAAATCTACCACAGGTATATATATATATATACATGTGTCTGTGTATGTATGTGTATGTGTGTGTGTGTAGTGTGTGTGTGTGTGTGTGTGTGTGTGTGTATGTGTGTGTGTGTGTGTATGTGTGTGTGTGTGTGTCTGTGTCAATGTGTCTGTGTGTGTGTCTGTGTGTCTGTGTGTCTGTGTGTGTGTATGTGTGTGTGTGTGTGTCTATGTGTCTGTGTGTGTCTGTGTGTGTGTGTGTGTGTGCGTGTGTGTGTGTGTCTATGTGTGTGTGTGTGTCTGTGTGTCTATGTGTGTTTATTTGTGTGTGTGTGTATTTTTGTGTCTGTGTGTATCTGTGTGTGTCTATGTGTGTGTGTGTTTGTGTGTGTCTGTGTGTGTGTCTGTGTGTGTGTCTGTGTGTGTCTATGTGTGTGTGTGTCTGTGTGTGTGTTTGTGTGTGTGTGTCTGTGTGTCTGTGTGTGTGTGTGTATATGTGTGTCTGTGTGTGCATGTGTGTCTGTGTGTGCGTGTGTGTGTGTGTTTGTGTATGTGTGTATGTGTGTCTGTGTCTGTGTGTGTGTGTGTGTTTGTGTGTGTATGTGTGTGTGTCTGTGTGTGTGCCTGTGTGTGTCTGTGTATGTGTATATGTTTGTCTGTGTTTGCATGTGTGTCTGTGTGTGTGTGTATGTGTGTGTGTGTGTGTGTCTGTGTGTGTGTGTATATGTGTGTATATGTGTCTATGTGTCTGTGTGTGTGTGTGTGTGTGTATGTGTATGTGTATGTGTGTGTGTGTGTGTGTGTGCATCTGTGTGTTTCACTCACCTTCACCTCTGTGTACATGTCATAAGACCATAAGCATGATTAGATTTTTCATACTATGAAATCTTCTAACCTCTGCCTTTCTGTCCTCTGCAGAACCTTGCCGAGATCCAGACCTACGTAAACATCCTCCATCAGATCAACCAGACGGCCGTTCTGATGCCTAACATGTCAGTGGGCATCTCAGAGGTAGGCTGACCTTGTGGTGCATAGAGTTCCTCCTTGGGGGGAAAAGAGTACCCAGTGTGTCACTCTCAGGCAGCGTCAGCAGGGCACAGAGGAGACGGTCATGGCGGCAGCCAACTTCAGCTGTGCTGTGCTCTATAGGCCTCCTGTGATTAGACCCGGTTGGCGCTGGCGCTCCTCGCCCACTTTGATCTAGTGCCGAATAAGCAGCCGCAATGCTTCTGTTAAGTGCCCGGTGTGCATGACCTCCGGAGCTTTGTTCTTCAGATGAGGGGAGAGAGAGATGTGGTGTGAGAGCGGGGAAGAGAGAGAGGGAGAGCTCTGTGATTTAGTGATGTGATGACGAGAGGAAGTACTGGTACAATGGGACTGGTGTTAGTCTCTCCGTTCACTCCAGTAAGCTAGATGTTGACCTGTTAACCCCTTCATGTCCAGCAGATGTGGTAACTGAAGTACAGCTCGGCGATGTAGCGGTGGTAAGGTATACTGCGGAGTGTTAACATGCCAGAACTGCCAAATGAACACATTTCACCCATTTATATTTTAGAGGGGTCACCGACTGGTGGTCTAGGAACTCATTGATACGTGGCGCTGACGGAAAGAGGAGAAACACCGTTTGTAGCCTGCTTGCTAGGCTAATGTTAAGGGGAAGTCCACCAATTATTCAATATGTCTCTATAATTGAGGGGTTGAGATGTCATTTAGAGTGGCTTGTTGTGAAGTAGTCAGTTTCTAGAGAAGCCTACTAACTGGTGATGGTGCTGGATGTCTCAAAACCACTAGTCAACCTACTGGGGTGCGTCCCAATTGAGTACTTAATACCAATACTAACCAGTGTTTGAGTATGTGCTATATACAGTACAATTGGGAATGTCAAAATTGAGTATGCTCGAAAATCCACAGTGCTCACTTTTTATTGGTCAGAATTAGTCAGGTGTTGAGTACAGTAATGATGACCTCTATTGTCCCACAATGCAATTGGAAAAGGAAAGGAAGGAACTTGTTCTGTCTGAAAAAATGGCGAATGGTGATACGAAGATGGCTGCGGTCATGGCAGTTCCAGAAATGATGTATAAATGTGAGATTACATCAAATTAGTCTGAACCGTCTCTATAAATAAATGTGTTCTAGTAAATAATAAGCCTATCAGAGTCCAGTTTGGTGTGGCATAAACTTTATCACTTCCTGTTAGTAAGAAACGATGCAGTGTGCTAATATTGGCTGTATTTAAAATGCCATACTACATACTACTTTGGTACTAAATCTGCCTAAAGTAGTATGTAGTATGCAGTATGCGTCCAAATTGAAGATCTGTAGTGCACTGAAGACCCCCGGATGGTGTTCTACTCCAGTCAGAGTTTCTGTTATTCAGCTTATTTGGCCATGCTCACGTTCAACAGTTTGTTTCTACTGCCCTTCTGTTAGAACTTCCGGTCTGCTACTTGGCTAGCTAACTAGTTAGACAAATTAACAGCAGCAAAAAACTAAATATACAAAGTTACTTAGGAGGAGCTCGATTGGCACAACATTACCTCATCCAAGGGTCATAACCGAGTTGTTTTTCATCATGAGATGAAAAGGTACCTATGAAGAGGTTACCTATGGTGACTTTGGAATCTCGGTAGTCATAGGTGGTTTGGTGATGGAAAACTATAAAGGTATAGAAGCATATCAGTACCTGCATAGTGGGAAGGTCGGCCATGTACACCTACACAAAGGGTAAATGTATATTTCTGACTGCCAGTGGAAACCCAAGTCAAGCCAGCTCCCCGAGCCACTGTGTTCGTGTTGACCCAGGGAATATAAAATATCCACTGAAATTTAATATGTTTATTTCTTAATGTTCTCTTTCTGAAAGCAGTTCACTCTTTAAAAGTCCAAAGCTGAAAACGTTAGTAAAGTCTGAAGGAGGCTACTGCTGTGGACACTGATCATAAAGTGGCTATGCTGACCCAACGTTCCCACAAGCTATTTAACGTTAGCTAGCATAGCTAACTAGCTAGCTCCTAGCTTTACGTCTTACCTAACAGCCGCACAAGCACCCAACATTTGGGTGGAGGTTTTAAATTTGGCACTTTTTCTAAAGGAGGCAGGTCCTCTTTATTGGAAGGCGGTGGATGTAAGTTACGTGGTGCCCCACAACACCCCGATCGTTTATTGTTGTGTTAGTGACACTGCAGGTCAAGCCTGATCCTTCTCTTCTTCCAGTTACAGTGGCTCCTTCTAACTGAACACATCATATACTCATATTGTGTTATCGATGTGGTGAGACGCAATAACAGTGGATCAGCTGCCGCACCAGAAGTTCTAACACGAAGTAAACAAAAATGGCACCACTTGTTGCCATGGAAATAAGGTTAATACAGGTGAAGCTATCTTCATGGTGTACTGCATCCCATCATGCACTGCGGCCTCATCATCTCCCAGCCTGCGTCAGCCAGAGAAAATGGCAGCGGGTATCACTGGGGAGCAAAACACAGCCACTTTCGAGTATAACTGTGGGTGTAGTGATTGTAGTGGGGTAAGTGTTCATCAGAATGAGCCTCAGAAAGTTAAATATACAGGTCTGAAGATTAATAAAAGATGAACTCGCTTTAGAGGATCAGTTTTAGAGTGAAATAGCTGAGGGGAGCAAACAGCTAGGCTAACCGTATCTCAGGTGAACTGAGCAGCGTTAGCAGCAGCTAGCTCTAAACAGTGGATACAGTAATAACAGTTCTGAGGTAAATGTGGGTGTAGTGATTGTTGTAGGGGGGTGTGTTCTTCAGAACGAACCTCAGAAAGTTAAATATACAGGTCTGAAGATTAATAAAAGATGAACTCGCTTTAGAGGATCAGTTTTAGAGTGAAATAGCCGAGGGGAGCTAACAGCTAGGCTAACCGTATCTCAGGTGAACTGAGCAGCGTTAGCAGCAGCTAGCTCTAAACAGTGGATACAGTAATAACAGCTCTGAGGTAAATGTGAGGTAACTGGTAATGTGACCGTATTAGTGTACTACACTGTAGGTCAGAACTTGTTACTGTACTATATACCTCACACAGGGGACGTATACAGTGTGCAGTACATACTACTGTAGTATACTGTGTGCAGTTCTTTGTTAACATGCGAACCATTTAATTATGAGGAATTGGTGGAGTTCCCCGTTAAGGTAGCCTTTCATCAGGCTAAAGACACAGCAAAGCAGATTTCATTTCTGCTTTCTGTCTCCTCAGCACCAGCTGCTCGACTTCTCTTCCTCAGATTCCAACCGCTATTATCTAAACCGTTATTATTAGTGTCTTGGTGCTTTAATTAGCCAGAACACAACATGCTAGCCAGCTTCACTCTGCTAGTTAGCAGAACTGTTTAACATCTAGATATATGTTTTTGATTATGAGATAAGACAGAATGAGATGGCACAAGCTCCTCAACACACCCAGTAATACTTTATACCGCTGTCATACACTCATCATCAAAAGAACAGCTGCACCCAGAAGATGGGGTGGGATTGCAGTGCTGTTGGGGAAGGAAGTTACCAGGAGGCTGGTACATGTAGGCTGATATGATCAATATTTATTGAGCTACACATATAGAAGTCTGTCTCTCAGTATAGTGTCGGGCCGCTGTAAGTTGTAGACGTTCCCAGTGGTGTCCTGTGATAATCCATCTCATGCAGCTTGAATATCCTCACACAGTCCCTGCAGATGATGCGGTAGGGGTGGACATGTGACAACAAACCGTTCATCTTGGTGCTGACCATGGTGCCTCCACGTTGGTCGCCTCCACCAAGACTAAAGCGGGACTTGTCACTGAAGATGACCCGCTGCCATTCTGAGTCACTCCATGACAGTCTGGTACGACACCACTGCAGTCTTTGTTGACGGTGACGTGGTGTTAAGGGCAGTCGTGGTAACGGTCTGTGTACATGTAGTTGTACGTTGTGCAGCCGCTGCCAATGGTCCTGGCACTAACAGGATGACTCGTGGAGGGCATGATAAGGCCTATCCTTGCTTGTGTCACATGTGCGGCTGAGAGTGAAACTTGAATCATGGGCATGTCTCATAATTAATTCATTCTGGGTACAACTCTTTGTGCAGTTTTTCTTTTGATGATGAGTATATATTATCTTATGGAATGATCATAACCAAACAGTTCTTTCTGTCCTCTTTATCTTAACCCATAAGAGCCCAGACCGTTTCCCCTTAAGGGAAAATAATGAAGGGTCAGTTAAAAAATCATAACAGATCAGTCTTACTGTGACAAAGAGGTCACATGACGTCTTCTGTAAGTTCTGTAAGTCGTAATACTGGTAGCATATATCACAACAACAACAATTTCATAACTGGTATTCCATCATGGTGTTCTAGAAATGGCATCAGAATGGATATATGTAATATAGAATATGGGTATATGTAATATAGAATACGGGTATATGTAATATAGAGTATGGGTATGTGTAATATAGAATATGGGTATATGTAATATAGAATATGGGTATATGTACTATAGAATATGGGTATATGTAATATAGAGTATGGGTATGTAATATAGAATATGGTTATTTGTAGTCTAGAATATGGGTTTATGTAATATAGAGTATAGGTATGTGTAATATAGATATGGGTATATGTGATATAGAATATGGGTATGTTTAATATAGAATATGGATATATGTAATATAGAATATGGGTATATGTAATAGAGTATAGGTGTATGTAATATAGAATATGGGTATATGTACTATAGAATATGGGTATATGTAATATAGAGTATGGGTATGTAATATAGAATATGGGTATTTGTAGTCTAGAATATGGTTATATGTAATATAGATATGGGTATATGTAATATAGAATATGGGTGTATGTTATATAGAATATGGGTATATGAACATTAGAGCTCTTAAACGGGTCGGAACCTTATAGGTACGAAAACAAGACTGTAAAATGAGCTGGTTTGGTCTCTAACTGCACTAACCAAGCTCATCGCCATTTTCTAAATGAGGTCATATGTTCACCCACTGTCATGTGACTGCACCCAGGATGTTGGGTATAGGTTACTCAGGGACCCTGTGTGTTTAGGTGAAGGATAAAGCTGTATAAAGAACTCTACAGACTTTTAAAAGGCTTGTGACACATAAGTCACTGTGGGCTCTTCTGGGTTAAAATCTAGCAATACACAGCGATAACTGAGCTCCGGAATAATCACAATAATACACCCGAGGTTTGTGCTATAACGTGAGATACTGGTGGACTACTGTAAGGCTATAGTACACCAGTGCCAACACTGTCTCATATTATCCTCTGTGTCTCATTTATTATGATGATGACTGTAAAGAGGTTAATTAGGCCTGCGTGTGTTATTATGCTGTAGAGGTTCTTAACCCTGATGCTCGAGAACCCCACCTTGCATGTTTTCGAGTCTTCTCTGCTCTACCCCACCTGATCCTACTAATGGGCTGATTAACAGGGCCCTTACAGTCTTCAAGTAGATGAATTAGATCAGGAATATATGCAGGACAGAGGTACTGTGGTAACCGCTGGTGTGGGTCCTGACCTTTTCTGGCTTGTGGTCCACACAAATGACCACAGTTTCGGGGCCCCGGGAGGATTTAACCAATCCCTGTAGTGTTTATTTCTGGCTTACACGGCTGATGTTTTTTGGCAGCTACCGAGTGCTGACTGCCAGGCTAAAGAGAGGATCGTTGAAGTCTGGCTCACTTCCATGTATGTAGATCATGCAAAGCCTGTTGTCTTCATTTCTGTGACATCAGGAATGTATTCCTCGGCCTGTCTGAGCTTGCTTTCAGTGATGCATGTTAAATGGTGATGAATTCCATAAGATCAATGGAAAAAGACAGCTAGCATTTCACCCTGACTAATCTGTATGGTCAACATAAATATTGATAATTGACGAAGCGACATTAATATTGGTCATACCGGACAGGATTGGTCAGACATTCTGGTTAATTGTTTGTAGTTTATTAAAAGGTTGTGGTTAAACAGTAGAGCAGTCTGTGGTCTGGAGGGAACCAGTCTTGTGATCGGAAGATTGCCAGTTCAATTCCCTGAACTGAAATCACATGACTGAAGTGCCCTTGGGCAACACATCCCACCCCAACGGCTTCCTGGATGCCATGAGTAGAGCTGCCCACAGCTCTGGGCAAGTGTGCGCAAGTGTGTGTGTGACAGCACAGATCGGTTAAATGGGGAGGGCAAATTCCCCTGGGTGCAAACATGAATGGTAAATGGTTCTAGATTCTAATTCTTTTTTTTCTAAATTCTATTGAAAATATTTCAAAATAATTCTAATTGTAAAACAATGGGTGTAAATTGGTGGTTCTAAAAATGGGGTTAAAATTCTAATTCTAAAGCAATGGTTCTAACTTGGTAGTTCTCAAAACTTTCTAAATCCTAATTTTATTTTATTAAAAAATAATAGTTCCAAACTGGTGATTCTAAAAATGGGTTTAAATTTTAAAATTCTAATTCTATGAATGGTCCTACTTTTAATTCTAAAACAATAGTACTACATTGGTGGTTCTAAAAATGGTTCTAATTTCTAAAATTCTAATTCTAAAACAATGGTTTTAACTTGGTGGTTCTAAAAATGGTTCTACTGTCTAAAATTCTTATTCTAAAGCAATGGTTTTAACTTGGTAGTTCTCAAAACTTTGTAAATCCTAAAATTCTAAAGCAATAGTTCTAAATTGGTGGTTCTAAAAATGGGTTTAAATTTTAAAATTCAAATTCTACAAATGGTCCTACTTTTAATTCTAAAACAATAGTACTACATTGGTGGTTCTAAAAATGGTTCTAATTTCTAAAATTCTAATTCTAAAGCAATGGTTTTAACTTGGTGGTTCTAAAAATGGTTCTAATTTCTAAAATTCTAATTCTAAAGCAATGGTTTTAACTTGGTAGTTCTCAAAACTTTGTAAATTCTAAAATTCTAAAGCAATGGTTCTAACTTGGTGGTTCTAAAAATGGGTTTACATTTTAAAATTCTTTTTCTAAAAAGATGGTTTAAAATTTCTGTTCCAAAAATGTTCTAAATTCTAAAAACATAATTCTGAAAAATGGTTCTAAATTCCAAATTTCCCCCAGTACCACAGCCACAGGGTGTATAATAACACACAGGCTGTGATAGTCTAGTTAAATTATAGATTAGGATTATCTCTGTGTCTCCGTCCCCCAGGAGCAGGAGAGGCTGATAGCTCAGAGGCGAGTTCCTGCCTTGCAGAGCCAGCTAGAGGAGTACAAGAGCGCCCTCTGCCAGCTGCAAGCCCAGAAACAGAGGCTGCAGACAGAGGTAAGTCACCATGGAGACGGGAGAAGGTGAGGGGGCGGGGTTGTAAAGGGATGGAGGTGAAGATGATGATGTCCATGCACTGTCACTGCGAGGTGCCTCAAAAAGACTTGAGAGATCAACAGAACCGGTGTATAGAACATGAGGGAGAGCTCAGTGAGTTCATCCAATTCATTCATGAAGCAGCTTAATCCGAAAATGCTTTTGATTTATTTGCCGTGGAATTTCAGGAATTTTAGTGAATTTAAAAAAATATTTTTTGGGCCAGTTCATGGGATATCATGGGATATCAGGGAATGCTAGATTTTCCCACATCCATTTATCCTCCTCCTGCTTGTCAACAACTGACAGTCGCTTCAGTCAGGATATGCTGTCCTCCTTTACCATACCAGGAAAATCCACATTTCAGTAATAATCATACAATATGTGTAATCATAGAACAGCATTCAGACTGATGGGTTTTTAAGACTGTGGCTGGTTCTGTCTGCTCAGCACAAAAGCGCCCTGTTCCCTTGTTCATTATACAGTAGGTCATAATGGAAATTCAGTTTTTAAGCCAATCCAAAAACAATATCGTAATATACAGAGCTACAGGACTAGCATTAATACAGGCCATGGATATGTACATTTTATGGAGCCATATGTCACAGTGTATGATATTCTTTCCCCGTTTGGTTAGATTTGTATAATTAAAGCAGTCAAAATGCAGCACATGACTATTTTTAAAAACACTGAATATCCCAAAATTCATAATAATAATAATAATAATAATAATAATAATAATAATAATGCTAAAGAAAATCAGGCAGGTTTTGTTACGGTCCCAATATATGTAAATGAAGTTGTTTGGATGTCCTCCTCATATTAGAAGCAGTCTGGAGCTGAAACAGTCCCTGTAACTTGGACGTGAGTGGGCGGGGCCAAACTGCGGTAGACCGAATACTCAGATTGGAATTGGAATATGTGTATATGTATAATCATTAGCTAAATTGTTAATTAGGGATGCACTGATCCAACTTTTTCAGTTCTGATACCGATAGAATGTATATACAGAATGTATATGTATCGGTCGATCCCCGATACCGATACGATATTATTGAATTAATAAACCGTATACTTTTATACTGGAGAGTATAAACATTTCATTACTGAGGCTGTAAAACTACATACCAAGTACATACCTCCATACCGCTGACTCTCTGGCCCCATGTTGTTGTTCCTGTCAGGCATTCCTGTTGATATGCAGTATGCTGTATTACATGCTGCATACCAATTCAAGTCGTTTTCAGCTAGTCCAGAGGTTCCATAACTTATTTTGACTTTATATATATATATATATTACATAATAAAGGTAACTGTCTGTATTTGCTCTTAACGTGATTGAGAAACAGTATGTGAGTAAATATAATACACCGGCCCACATACGTCCATTTTTCTCTCCGCCTCTCATTCAGACATAAATAACCCACCACTAAACTGTCTCCATCACTTCTCCCAGACCTCAGTGTTGGAGCTAACCATCAAGAGCACCCAGGAGAGCTACGACGATGAGATCCAGCTGTACAACGAGCAGATCGAGACGCTCAGGAAAGAGATCGAGGAAGCCGAGCGCTCGCTGGAGAAGTACACCAATGAGTGCCGACAGCTGGCCATTTACCAAACCTCCCTGGAGAACGAGCTGGAGAGGTACAAGAGGATCATCGAGAACGAAGACAACAGGTGAGCTATGCCTGTTCGACCACATGTGGTCCACGGTTTAAAGATCTTACGGTTTATCAGTCGTGACCTGCCCTCTGCTGGAGATGGCGCCTTAATGTACAGCTCTGGAAAACAAAATTAAGAGACCAATATTATCAGTGTCTCTAGGTGTACAGGTTCTGGGTTTGTGTTGGTTCTGTTTGATTCTCTACACTACTGGAAGCATGTCTCCCAAACTCCAGATCAGATATTGTATTAGATCTGTTTATTTAGAAAATCACTAATGACCTCCAGAAGCCTGTGTTTAGAACCATGCTCGCTGTGCGTTTCACCCCAGCCACCGCTCGCCAGTCTCTCTGTAGGTCACTAGAGGTCATCTTACGGTGGGTAAGGGACATTGGAATGAGGTGGTGCTCATCACAGTCAGTAGAGAGTGGGTTTGGCCCTCTGCCAGTCTGTAGCTGTGTTGTCCTGTGTGTTTGCTGCTGGACCTTGTTTTTATGAACCAGACGCTCACTGTTGTTCAAAGCCCCGAGCCATTGTATCCGATTTGGCGGTTCTAGGTCGAGCGGGGGTAGAGTACATAGTCAAACAATTTTCTGTCCTATTCATTCTCTATGGGAGGAAAAAGGAATGCTAAAGGAAGAGAAACTAACAAGTGCAGGTCGATCTGCCAGTAAAGCTACAACCCAACCTTCGGGTTCTCACTGAGAACCTGCTGTACATGTGGAGATGCTGATTGAAGAAGAAACTGGAGAGGTCTTTTATGGAGAGGTGATTTATTTCCAGAGCTGTATGTCTGATGAAAAGCTCCCTGGATGAAAAATGAGTCTTCTGTTACTGACATGTACCTGAAATATAGCAGTGTTTCACAACCATTGGGCTGTGAATCACAAGTGGGCTGCAAAGTACACTATTGGTGGTCCTCAAATCACTACTGCCCGTTTCCTCAAAACGAGTTTATGCTAGCTATGACACAATGCTCAAAAGAACAGCTGCACCCAGAAGGAGGTGTGGGAGTGCGGTGCTGTTGGGAAGGAAGATAGAGGTGACCAGGATCAATAACTGATGATAAATTTAGACTGATATAATCAATTTATTGAGCTACACATACAGAAGTCTGTCTCTCAGTATGGCGTCGGGCCGCCGTGTTTGCTAACCCAACATATCACACGGATTCGTTGGGCGTCTCCACCAAGACTAAAGCGGGACTCCTCACTGAAGATGACCCGCTGCCATTCTGAGTCACTCCATGACAGTCTGGTACGACACCACTGCAGTCTTTGGTGACGGTGACGTGGTGTTAAGGACAGTCGTGGTAACGGTCTGTGTGCATGTAGTCCTGTGTGGTGCAGCCGTCTACCAATGGTGCTGCACTAACAGGACGACTCATGGAGGGCATCATTGCTCACGACTCGCTCACTACTTATCCTTGCTTATGTCACATGCATGGCCAAGCTAGAAACTCGACTCATTTGCATCTTATTTGCATCTCATGATGTCAAACCTACCCACCAAGTTTCATTCCTATCAGTTTATTCCTCTGGGTGCAGCTATTCTTTTGATGATGAGTGTATATTTCTTGATTTGGGTCACGTGTTACAGCGTAGACACCCTAACACAGATGTATTGGAATTTTTTGTGATTGGCATGTACTGGACAAGATTCTGGATGTTGGCCACAGGCATCAAAGACTTGGTCAGTTGGTCCAGATTTGGTGGATGCCTTCCCTTCCCTATTACTGGTGGTTCCAGGCGGTCCCACAGATGTTCTCTTGGGAGTGTGCGAGCCAGTCCATATGTGTGAATGCTACTGATTGTTCATCATGCCAATCAGTCACATATGCAGCCCTGTGAATGTGGGAATAGTCATCATGGAATACCGGGATCGGAATGTGATGTTCCTCAGGAAGATGATGAGGAGCAAAAGGCAAATCCTGGTTACTCTAGCAGCTCAGTATAGGCACTGTGGTCCACATTTACTGCCTTTTCCACATATTAAAACACCGCCAGAACATCACAGATGAGACTCGGTTTTGTCGAGGGAGCTTATATGAGTCTGGATTTAGGCTCCTGTTGATCGCCATCCAGCCACATGATGGCAGTAGAGTCTCAGGAACTGGGCGGTGCTATTGTTTCAATCACAGTCCTAGAAAATGAAGTCTTTCACATGCGTGCATGTAACTGTAGTTCTAGACTTACACACTGTACAGTGCACACTGTGCTTATGTGCATTCTGCATAGGTTGATTGTGAGCTGGAGGGCCTACCGACTACGTGCATGAGTACCCATATGGCACTGCTGTATATCTACATAAATGAAGATTTATAGATGCTTCAGCATAACACAGATGATGTTTCAGTCACGGCTTTCTCGTAGAGCCATTAGTTCCAGACTAAAGGCTGTTTTTAAATCAGGTATCCCTGATGTTCCACGTTCTGACTGCATCTCTCTCACTCTCTTTCACAGATTGAATTCGGCTATAATTGGAACGCCCATTAGCCTGTTCACCACCAATTACAGATACACTCCCAGCTCTACCGCGAGCAGTCGAGGGAAAGGTGAGGAGGGGGAAGTGTGTGTGTGTGTGGTGGGGGTGGGGGGTGCACAGAGGGAGGGGCGTTATGTAACATTGCTGCATCTGTTGTGTTGGCCTTAAAGAAACAGTCTGACGTCCTATAAAAAATCTGATTCTGAAAGCAGGTGCTCTTGTTGATTCGGGAAATGCATGCTTTTGAATTCAAGCACAGTGCACAGGCCTGTTAGTGCACTTTCAAAACGGTGACACCATGTCTACGAGTTGCGTTAATCATGAACGAGTCCATGCGTAAAAAAGCTGATGTGGAACGAGAGCCTAGGACAGGGATGTGGAGCTTCGGTTCTGGAGGGTTCTGATTCCTGCACACTTTGGTTCATTACCTGCTCAGGTATAACAAATTCATCTCAGCTAATCACCAGGAGTAGTTGGTTTGCTAAGGCAGGATTGGTACCGGGCTACAGCACCCTAAGTTCCAAATCCCTGCCCTAGAAAAACAACTATGGGTTCCCTATGGAACCTTCTAGTAGTAGACTCCATGTTTGTAGAGGAGGTTATGGCAAACAGCGTGACTTCTCTGGCTGATCTTGTACAATTACTTACAACTAGTTATGACAACATGCATAACACCGTATAAAACAGGATTATGCAACTTTATAATGTCAGGTTTTATAATGCACTATAACATCTATTCATAAGCGCATTGTAAGCATGACTGTTGTACCAGCTCAGTTGTGCTTAGTCAAGTCTTTAGCAAAAGCAGGGCAGCATTTTCACATTGCATGTCCTGTATTACCAGTTAGGCAGCCTCACAGCACTGAGAGCCTGTAAAGACCAGTTATAATGCACTATGAAGCATAATATACTGACATGAAATGTATTAAAGCCTGTAATGGCCTGGCATAGAGCTCTATTAAGTGTTGCATTACATGGTGAATTGCAGAATTGGTGCCTACAGTGTTCTTATGAGCAGATATCATAACGTGTTATGAAGCCTATGACGTGTTATGAAGTCTATAACGTGTTATGAAGCCTATAACGTGTTATGAAGGCTATAGCGTGTTATGAAGCCCAGAAACGTGTTATGAAGCCCAGAAACGTGTTATGAAGCCCAGAAACGTGTTATGAAGCCCAGAAACGTGTTATGAAGCCTATAACGTGTTATGAAGCCTATAACGTGTTATGAGGTCTATAGCGTGTTATGAAGCCTCTAGCGTGTTATGAAGCCTATAGCGTGTTATGAAGCCTATGACGTGTTATGAAGCCTCTAGCGTGTTATGAAGCCTATAGCGTGTTATGAAGCCTATAACGTGTTATGAAGCCTATAGCTTGTTATGAAGCCCAGAAACGTGTTATGAAGCCCAGAAACGTGTTATGAAGCCTATAACGTGTTATGAAGCCCATAACGTGTTATGAAGCCTATAACGTGTTATGAAGCCCAGAAACGTGTTATGAAGCCTATAACGTGTTATGAAGCCCATAACGTGTTATGAAGCCTATAGCGTGTTATGAAGCCCAGAAACGTGTTATGAAGCCTATAACGTGTTATGAAGCCTATAACCTGTTATGAAGCCTATAGCGTCTTATGAAGCCCAGAAACGTGTTATGAAGCTTATAACGTGTTATGAAGCCTATAGTTTGTTATGAAGCCTATAACATGTTATGAGGTGTATAACGTGTTATGAGGTCTATAGCGTGTTATGAAGCCTATAGCGTGTTATAAAGCCTATAGCGTGTTATGAAGCCTATAACGTGTTATGAAGCCTATAACGTGTTATGAAGCCTGACATTTGAAAGCTGCGTACTCTTGCATTACTAAAGTATTATGCATGTGATTATAGCTAATTAAGTGTAACCCCATAACACAAGCTTGTGCCAGGTTATGAATACAGGGTTCATAGGAAGTGCTACCAAACGGCTATATTTGTGCTCAAGACGTGGCGACCCCTGGTTCCCATCACCACCAGTGTCAGATTTAAACATATCCCGACATCATAATTCAAATGGACCAAAATAAATAAATAAATAAATAAATAAATAAATAAAAAGACTCATCTTCTCTGCCTGACCAGTCCGACCTTTTGGGGACATTTCGGAGATGGTGATGACACCACGGCAGGGTTAACAGCCCCCTGGCAGCTGGTCAGTTTTCTTGTGCTATTTAAAGCTCTTATTTTTTGAGCAGAAATTAGATTTTGATCGGTGTGGAATATCAAAGTGTGGCGGTCTGATGGCCTGCAGGTTGTTGTTAGAAACGCTCTGTGTTTTTCACAGTGTGCGTGCTCACTAAGCTTCTCTGGGTATTTTCGAGACGGCCTGGGCTGACCTGCTCGAGTGAGTGTTCTGAAGTAGGGATGCACCGGAATCAACATTTCTTTTGGCTGAAGTGTTTCATTAATTTCGACACTTTTTCACCCCTGTATAAATGAAACACGCTAAATCCCAGATAGCAAGCGGATGTAGGCCACATCTGGCAAAGACAGGGCACCGCTGACTCACTGTCAGCAACGGTAAAAGTGGCCCATGTATTTACATACAACATGCATTTGGCCCACCTGTCCCAAAAGAGATCTGGTGCACCTCTGGTACAGATACAGCAAAGTTGCCTACGTCCGCTGGAAAACGGAAACGACTCGCTGTGGGAAAATGAGGCATCGTTGTATAATATAATCCTGGTGTAAATGATTTGGTCTTTTCCCTTATTATTATTATTATTATTATTATTATTATTATACTTATTTGTTTAATTTATTAATAATTTCGCTGGTGGAACATCGGTGCATCTTTATTCCTGAGTGATTTTTGCATCTTCATGAGTATAGAGATATGGCAGAGATGCTGTTTGTGTGGGTGGAGGCCTGATTTGCTACCAGTAGCCTTCTGTAAATACAGCTCTCCTGCTTCCTTCTGTGACTGGTGGACGGCTGGGGGGGGGGGTCATTTATAGAGTTTTGCCCCTTTAATTATTAATCTATCATGATCAACAATGCTCTGTGACCTATTATTCAGAATTCCAGTGCTCTTATAACTTTGTTAAAACACAGTCTGTCAAAATTCAGCGTGAAAAGGCCTTAAGGCAATGTGGCAAAACTGAAACTGACCTAGATACACTAGTGATGAAGAGTGGCTTCCAAACGGAGTCTGGGTCAAGCGCTGGTCAGCGACTCTAGGAATGGAAATCTATGGAGTCGAGTCCATGTTTGTCCACCATAGCTGGCTGGAGTTGACATTTAGAAGGATGTTGTTTGAGTAGCAGGAGTTTGGTTAATTCTCTGCTCTGCTAATGCTCTGCTCATAGAAACGGCTTCTGTACACCCTGCGCAGCTGGTCTTTATGATTTGGGCTGCAGGACGCGATTATTAGAAACTGGACAGGGAAGCACACGCACAGTTTGTCACGGTATGTGGATGAGGGTGAGATTGGCTCATTGCCAGCCATCTATTCCAATTCCTGTCTCACCTTAAACAGCGTGGCAGTTACTATCTGGGGCCGGTGCACCATTAAGGCAACTACTGGACCAGAAAGGTCAAGAAAGAAGCTGGCAAATACATGTGTCATACTCAGTCATGATTTCCCCAGTACACTGCTTCTTAGCTCTTAGCCCTATGTGTATATATATATATATATATATATATATATATATATATATATATATATATATACGATAAGCTGAATTTTTGTCAGATTTGTTAAGATTCAGCCTGTATTCCATTATTATCGGCTCTGGTTCTGTCTTGCTTACAATAAGCCGAGTCAAGAAAGTCGATTCAATCGTTTCCATTGAGTCGAGACTCAGACTCCAGACATGGAGTCATGCACCACTAAGATATGCTGAATATGTAACCGTGTAGTTTAAAATCACAGCTTAAAATCAAAAGTTGCCATGATTTTCCTCCCGATTTATCGCTTGTTCAATCTCAGCCACATAGATACACCCATACTGCCAAAACTATTCACTCACCTGCCTTCACACGCATATGAATTTAGTTGACATCCCATTCTTAATCCATGGGGTTGAATATGATGTTGGCCCACCCTATACACCTATAACAGCTTCAACTCTTCCGGGAAGACTTTCCACAAGGTTAGGAATGTGTATATGGGAATTTCTGACCATTCTTCCAGAAGCTCATTTGTGAGGTCAGACACTGATGTTGGACGAGAAGGCCTGGCTCTCAGTCTCCGCTCTAAATCATCCCAAAGGTGTTCTATCGGGTTGAGGTCAGGACTGGTGTACAGTCATGTTGGAACAGGAAGGGGTCGCCCCCAAACTGTTCCTATAAAGTTGGGAGCATGGAATTATCCAGAGTGTCTTGGAATGCTGATGTGCAATCCACAGTGTACCGTTCTCCTGGTACCACTAGAACGGGAGAAGCGTGATTCATCACTCCAAAGAAAACGTCTCTACTGCTCTAGAGTCCAGAGTCCAGGTGGCATCCTAACACAGTCCCATGCTGGAATTCACTGAGCTCCCTGGGAGCGACCCATTCTTCCACTAATGTCTGTGGAAGTCTGCGTGTCTGGGTGCTTGGTTTTGCTCACCTGTGGCCATGGAAGTGACTGTAACACCTCAGTTCAATGATTTGGCTGGGGGAGTGAATACTTTTGGCAATTTAGTATACATCCCCTTCAGAATCGAACTGAAAGCCAGAGTAAATGATGATCATGTGTTTAGAAATGCAACATGCGGCTGGTTTCTAACCCTTCACTTGTTTAGCGGTTGATGATGAGTGGATCGCCGTCACTGTCTGCGGCGCTCAGGGAAAAAGCAGCAACTGTGAACTCCGGAGATCAGCACGCAGCTGCTGTAGCAATGATGCATGACGCTGACCTTTCCGACAAGCTCTTTTGGCACAACACTGTGCGAGTGTGGATCGCTTGACTAATTGCTGTGTGCACAAAGCAGCAACACTTAGCGATCCATTTGGCACAATAGTGGCTTTAACGCATTAAGACGAGGCTTCGGTCCGATTGTTCCTTTACTGTGCGCATTCAGAGCTGCGCACACAATTGCACGCTCATCGCCGCTGCGGTTTTGGACTCTGCAATTAGTTCAATTAACAGCAAAATTAATAGGCGTAAACTACACCACTGCTCAGCGAGCGAGATAATATTCATACGGGCTAATTCAGCTCTCGCCTGAGATAACTCAATTCTCAGATCAGATCCTTCTGTAGAGCGTGATGTGAACTGCTGAAGTGCTGATGGTTTATATATGTATGACTGAATATTCCAGCACAGGTGTTTCTCAGAATGGGCTGGCAGCCATTACCATAATCAAAACACCAGGTAAAGTGATTGTACCTACACCTACAGGGGAGCTCCACCCAGGTTTCCAAATTTCTGTGTAGGTGTATGCTTGACATCCAGAGTAGTTCGGTGTGAAATGCTGTATTGTAGAGAAACCCAACCACTCAGAGTTGCTCACGATGGTGGTGGTAGGAACCAGATGTCTGCGGAGTCACAAAGCATCTAAGCATCTAAAAGCTTCCCTGTGGAAATTTATTAAACAAAATGATTATGAATACTCGGCCTGGTGGCTGATACTTTGCTTTATGATAATTTCGGGGTTAGATTTTGGTCCAAAAGTAGTTATTGTTAATAAATGTATTTGTTTTTCTTGTAGATTTTGGCCTAAAAGCCATATAGAGTTAGAGTTTGCTCTAAAAGTTGTTATTTATATATAAAATTGGCCTAAAAGTAGTTATTCTTATAGATTTTGGTTTAAAAGTAGTTATTTCTTTGATGAATTCTGGCCTAAAACTAGTTATCGTTAAACGTTTTGGCACTTAAGTAGTTATTTATACAGATTTTGGCCTAAAAGTAGTTTTATTTAATAGATTTTGCCCTAAAAGTTGTATTTAGTTAGAATTTGGCTTAAAAGTAGTTATTTATATAGATTTGAGCCTAAAAATAGTTTTATTTAATAGAATTTGGCATAAAAGTAGTTTTAAATAATAGAACTTGGCATAAAAATCTGGCTTAAAAGTAGTTATTCTTATAGATTTTGGCTTACAAGTAGTAATTTCGTTAATGAATTCTGGCCTAAAAGTAGTTATTATTAAAGATTTTGGCACTTAAGAAGTTATTTATATAGATTTTGCCCTAAAAGCTGTTATTTATATAGAATTACAGAATATTTTTGACCTAAAATGTACTTGTTTTTCTTGTAGATTTTGTCCTAAAAGCCATATAGAGTTAGGGTTTGCTATAAAAGTTGTTATTTATATATAAAATTGGCCTAAAAGTAGTTATTCTTATAGATTTTGGTTAAAAGTAGTTATTTCTTTTATGAATTCTGGCCTAAAACTAGTTATCGTTAAACGTTTTGGCACTTAAGTAGTTATTTATACAGATTTTGGCCTAAAAGTAGTTTTATTTAATAGATTTTGCCCTAAAAGTTGTTATTTAGTTAGAATTTGGCTTAAAACTAGTTATTTATATAGATTATTTATATAGATTTGGGCCTAAAAATAGTTTTATTTAATAGAATTTGAGTGAGTGTATTTGTGGTGTTTCACTTCACGGATTGGTTAAATGCGAAGACTAAATTTCCCCACTGTGGGATCAACAAGGGATTTAAATATTAAATATTAAAATTTGGCACAAAAATCTGGTTTAAAAGTAGTTATTCTTATAGATTTTGGCTTATAAGTAGTTATTTCCTTTATGAATTCTGGCCTAAAAGTAGTTATTATTAAAGATTTTGGCACTTAAGAAGTTATTCATATAGATTTTGCCCTAAAAGTTGTTATTTATATAGAATTTGGTTTAAAAGTAATTATTCTTATAGATTTTGGCACTTAAGTCATTATTTATATAGATGTTTGCCTAAAAATAGTTTTATTTAATAGGTTTTGGCCTAAAATAGCTATTTTTACAGATTATTGATGTTGTATTTTTAGTATACATAGATGGTGGCATGGTACATGCAAGGTGTTGTCCCTGTGCAAGTTCACTGGTGGTTTTAAGTAGTACATAAAATGGCCGGTAAGACTTCCTAGGATTCCTGTATTCATAATTCTATCTAACTGCATTTATGAGGTATTATAAGGTGTTATAAGGTACACATTATACCTTATAATACCAGAAACAAACTTGTATAATGACTTAGAGGTAGTTATAATTACATGTATTACACTTAAACAATAGTATGCAACTTTATAATGTCAATGTTATATAATATATCACTATAATATCTGGCATTAGTGTCTCCAGTGTTCTTATGAGCTGATATTATACAGGGTTCATAGGAAGTGCTACCAAATGGCTATATTTGTGTTATGGACATGGCGACCCCTGGTTCCCATCACAGCCACTGTAAAGATCTTAGCACAGTGTGTATGTGCATGTACAATTCCATTCTTGGAAATTTTGGTCATTCATGTTAACCGCCTCTGCAGATATCACCCAAGCCATTCAGGATATCACCAACATCAAGCCCCGTCAGAAGAACCTGGCCAAGAAGGTAACCAAAAAGAAGGATCTCACTTCTAAGGATGTGATTGACAGTGGGCAGGAGGAGAAGGGAGTTGGTGAAGGTGCAGAGGATGTGGAGGAGGAGGTAAAGTGGGAGGAGCATGCTCCTCTGTCCAAGGGGGTCGCTCGCCAAGACGTGCCTGATGGTGCTCAGATCAGCAAGGCCTTCGACTCGCTTTGCAACATCGTCCGGGACAGAATGCGCAAGTACAAGAAACCCGAGCCCATCGCTGACTTCTTCACCAAGGGCCGCTACGTCCTGGTAACGGGCGAGTCCAGCTACCTAGACCCCTGCTTCTATACGTCCACGCCTTCCGCAGGCCACATCATCGTCACCATCTGCGACGACACGTTCCCTCCTTACGAACGCAAAACTCCCTCTCCCGCCCCTTCTCCTGGCCCCGCCCCTCTCCCTCTAACCCCGACCATCCCCTCAGACAACGGCAAGGCAGACGACGGACGAGGTAAGGAAGGCGGCGATGATGGTAAAGGAGGAGACCGTTCCAAAAACGGAGATTCTGACAAAGCCAGAGACCCAAGAAGCCCAACTCCGCCACCTGGTCCTTCACCCCGAGGCCCCTGTCCTGCCCCAGAACCCGGCCAGCCCTCGTCCCATCTGAGCGACAAGGACAAGGGTGCAGAGGACAGCGACAGGCGAAGTGAACCCACACCTCGTTCCAGCGGCCACACCCCAGACTCCATGAGCTACGAGAAGGTGGAGGTGGTGGAGTCCGTGGAGAGGCTCTCGCCCGATAACAAAGTCAAGGGCTACGAGGAGACGGCCATGGTGGTGGAGACCATGATTGAGAAGACCAGCAAAAAGAAGCACAAGGACCGGTCCACGTAAGACACGTCCTGCCTTTGGCTGAAGACAAAGGACAAAAACCTTCAACCAGAAAAATAAACATTCCACTCGTTCCTTTCCATTCCTGCCTCTCTTCTGCTCCAGCTCCGCCTAGCTCCAGTACCTAACCGCCCCCACCACTGGGGCTGCTTTACAACTCGCCATGCCGACACCTCTGGCCTTTACTGTTTGAAAACTTGGGAATTTCAAAATAACGATACAGCCTCGTCCTTCACTCCCAATAAAGAAATGTTTTGAGACGGTGTTTAAGCTTTACACGATAGAGTGCCTGTTTCCAATCGGAATAATGCTGCTGCCCTCAGGAATTTGTTTGCCCTCCACCCAAGAGATTCAGAGTTCAACAGATTGAGTAGTTTCCACTTTGTTCAATTGGAATATTAGTAACTGCAAATCGCACAGTCCTGCTGTGTATTAACTGCTTTTCAAATAAAAATTTAAATTTCCAAAAATGACTGTTGTGACTGTTGCGAATGTAGTTTGGCAAAAATAAACAACACTGACCCTTAAAATAGCTATTAATATCTGCCAATGTTATATCTATAGAAATGGACAACGCCAGTTTGCATAGCTAACTCAGTAGTAGCAGCACAGTGGCTATATATATATATATATCGTCACTGTCCAAAGAAAAACAGGTATCTTCAAAATGGCAACTTTACAGGAGAGGCCAAAAACCTTATTTAACTTTAATAGAGGTCAATGGAACCAGACATCTTTCCAAGCAGTTTTGGGCCATTTCTGTTGGTCCCTTCATCATGAGATTCTCACTTAGTGTAAACAGCAGCTCATGTGTTTAAATGATGCATAAAAGTAAAAATGGACAAAAGTGGAGATACATGTTTTTCATTGGACAGCGACGATATATATATATATATATATATATATATATATATATATATATATATATGTTTTTGATTGGCAGGTAAAATACTGTGGTTATAAATCAAATATAAGTGTGGTTATAAATCAAATTTGAATATGCACTGTGTACTCGACGTGTTGGAAGCGATGAAGGTGTGGAAACTACAGTCATAAAAAAAATGTGTTGATGAGTTTTAAGTCTGAATATTTATAAACAAGATTATTAAGGTATGATGATTTAAGCACAAAGTTTGCTCCCATTATTTGTTGACTACATTAGCCTAAAAAGAATCTCATTTTAGATACCAAAAATAGTTTAGATATTAAGATTTATAATAAGCTCACTGGACAGACAATAACTCCCCTGTGACTGAAACGTACCCAACAGCAGGTAATGCCTCCACCAGCACCAACAACAGCTGGGACTGGATTGGGCATGGACTGGACAAGTGTCTGGATGTAGCCACATCAGTGTTCAGACACTCTTCATCAAAGAATTGGTGAGCTGGTCCAGGATTGGTGGATGTCTTCCCTGATACAATTCCGAGGAGGATTCCCTGTAGACTGGGATGTTAGCCACTGCTGGTAGACCCGTATGCTTCATACACCTGCCATGAGTTGGGCCAGATTTGGTGGATGCCTTCTCTGGCCTTTTACTGGTTGTTGCAGGTAGTCCCCAGATGTTAAATCCAGATGTTTGAATGCTCCTGAATGTTCATCATGCCAATCAGTCACATCTGCAGCCATGTGAAGAGGAGAGTAGCCATCTTGGAATACCGGGATCGGAATGTTATGACACTTAGATGATGAGCAAACTGTAAAACTTGGTTGTCCAGCAGCTCAGTGTAGATCTACTGTCACCTCCACCAAAGAACCCATTTCCATGTAACTAATACACCCCTGAACATCACAGAGGGGACTCGTTTTAAGTCCGATGAGCTTATAATAATAATAATAATAATTAATAATAATAATAATAATAATAATAACAACAGCAAAACAGATTCAGTACCACTCAGCTATGGAGTTGGAACCGTACCTATAACATCTCTGTATAAGACAGGGCTGTGAGACGTTTTCAAACCAACCACTACAGCAGTGCTGTGTCTCTGCACCCCCAGACTGAAGGTGCTCCTCTTAGTGAGCCAGCTGGAGATGACACTCATCCATTTTTCATGAAGGTGACCTGCTGGAGTGCAGATGTGACCTCCGCATAATCCACTCTCCCAGCCGGCGAGAGCCAGAGACAGTGAGAATCTGTTAGTAGCCGCTCTCACACTGAGAAATCTGCCAATTAACTTAAAGCAGGTTTTTCATCTGCGGCTCATGAAACTCTTATCAGTCCGTATACAAGAGCCCAGACCCCCAGAACATCAGCATCGTCACCATGAAAAAGGTTGGCATTTGTAAGCAACATGGCTGCCACATGCCAAACAGTCCGCCGGGGGTGGAGAACTGTTGACTGGAATAGCCGTAACTCATAAAGACTCGGTTTAATGAAGTTTGATAAGCTTGAGTGTCATAATACCCCAAGGCTGCCTGACAATAGGGGGCGCTATAAAAACTACAGAGCTATTTCTCAGCACCCATACAGTCAATCGGGTTGGTTGGTGTGAAGCAATTGATAACACCATTACTGAGTAATATATATATATATATATATATATATATATATATATATATATATATATATATATATATATATATATATATACATATACATACACACAACATCAAGCTACGATGTATTGTATGCTGCATCTTTGAGCTTACTTATGAGCTTCTGATGATGTCTTGATTTTCGGAAAACTATGGCACCCGTCAGCCTATCAGCTTTTAGCAGGCATTGGATAGATTTAACATTGACTGATCATCATGGAGCTTGAATGGCATGTCTGTGTAGGACTCTCGTGAAGCTCCAAAGGACAGGGCCATTGGGGGGCGCTACTCAACCCCAACAATGTAATTAGGAATACGTAATTGGACTTAACCAAACTGAATTATAATCTGTGGATTTTGTTGTGGTGTGTGGAGCTTAGAGGATAACATTCCTGCCTGCCAGGAAGCTGCCACCACCACATGTGGAGACTGGGGTTCGAATCCCTGTCTAGGTGTCTATGCTGTGCTACACCAATAAGAGTCCTTGGGCAAGACTCCTAACGCTTCCTGTTAAATGATTAGCTATGTAAGTCGCTCTGGATAAGAGTCAGCTAAATGCCAGAAATGTAAATTTTAGAATCTAATAACTAACTTTAAAATTAAGTTTTTTTTATTACATGCATTATTAAATATTGGCATCTCTGGCATCTGTAGGTAAATAGTTCTAAAAACAATTTGGACTTGAATGCGCACCGTAGTCGGCACACGCGAGTGTGGCCATGGCGATTCTGAATTTGATGACTACAACTTGAAAATTCAAATGTCATTTATTAGGCCTATGAAGTTTGATTTTATAGCTTTATACATTATTATACTGACTACATCATTTTCTTCTGGCTGTAAATGAATGCATGAATAACAGCTCTAGTGTGACTCAGGTGTTTTAACTCAAGCTTGTCCGGCACAAGGCAATGCTTGTGTTAGTATGCCAATGAGAAAAAGGTCAGTCAGTACTAAAAATAATAAATAACCATAATATATGAAAGACTAGATGAAATATAAATAAATTATAAGAGCTAGATTTGATAGGGTCGTACTCCCTATCATGTATCCTCGGTATTGATTGAGCTGACCGGTGCTTGAACCCTGGAGAGTGCAGCTTGTGGCTATATAAACCAACAGGACAAGAATGAGCCACCGTGTGTGTTTAAGGTGGTAGTAACTTCATGTGCCTGCAGATGGCGCTGCATGAGGATGATGGGGTGTGAGTGACAGGATCTATAGATTGGGAAGAGGTGCTACAGTGCAGGGAATGTCTCGTTCCATGTGTGGAAAACGCTCCAGAGCAGATGTTAATGATTGGCTAAAAGGAGGGACTGCATGTGGGCGTGGCCAAAGACCATAGTGTGAAGGAAGTAGCTGAATCTGCAGGTGTATGGAAGCGTACGGTCGTACGGGTCTACCAGTGGTGGCTATAATCCCAGTCTACAGGGAATTCTCATCGAAACTGTGCCAGGGATGGCATCCACCACATCTGGCCAAACTGGCCAATTCTTTGATGTTAGAGTGTCTGAACACTGATGTGGCTACATCCAGAACCTTGTCCAGTCCATGCCACATCCAGTCAGTGTTGGTGCTGGTGGAGGTGTTGCATGCTATTAGGTTTAGTCGCAGGAGCCTCGTTGTTAGTACCTGTGTAACCTCCGTTGTGTGTGAATAATCTACGGACTCATTGGTGAAGTACATGCTCTTCCTTAGAACCCCAGGGCAAAACATCTTCTCCATCACTCGGGTGCTTTAACAAACAGCAGAACAGGTTTATTATTAGATATATCGAAGGAAATGAAATATGCTGTAGTGGGCCACAAGCTGAGATCACACGTTCCGTCTCCAACTGTAGATATAAACAGCTCGTCCTCACCAAAATATATATATAACAGAAAAAAGAAATATCACCGCTGTGTTTGCAAGGTACTAAACGTTAGGCAGGTTGAGGAACACAGAAAGTCATTTACAGTCACAAACTGTACAGTAGTGGTCTTCGTAGAGGTGGCGAGACAGCAAAGGAAGCAGGGACGTAATATAGTATCTATAGATTCTGTGTATATGTACATTTCTCATAAACGTGTAAAAAAAAAACAATACAGAAAGCAAGATGTCAGATTTCCATTTGTAGGGCAGATCATCGGATGGGGATATGCTTTTTTATTTCAACGGGGCTACATGAAACATTCATCGTGATTCGAACCACAGGGGCAGGAGAAAAGAACTTAAAGGAGCTGAGAAAAAGGAGAAGCGAAAGAGGAGAGAGAGAGAGAGAGAGAGAGAGAGAGAGAGAGAGAGACTGATATAGAGAGGGGAGAGAGACACTGATATAGAGAGGGGAGAGAGAGAGAGAGATTGATATAGAGAGGGGAGAGAGACAGGTATAGAGGGGAGGAGAGAGACACTGAGACAGAAGAGAGAGAGAGACAGGTATAGAGAGGGAAAAGAGAGAGATAGATAGGTATAGAGAGGGGAGAGAGAGAGAGAGAGAGAGACAGTAAGGAGAGAGGGGGGAGACAGACACTGAGATAGAGAAGAGAGAGAGACAGGTACAGAGAGGGGAGAGAGAGAGAGAGACAGAGAAAGAGATATTTATAGAGAGAGAGAGAGAGAGAGAGAGAGAGACATAGTAAGGAGAGAGGGGCGAGAGAGACACTGAGAGAAGAGAGAGAGAGAGAGAGAGAGAGAGAGAGAGAAAGACATAGTAAGGAGAGAGAGGGGAGAGAGAGAGACATAGTAAGGAGAGAGGTGAGAGAGAGAGAGAGAGAGAGAGAGACATAGTAAGGAGAGAGGTGGGAGAGAGAGAGAGAGACATAGTAAGGAGAGAGAGAGAGAGACATAGTAAGGAGAGAGGTGGGAGAGAGAGAGAGAGAGAGAGAGAGACATAGTAAGGAGAGAGGTGGGAGAGAGAGAGAGAGACATAGTAAGGAGAGAGAGAGAGAGACATAGTAAGGAGAGAGGTGGGAGAGAGAGAGAGAGACATAGTAAGGAGAGAGAGAGAGAGAGAGAGAGACATAGTAAGGAGAGAGGTGGGAGAGAGAGAGAGAGACATAGTAAGGAGAGAGAGAGAGAGAGAGAGAGAGAGAGAGAGAGACATAGTAAGGAGAGAGGTGGGAGAGAGAGAGACATAGTAAGGAGAGAGGTGAGAGAGAGAGAGAGAGAGACATAGTAAGGAGAGAGGGGGGGGTGGGGGGGGAAAGAGAGACTGATACAGAGGTGGGAGAGAAGGGGAGAGAGAGAGAGAAAAGGAGGGAGGGAGAGTTAAAGAGCAGACAGGAAGTAAAGCCGGGCGTCATGCAGGGCCGTCCTGGGGCTAGTTGCTTTTACTCATCAGGCTCTTGAGGCTCCTCTCCACAGCCTCGTCCAGCTCCTCCTCCAGCTCCTCCTTTTTGGACATGGCCAGTTTGGACTGGTAGTCCCTCACCACCTGGTCTATGTAAGGAGCACTCTGCGTCCCGTGCAGCATGAGGGTCCACTCCTTCAGCGTGCCGATCTGCTGGGCGTCGCCATGGAAGCCCACCTCCAGCAGCCAGGTGCCGCGCGGATCCTCGCCCCAGGTGTGCGTGGTCATGAAGGGCCACTTGTCGAAGCCCACCTTGGCGTCGGCGTCGCGGGGCCGGCGGCTTAGCAGGATGGACTTGGTGCCCATGGGCGAGGTCATGTTGATGGTCAGGTCGCCGCGCCGGCTGGCGTTCACTGTCACCACGGCCTGCACGTGCTCCAGGTAGCGCACAAAGTTCTCCTTGCCCTGGCAGGCGTCCGTGGAGATGGTGAGAGACAGCTTCTCGCCCGACTGGATCTTACTGCACAGAGAGAGAGAGAGAGAGAGAGAGAGAGAGAGAGAGAGAAAGATGCAACACCATGCTGTTACAGTGGCGTTTGACTGTCTGAAAGTCAGAGACCACCCTTCATTGACTTGGTGACCACTCAGAACACCCACCAAGTATAAGTTATTCTGGGCACAGGCGATGTTTCTGAGGAGACTGGATGTAAGACGGTTCACTTGCATAAGGAAGAAGTTTCCAAAACTGGAGTTTGGAACCAACAGAGACAATGGGACTCATCTCAGGCACCTCTACGACCTGGTAGACCACCAACACTGTCCCCATCAGATGAACAACACTTCCCATAGAGGAGTATCACAGATGTTATTCAGACTTATTGAGATGATGGTGGGCAGGTTTGATGGGACACAAGCAAGGACAGGCCTTATCCAGCGAGCAGTGATCCCTTCCATGAGTCATCCTGTTAGTGCAGCACCATCGGCAGACGGCTGCACCACACAGGACTACATGGACACAGACCGTTACCACGACTGTCCTTAACACCACGTCACCGTCACCAAAGACTGCAGTGGTGTCGTACCAGACTGTCATGGAGTGTCTCAGAATGGCAGCGGGTCATCTTTAGTGACGAGTCCCGCTTTAGTCTTGGTGGAGACGCCCAACGAATCCGTGTGTGGAGGCACCGTGGTCAGCACCGAGATGAACGGTTTGTTGTCACACGTCCAGAAGACCTGGTGTCCCTCCACCCCTACCGCACCATCTGCAGGAACTGTGTGAGGATGTTCAAGCTGCATGGGATGGATTATCACAGGACACCATCAGGAACCTCTACAGCTCCATAAAGAGACGTCTGGCGTGTTGGGTTAGCGAACACGGCGGCCCGACACCGCCATACTAAGAGACAGACTTCTGTATGTGTAGCTCAATAAATATTGATCATATCAGTCTAAATTTATCATCAGTTATTGATCCTGGTGACCTTTATCCTGGTGCTTCATTGGGTTCAAGTGTGGGAAACTAGGGGGCCAGGATTGTGCCTTTTTACGAGGCCTCAAACCTGTCTGGCCCCTCACTTTAGCACAGCTATTAATGACTTCAGCGTAAACATCTTCGAGAGCGTTCCCCCCGGCTTCTGTTCTAAACGTGTCGGCAGGTTTTCTGCTCGTTTTAAAGCGCAGGGAAACGCCTGAACATCATCCTCTCCGGTAATCAGATTACATCAGAGCATTTCTGCAAGCACTGAAGTCATGCACAATGAGACCTGTAGACAAATCAGGCTGAATCAGCATAAACTGCCCCGACTGCTGCCCAGAGGGATCGTTCATCAGGTCAGCAGGCTGTTAACAGCTGACATCTTCTCGTGTACAGTTCAGGCTGAGGATTAAAGGCCTTCCTAATAGCTGTTGACAAGCACCATGAAATTCCCCTGATTGGAAGCTCCCAGCGTTTCCCCAGTGCTACCGAGCAGAAGGGCCACCAAGCTCTTCTCCATCATATGTCTGTATTATCGTGATGGTATATGAGAATAATAACACAGACAGTTCCAATCAGTGGAGACCAAATCAGTGACACCTGGACAGGTAGCCATAATGCCTTTTCTAAAGTGGACCTTTACAGGAGGAGGAACCAGCTTCCTCAACCTGCAGTGTAGCTGAAGAACAAGACCAGGTCTGTCCATCATGCATATTCACTAAATCAAAAGGAGAGCTACGGCTTTTGCGGTGGTGTTGGGAAGAAAAATAAAGATGACCAGGATCAATTAATGATGATAAATTTAGACTGATATGATCAATATTTATTGAGCTACACATACAGAAGTCTGTCTCTCAGTATGGCGTCGGGCCGCCGTGTTTGCCAACCCAACACACCAGACGTCTCGGTATGGAGCTGTAGAGGTTCCTAATGGTGTCCTGTAATAATCCATCCCATGCAGCTTGAACATCCTCACACAGTTCCTGCAGATGGTGCGGTAGAGGTGGAGGTGGAGTGACACCAGGCCTTCTGGACGTGTGACAACAAACCGTTCATCTTGGTGCTGACCACGGTGCCTCCACACACGGGTTCGTTGGGCGTCTCCACCAAGACTAAAGCGGGACTCGTCACTGAAGATGACCCGCCTCCATTCTGAGTCACTCCATGACAGTCTGGTACGACACCACTGCAGTCTTTGGTGACGGTGACGTGGTGTTAAGGACAGTCGTGGTAACGGTCTGTGTGCATGTAGTCCTGCGTGGTGCAGCCGTCTGCCAATGGTGCTGCACTAACAGGATGGCTCATGGAGGACACCACTGCTCGCTGGATGCCCATAATCGTGGCTACTGGGTCAGTCAGGTACAGCGATGAGTCCTGTCCTTGCTTATGCGACATGCTCTAGTTCTCCTTTCAGGTTAGTGAATATTTATGGGGGACCAGCCAATAGAATTGCTCCAAGCCTGCTTAGTAGTAAACCTTGTTCTATCAGCTCCACTGGTTAAGAACACTGGTCCATCCTCCTGTAAAGGTCCACTCTGGAGGGTTTTAAAGTGGACTGTATAATTCCATGAGGGCTACGGTATAAACTGATGTCCTTAATTTTACCTGCATATATTAGAGGTGGAGATATGGAGGAGTATCATACTGGGGTACATCAGGAGTACAGGGGTGAGACAATGAAACTGAAACACCTGTCATTTTAGTGTGGGAGGTCTCATGGCTAAATTGGACCAGCCTGGTGGCCAATCTTCATTAACTGCACATTGCACCAGTAAGAGCAGAGTGTGAAGCTTCAGTTAGCAGGTAAGAGCACAGTTCTGCTCAAAATACTGCAATGCACACAGCATTATGGGACATACCAGAGTTCAAAAGAGGACAAACTGTTGGTGCACGTCTTGCTGGAGCATCTGTGACCAAGACAGCAAGTCTTTGTGATGTATCAAGAGCCACGGTATCCAGGGTAATGTCAGCATACCACCAAGAAGGACGAACCTCCACCAGCATCACGTAGTGACCTGGCCACTATCCTGCAAGAAGAATGGCTTAAACTCCCTCTGACCACTGTGCAGGACGCAGTATATGTCATTCCCAAGACCAACTGACGCTGTATTGGCCGCAAAAGGAGGCCCTACACCCTACTAATAAATGACTGTGGTCTAAAACCAGGTGTTTCAGTTTCATTGTCCAACCCCTGTATATGTGGTGTATCAGGATATGGACTGGTTCAGACTCTCATCAGGTGGAGCTGTTATGTGTGAGTCTTTGAGATCATCAACTACATCCATTTAGCTGGGTGTGTTTGAACGTGTAACTGGCTCGGTGTGCGTATACGAGTCATTTATTATTGGGGTATGTGTAACACGTCCAGCCCACCGCACTGTATTTATGGCCAAAAATGAGCAAGTGTACAAGTGGCTGGGGAAACAAACTGGAGCATCAATTCCTGCTCTGAGAAAGGCTGTAATCTTGCAATTATTCCTCTCCGGATGAGCTGGTTTAATAAGAACGGGCTGTAAAAATAAAAAAAAATAGGTCATGACAAAACTCTATTATGTACCCCCTCTTTTCAATAACGCACCACCCTGGTGCCAAGCAAATTGCTTTGGCCAGATGAAGGGATCTTGTCCTCGCTGTAAGAGGCGGGCGCTTTTTGTTGGTGTTCTAGCACAAAGGCGCAGCGCTGCTGACAGGCTGTTTTGTGCCGCCGGGGTGATAACGGTGGAGGGCTGGAGCGAGCACCATAAAGTGGACATAATGGCATTATCAGAGGCAAGTCCCCCAGCCTGGCCCATTACTGCGTCCAGATTAGCGGCTCGCATGCGTGTGCGGCCACGTACGCTGGAAATGGTTCCGAGGAAACGAATTCATGGAAGTAGCTGAACGTGAGACTTCGCCAGCCTTCCTGAAAGTCAGGCATGCGTGCGGCATGTGGGTCACTCGGAAGTCAACAGAGGAAGGACTAGGGGACGGCCAGCACTGCACTGTGCAGCAGCAGATGAGCTATCGTCTCTGACTGTCCATCTGCAAGGTGGAGCAGCAAGGTAGGAGTGTCTAATAGAGTGGACAGTGAGTGGACACAGTGTCTAAACACTCCAGCAGCACTGCTGTGTCTGATCCACTAACACCAGCACCACACACACTAACACACCACCACTACGTCAGTGTCACTGCAGTGCTGAGAATGATCCACCACCCACATCATACCTGCTCTGTGGTGGTCCTGTGGGGGTCCTGACCAGTGAAGAACAGGGTAATACAGTACACAGAGAAACAGATGGACTACAGTCTGGACTACTGTCTCCCATGAGACATTGGCACACCTGGGAGCCGAACCTGGGGCGGGCTGGGGATGCCAAATTCACATTCAGTTCTTCTCCTGATAGTTGGTCTCCCAGCCAGCAGGTGCACTTGGATGTAATTAGGGTTCTCCCTTTCCGAAAGGCAGATGCGATTGATCAGCGAGTTCCTGAAACTTCAGGCCAGCGGGAAACAGGTCGCAGCACCACCGCTGCTAAAGAGACTGTGATACTGAGCCGTGATTTTTCTGTTTTAGCGAGGTATTAAAGCACGTTCTGGATTATTAATAGCCCAGCGACTGGAGGAGGTTCACGGCTCTGCTCTGATTGTAATTACTGCTCTGGAACAAAAGGTCTGTGGATGAGCACTTCATGGCTGCAGTGTGGTGGGCCTGGACAAAGAGCTGATAACAAAGAATGAATAGGAGATATATATATACAAATATACGGGGTTGGACAATGAAACTGAAACACCTGGTTTAAGACCACCATCATTTATTAGTATGGTGTAGGGCCTCCTTTTGCGGCCAGTACAGCGTCAGTTGGTCTTGGGAATGACATATGCTGCGTCCTGCACAGTGGTCAGAGGGAGTTTAAGCCATTCTTCTTGCAGGATAGTGGCCAGGTCACTACGTGATGCTGGTGGAGGTTCGTCCTTCTTGGTGGTATGCTGACATTACCCTGGATACCGTGGCTCTTGATACATCACAAAGACTTGCTGTCTTGGTCACAGATGCGCCAGCAAGACGTGCACCAACAATCTGTCCTCTTTTGAACTCTGGTATGTCCCATAATGCTGTGTGCATTGCAGTATTTTGAGCAGAACTGTGCTCTTACCTGCTAACTGAACCTTCACACTCTGCTCTTACTGGTGCAATGTGCAATTAATGAAGATTGGCCACCAGGCTGGTCCAATTTAGCCATGAGACCTCCCACACTAAAATGACAGGTGTTTCAGTTTCATTGTCCAACCCCTGTATATATATGTACATAAACTGTCTATAAGCTCAACAGACCAAAACAGCAGACCCTTCAGACGCATGACCTGAGACACACTCTCCCTTTAAAGAATCACCCAGTTGGGTCCAGATTTGGTGGAGGCCTTCCCTGGCACAATTCCGAGAAGAACATCCAGTAGACTGGGATTTCCGACACTGCTGGTAGACCCGTATGACCAACGCTAAAGATGACCCGCTGCCATTCTGAGTCACTCCATGACAGTCTGGTACGACACCACTGCAGTCTTTGGTGACGGTGACGTGGTGTTAAGGACAGTCGTGGTAACGGTCTGTGTGCATGTAGTCCTGCGTGGTGCAGCCGTCTGCCAATGGTGCTGCACTAATCAGATGACCCATGGAGGACACCACTGCTTGCACATGACCAATTATGGCTGTTGGGTCAGTCAGGTACAGGGATAAGGTCCGTCCTTGCTTACGTCACATGCACGGCCGAACTTGAATTTGAATGATTGGCATGTCTCACAATGTCAAAGCCACCCACCAAGTTTCATTACTGTTGGTTGATTCCCTCTGGGTGCAGCTGTTTGTTTGCTCGTGAGTTCTGTTTCCCAGTATGCCACGTAACGCCAGGTTACGTCAGCCCATCACACGGGCCTAAACTGGGATGCACATGCGAATCAAGCCTAGTGCAACAACAGTACAAGCTCTAGACAGCTACAGGAAGCAGGCTGCATTCACTCTCTTCCACCCACACGCTCTCACCTACACGGACCACCCACACAAAAACACCCAAACGCCCGACCCGTCCTTTATTCCTCTCGTTATTCCTGCACACACACTTTCTTTTCTTCTCTCCCCCTCACACATATTTCAGCATAAATGAGGCAAGCTTTTTTCGGCCTACATAATGATGCGGCGCCGAGTCCGCCAGCGTCCCCCGAGAGTCGCGCCTTGATTCAGGAACCTCCCTCCAAATCAATTAAAGCCTTATTTTTCCACACGGCCCACGACGGAGACACGCGTCGCATTGTTCCATGCAGGTTAGCCGTCTGCCTGCTCCGAGGCATTCATTAGTCGAGACTGATAGAGGCCTTATCGCGAGGCGAAAGCCCCCGCATGTCCATGCTCATTACCTTTCTGCCGCACTTCTTCCTCTCTCCCTCTGCTTAATTGCTATTCTCGCCTGTTGCCTCGGCTAAGACTCCTGTGGACTCTCCGGTAGGTGAGATACCAGATCTGACTCTTTGTCAACGGGGGCTCGACAAGGACAGACAAAGGCATGCAAATGAAAACAAGATCTTGTTTGTTTTCATACCACATCAGGACATGGGCTCATGCAGTTATATACCGTACCCAATATCATGTAACACCTCCACCAGCACCAATAACAGCTGTGACTGGATTTGTCATGGACTGGACAAGTTTCTGGATGTAGCCACATCAATCTTCAGACACTGTTACATCAACAAATTGGTCAGTTGGCCCAGATTTGGTGGAGGCCTTCCCTGGCACAGTTCCGAGGAGAATTCCCTGTAGACTGGGATTGTATCCACTGCTGGTAGACCCGTATGACCGTACGCTTCCACACACCTGCAGATTCAGCTACTTCCTTCACACTATGGTCTTTGGCCACGCCCACATGCAGTCACTCCTTTTAGCCAATCATTAACATCTGCTCTGGAGCGTTTTCCACACGTGAGGAGACATTCCCTGCACTGTAGCACCTCTTCCCAATCTATGGATCCCGTCACTCACACCCCACAGGGATTTATAGCCCCATCATCCTTGTGCAGCGCCATCTGCAGGAGCATGTAGTTACTACCACCATGAACACACAATGTGACTCATTTATTGTGTGATTATATACATAAATGAATATATATATATATATATATATATATATATATATATATATATATATATATATATATATATATAATTAACATCTGCGTCTCTCTCTCTATCTCTCTCTGTCTCTCTCTCTCTCTCTCTCTCTCGCCTTGGCCATTCCCAAAAAGCATATATACAAATATATATATATATATATATATATATATATATATATATATATATATATATATATATATATATATAGAGAGAGAGAGAGAGAGAGAGAGAGAGAGAGAGAGAGAGAGAGAGAGAGAGAGAGAGAGAGAGAGAGAGACAGAAAACCTTTTTACTTCATGTTCAGTGCAGTGGTAGAAGTTGGTTTAGCATGTTCTGCTTCTGCATCTCACCTTCCCAACAACCCCAAACACATTTAGCGGTGTTAAGATTCTGGACTCTGGGGTGGTCAGTCCAATGTTCTGAGACCACCAGCAGCTTCTTTGTTGGATGTGTCTAGATCTCCTTTTCTCAGTGAGGAGATTCCTGAACAGCTACACCTCCTTTTCGACCTCCATAGCTCTGAGGTGTCTTCTCACAGTGGAAGGATGGAGAGAAGCCGAAACTCCTATTAATCATTCCTCTCTGCTTTCCTAAGCAAGTAAATCACATTCACCTCCTGAGTCACTTGTATTTAATGGATGGTTGGATGTGAAATTAAACGAACGAAGGGGCAGTCTCCGACTCTTTCACAATGCTCTACACACTAGCCTTAACCTCAGTAGCCGAAAAGAAATGGTTTTGCCTTTCCAGTGTTTATATAACTGAAGCGTTCAGCCTTTCTAAAGACCACTCCACAGGGTTAGGACCACTCTGCTGTGCGGTTCGTCCTGTTTGACCCTTCCAGGGACATTTCTCGTCCCTGAAATGTACAAAAAACAAACACACACCAACATACACCACCCCCTCCATGCCGTTCAAGCTCAGACTAATTGAGGCTGTTGCCATAGTGTGCTATGCCCAGCAGTGAGTAAGAGAGGCCTAATTATAGCAGACGTGAGAATAAGGAGCACAGGTGCTGAGAGGAAAGCGAGAGAGGGGAGAGGGACTCCCTGGGTCTGTTGGGAGAGAGAGTGGGGTATGACACATGCAATATGCCATCATGTGGAGCTCAGGGGTGGATCAAAGCTGAGAGCTGTCAGACTGGAGCAGTCCCTCCATACAACATCTACACCCAGCCGACACATGTGATGAATGTCAGAAAGGGAGGCTGATGGCTGGGAAAAAACGATTCCCTGCTGCCCCACTGCAACCGGGAATACAGTTTACACATGGTTCCTGACACAACAAGCAGCGGTGTTATACACTAACTCAGTACATGTGATGTGTTAGTGTACTGTAAGTAGTGTGTTGGTGTACAGTAACTCAGTGAGTGTAATGTGTTAGTGTGCTGTAAGTAGTGTGTTGGTGTACAGTAACTCAGTAAGTGTAATGTGTTAGTGTGCTGTAAGTAGTGTGTTGGTGTACAGTAACTCAGTACGCGTGATGTGTTAGTGTACTGTAAGTAGTGTGTTGGTGTACAGTAACTCAGTACGCGTGATGTGTTAGTGTACTGTAAGTAGTGTGTTGGTGTACGGTAACTCAGTGAGTGTAATGTGTTAGTGTGCTGTAAGTAGTGTGTTAGTGTACAGTAACTCAGTAAGTGTAATGTGTTAGTGTGCTGTAAGTAGTGTGTTGGTGTACAGTAGAACTCAGTGTATGTGTTTGGGTTGTGGTGAATAGCAGTAAATCAGTAAGATGTGTTAGTGTACTGTAAGTAGTGTGTTAGTGTACAGTAACTCAGTAAGTGTAATGGTGTAAGTGTACTGTAAGTAGTGTGTTGGTGTACAGTAAACTTCAGTAAGTGTAATGTGTTAGTGTGCTGTAAGTAGTGTGTTGGTGTGTACAGTAACTCAGTACGTGTTAATGTGTTAGTGTGCTGTAAGTAGTGTGTTGGTGTACAGTAAACTCAGTAAGTGTAATGTGTTAGTGTGCTGTAAGTAGTGTGTTGGTGTACAGTAACTTCAAGTAAGTGTAATGTGTGTTAGTGGTGCTGTAAGTAGCGGTGTCCCACTGTTGTGCAGTAACTCAGTAAGTGTAATGTGTTAGTGTGCTGTAAGTAGTGTGTTGGTGTACAGTAACTCAGTAAGTGTGATGTGATAGTGCACTGTAAGTAGTGTTGGTGTACAGTAACTCAGTAAGTGTAATGTGTTAGTGTACTGTAAGTAGTGTTGGTGTACAGTAACTCAGTAAGTGTAATGTGTTAGTGTGCTGTAAGTAGTGTTGGTGTACAGTAACTCAGTAAGTGTAATGTGTTAGTGTGCTGTAAGTAGTGTTGGTGTACAGTAACTCAGTAAGTGTAATGTGTTAGTGTGCTGTAAGTAGTGTGTTGGTGTACAGTAACTCAGTAAGTGTAATGCGTTAGTGTGCTGTAAGTAGTGTGTTGGTGTACAGTAACTCAGTAAGTGTAATGAGTTAGTGTGCTGTAAGTAGTGTGTTGGTGTACAGTAACTCAGTAAGTGTAATGTGTTAGTGTGCTGTAAGTAGTGTGTTGGTGTACGGTAACTCAGTGAGTGTAATGTGTTAGTGTGCTGTAAGTAGTGTGTTAGTGTACAGTAACTCAGTAAGTGTAATGTGTTAGTGTGCTGTAAGTAGTGTGTTGGTGTACAGTAACTCAGTAAGTGTAATGTGTTAGTGTGCTGTAAGTAGTGTGTTGGTGTACAGTAACTCAGTAAGTGTAATGTGTTAGTGTGCTGTAAGTAGTGTGTTGGTGTACAGTAACTCAGTAAGTGTAATGTGTTAGTGTCCTGTAAGTAGTGTGTTGGTGTACAGTAACTCAGTAAGTGTAATGTGTTAGTGTGCTGTAAGTAGTGTGTTGGTGTACAGTAACTCAGTAAGTGTAATGTGTTAGTGTGCTGTAAGTAGCGTGTCGGTGTGCAGTAACTCAGAAAGTGTGATGTGTTAGTGTGCTGTAAGTAGTGTGTTGGTGTACAGTAACTCAGTAAGTGTGATGTGATAGTGCACTGTAAGTAGTGTTGGTGTACAGTAACTCAGTAAGTGTAATGTGTTAGTGTGCTGTAAGTAGTGTTGGTGTACAGTAACTTAGTAAGTGTAATGTGTTAGTGTGCTGTAAGTAGTGTTGGTGTACAGTAACTCAGTAAGTGTAATGTGTTAGTGTGCTGTAAGTAGTGTGTCGGTGTACAGTAACTCAGTAAGTGTAATGTGTTAGTGTGCTGTAAGTAGTGTGTTGGTGTACAGTAACTCAGTAAGTGTAATGCGTTAGTGTGCTGTAAGTAGTGTGTTGGTGTACAGTAACTCAGTAAGTGTAATGTGTTAGTGTGCTGTAAGTAGTGTGTTGGTGTACAGTAACTCAGTAAGTGTAATGCGTTAGTGTGCTGTAAGTAGCGTGTTGGTGTTTGGTAACTCAGTAAATGTAATGTGTTAGTGTACTGTAAGTAGCGTGTTAGTGTACAGTAACTCGGTACGCGTGATGTGTTAGTGTGCTGTAAGTAGTGTGTTGGTGTACAGTAACTCAGTAAGTGTAATGTGTTAGTGCACTATAAGTAGTGTGTCGGTGTACAGTAACTCAGTAAGTGTAATGTGTTAGTGTGCTGTAAGTAGTGTGTTGGTGTACAGTAACTCAGTAAGTGTAATGCGTTAGTGTGCTGTAAGTAGTGTGTTGGTGTACAGTAACTCAGTAAGTGTAATGTGTTAGTGTGCTGTAGGTAGTGTGTTGGTGTACAGTAACTCAGTAAGTGTAATGTGTTAGTGTACTGTAAGTAGTGTGTTGGTGTACAGTAACTCAGTAAGTGTAGTGTGTTAGTGTGCTGTAAGTAGTGTGTTGGTGTACAGTAACTCAGTAAGTGTAATGTGTTAGTGTACTGTAAGTAGTGTGTTGGTGTACAGTAACTCTCTAAATGTAGTGGTTTAGTGAACTGTATGTAGTGTGTTGGTGTACAGTAACTCAGTAAGTGTAATGTGTTAGTGTGCTGTAAGTAGCGTGTTTGGTGTACAGTAAACTCAGTAAGTTTGTAATGTGTTAGTGTGCTGTAAGTAGTGTGTTGGTGTACAGTAACTCAGTAAGTGTAAATGCGTTTAGTGTGCTGTAAAGTAGCGTGTTGGTGTACAGTAACTCAGTAAGTGTAATGTGTTAGTGTGCTGTAGGTAGTGTGTTTGTCGTGTAACAGTAACTCAGTAAGTTGTAATGTGTTTAGTGTACTGTAAGTAGTGTGTTGGTGTACAGTAACTCAGTAAGTGTGTAGTGTGTTAGTGTGCTGTAAGTAGTGTGTTGGTGTACGGTAACTCAGTAAGTGTAATGTGTTAGTGTACTGTAAGTAGCGTGTTTGGTGTACAGTAAACTCAGTAAGTGTAATGTGTTAGTGTACTGTAAAGTAGTGTGTTGGTGTACAGTAAATCGAACTCAGTAAGTGTAGTGTGTGTTAGTGTGCTGTAAAGTAGTGTGAACTTGTTGGTGTTCAAGATTCCTCCAACAGTTGCCTGCCCTGCTCGTACAGTAACCTCAGTAAGTGTAATGTGTTTAGTGTTGGAAATAGCTGTAAGTTAGTGTGTTTGGTGTACAGTAACTCAGTAAGTGTAATGTGGTAAGTGTGTTAGTGTGCTGTAAAGTATAGTGTGTTGTTGGTGTACAGTAACTCAGTAAGTGTAATGCGTTAGTGTGCTGTAAGTAGTGTGTTGGTGTGTACAGTAACTCAGTAAGTGTAGTGTGTTAGTGTGCTTGTAAGTAGTGTGTGTTGGTGTACAGTAGAACTCAGTAAGTGTAATGTGTTAGTGTACTGTAAGTAGTGTGTTGGTGTACAGTAACTCAGTAAGTGTAGTGTGTTAGTGTGCTGTAAGTAGTGTGTTGGTGTACAGTAACTCAGTAAGTGTAATGTGTTAGTGTGCTGTAAGTAGCGTGTTGGTGTACAGTAACTCAGTAAGTGTAATGTGTTAGTGTGCTGTAAGTAGTGTGTGTTGGTGTACAGTAACTCAGTAAGTGTAATGTGTTAGTGTGCTGTAAGTAGTGTGTTGGTGTACAGTAACTCAGTAAGTGTAATGTGTTAGTGTGCTGTAAGTAGTGTGTTGGTGTACAGTAACTCAGTAAGTGTAATTTATATGAGGCTTATACGAGCTGATTCAAAAGCATCAAGGCAGACCAAAGACATACACCCACTCACATCTACGAGTGGCAATGTAACCTCCCCAGTCAGCCTGACTGCATGTCGTTAGACTGTGGGAGGAAACTGAAGCACCTGGAGGAAACCCAACCACACACACACACACACACACACACACACACACACACACACATAGGGAGAACATGCAAACTCAGATAAGAGCCACGACGGGAATCAAACCCAGACCTTTCTTACTGTGACGTGACGGCACTACACACTGTGTTGCCCTTTTCAGAGGCATTATGCATAAAGCACTCAATGCCCCGGTCCCTGTGAACCTCTTCACCATCACTTCCTGAGCCCCAGTCCAAACTGCGTGTTAGGATGTCCAAGTCTGTACTGCGTTGGCTAAGTCTCCTGTCTTTTCAGCATGCAGCAGTTCTGTGCTCCTAGATGTTGGAGCAGATAGAGCTTACATTCTAATGCGATGAGAAAGAGGAGAGAGTTAACCCAACCTTTCCAGCCTCAAATAGCCATGTTCAGCTTAGGGTACCAACAGGGCCGACAGCTGAAAAGTAAAGATGTGGATCCACAGCAAAACACAACCTTCGCCCAAATCCCATAGCCCATATCAAGGGGATCAGCAAGCGGCCAGTTAGGCTTTTATTTTTCTTCACTGGTGTATAAACAGTAACTCACCTTACCAACCAAACGCTCTCCACTTCTCTCTCCCATCACCAGGAAAGAGCTAGAATGAGAACGGTGTAGGTGTTGGACTCAGATTCACTCCATCAACAAGAAACCCAGTGCTGCAGCATGATGAACCTCAGGCAACACAGTAGAGGTCTGGACCGGGACGTAATGTCGCTCCGTCACATCCTAACAAGCTGATAAGGACCTGATGGTGCTGATTTGCATCTCATGCGCCTTTAGAGCAATCAGATATCAACCTAACCGAAGGCGTGCTCTACTGGCGAGTCTTAATGCATGCGGTTAAACTATTATCAGGTTACCATCCAGGTTCAAATCTCCAGACCAGGTGTAAATGAAGTCTGAGGGGGCGGAGCCCTGCTTTCCCTGCTCTAACACCCCTGGTATATCGGTAATGACCCGATGTGCCTCATCTCATGGGGTATGTGAGCAGGGAAGTCACCCATTTGAGCGGGAATCTGGCCCTAAAGGACTGGAGTTCCTCACACATCATGCACTGGCATAAGAGGACAATTCTGTAAATATTAAAGGCAGTTATTGTTTGATGATGTCATATTTTGATGCGTGTACTTTTTTCCTCTAATGTCTAAATGCTGATTATTATTCATGAGGCTTTATGTATTAAAATGCATTTTAAAATGCAAAATAATAAACAAAAGCCCCCAAAAATGTGTCCCATGTGTCCCCAAACTTTTGGACATCATATACACCCTGTGGGCGACACTTACTGCATCTCCTGAACAGAGCCAGCCACGCAGTGGAACCGCTCTGGCACGGTCTTCCAGTCCCGCGCCAGCTTGACCATGCCGCCGGCATCCAAGACGCCGTAGCCGAACAGATGGTTGAACTCCAGGCCAACTCCGTTCCTCCGCCACTGGTGCACTTCATCATGGAGTTTGTTCCTCTTGGAGGTGAGCACTGTCAGGTGCTGCATGTCCCTCCACGTCAGGTTCGGACTGCACACAGACGGGAAGGGCAGGGTTAGGTCAGAATCGGCTCAGCTAAAAATAACTGCTAATGGTCAACAGAGAGCTACTCTCACAACCCTGCTGGATGAAACACCGTCACCCTACAAACAGGAAACCGCAACAGGAACAGTACTCCCTTAAATACCGGGGTCTTAAGAGCACTTTAGAGGAGGTGGAGAGCAAACCGTTTCTATTGAGTGCTGCTGCAGAGAAGTGGACTTTTTGGGCTAATGCAGCGCTCTTTAGTGTCTCGGGTTGCCACCCGTCCCGGCAATTAAATGTTGTGTCCTGTATTAAACCAATACAGGACATGATTTGTTCCGTATTTCCGTAAATGTCCGTAAATTTGTTCCATATTTCCTTAAATGTCTGTAAATTTGTTCCATATTTCCGTAAATGTCTGTAAATTTGATCCATATTTCAGTAAATGTCTGTAAATTTGATCCATATTTCAGTAAATTTCTGTAAATTTGTTCCATATTTCCGTAAATGTCTGTAAATCTGATCCATATTTCAGTAAATTTCTGTAAATTTGTTCCATATTTCCGTAAATGTCTATAAATTTGATCCATATTTCAGTAAATGTCTGTAAATTTGATCCATATTTCAGTAAATTTCTGTAAATTTGTTCCATATTTCCGTAAATGTCTGTAAATTTGTTCCATATTTCCGTAAATGTCTGTAAATTTGATCCATATTTCAGTAAATGTCTGTAAATTTGATCCATATTTCAGTAAATTTCTGTAAATTTGTTCCATATTTCCGTAAATGTCTGTAAATTTGTTCCATATTTCCGTAAATGTCTGTAAATTTGATCCATATTTCCGTAAATGTCTGTAAATTTGTTCCATATTTCCGTAAATGTCTGTAAATCTGATCCATATTTCAGTAAATTTCTGTAAATTTGTTCCATATTTCCGTAAATGTCTGTAAATTTGTTCCATATTTCCGTAAATGTCTGTAAATTTGATCCATATTTCCGTAAATGTCTGTAAATTTGTTCCATATTTCCGTAAATGTCTGTAAATCTGATCCATATTTCAGTAAATTTCTGTAAATTTGTTCCATATTTTCCGTAAATGTCTGTAAATTTGTTCCATATTTCCGTAAATGTCTGTAAATTTGATCCGTATTTCTGTAAATGTCTGTAAATTTGTTCCATATTTCTGTAAATGTCTGTAAATTTGATCCGTTTTTCTGTAAATGTCTGTAAATTTGATCCGTATTTCCGTAAATGTAAGATATACACGTTGGTTACACACACATGAATGACCACAATCTTTCTAAAAAAACCCAGCCCCAGAATGGTATCGTATTTCTGTAAATGTCTGTAAATTTGATCCATATTTCAGTAAATTTCTGTAAATTTGTTCCATATTTCCGTAAATGTCTGTAAATCTGATCCATAATTCAGTAAATTTCTGTAAATTTGATCCATATTTCCGTAAATGTCTGTAAATTTGATCCATATTTCAGTAAATGTCTGTAAATTTGATCCATATTTCAGTAAATTTGTTCCATATTTCCGTAAATGTCTGTAAATTTGTTCCATATTTCAGTAAATGTCTGTAAATTTGATCCATATTTCAGTAAATGTCTGTAAATTTGATCCATATTTCAGTAAATTTGTTCCATATTTCCGTAAATGTCTGTAAATCTGATCCATATTTCAGTAAATTTCTGTAAATTTGTTCCATATTTTCCGTAAATGTCTGTAAATTTGTTCCATATTTCAGTAAATGTCTGTAAATTTGATCCGTATTTCTGTAAATGTCTGTAAATTTGATCCGTATTTCCGTAAATGTAAGATATACACGTTGGTTACACACACATGAATGACCACAATCTTTCTAAAACCCCCCAGCCCCAGACTGGTATCGTATTTCTGTAAATGTCAGTAAATTTGTTCCGTATTTCCGTAAATGTCTATTTACGGAAATAAATGGACATTTGATTTGCGGACATTTGATTTGCGATTGTCCCCCAGACAATCGCAAATCAAACATGGGATGCGATTTCGAACATGTCACTCACACATGACCGCCGCCCCCGCCCCCCCCGTCTTTTATTTTAATTTGTGAAAGGTGGCAACCCTATTATTATTGTCTACAGTAGAGACGGGCAGATCCAGACTGAAGTGACCATAAATATGACCCAGCCGTTTGTTTTAAGAATCAGGAGCGTTTTTTTTTTTCTTACGTTAAGTTGCTTTTGTAATGAGACGTGTGGACACTAAACTGACTGTAGCTGTATAAAAATCCCCCGTGACGGAGA
>JAMWET010003952.1:0-30000 GCA_024036415.1 Prochilodus magdalenae | reverse complement strand
AATCTTTAAGCAGGAAAGCAGAGGTGTACGTACTTGGCTTCCAACGCCAAGGCAAACACGCCAGCGGCCTCGGGAGCAGCAGCCGACGTGCCGGAGTGACGCAACGTGCAGTTTCCATACAGATCTGTGGTGGCCTGCAGACAGAACCAGAAAGAGAGAGAGAGAGAGAGAGAGAGAAAGACAGATCAGATCCTTCCATCGTTGCGCTCATTCCGCAAGCTGTAGTGGAGGTTTGGCAAAACTGTAGCACTAGCGCTCAAGTGAGAACAGGTGTGTCATAAACAGCAACTCCTGCATGTACAAGCTAATGAGCGTAGCACGTTAGCATGTCTAAGGGGGCTGCCATCTTGGAAATGGTTGAGATTTGGAGTGCCATTTGAAACCATGACTGGGTAAAAATCCAAATTTGTTGCACCCGTACTCCTAACAGACTGGCATAACAGGCTACTAATGGCTGTATGGCCTTATTGGTACTGGGTGCTGTTTGGTTAGCTTTATTGCTACTGGGTGCTGATTGGTTGGCATAACTGCTACTGGGTGCTGATTGGTTGGCTTTGCTGCTACTGCATACTAATGGATTGGCATTACTGCTACTGTGTCCTAATGGGTTTCCCATTACTGCATCTGAGTGCTGATTGGTTGACATAACTGCGACTGAGTGCTGATTGGATGCCATTACTGCTAATGCCTGATGACTGGCATTACAGCTACTGGGAGATGACTGGCTGAAACTTCTACTACTGCATGCTAACGAGTTGGCATTACTGCTACTGCATGCTAATGTGTTGGCATTACTGTTACTCTGCGCTAATGGGTTTCCCATTACTGCTACTGAGTGCTGATTGGTTGGCATAACTGCAACTGAGTGCTGATTGGATGCCATTACTGCTACTGCATGCTGACTGGGATTACTGCTACTGAGTGCTGATTGGATGCCATTACTGCTACTGCATGCTGACTGGCATTACTGCTACTGAGTGCTGATTGGTTGGCATAACTACAACTGAGTGCTGATTAGATGCCATTACTGCTAATGAATGCTGACTGGCATTACTGCTACTGAGTGCTGATTGGATGCCATTACTGCTACTGCATGCTGACTGGGATTACTGCTACTGAGTGCTGATTGGATGCCATTACTGCTACTGCATGCTGACTGGCATTACTGCTACTGAGTGCTGATTGGTTGGCATAACTACAACTGAGTGCTGATTAGATGCCATTACTGCTAATGAATGCTGACTGGCATTACTGCTACTGAGTGCTGATTGGATGCCATTACTGCTAATGCATGCTGACTGGCATTACTGCTACTGAGTGCTGATTGGTTGGCATAACTACAACTGAGTGCTGATTAGATGCCATTACTACTAATGTATGCTGACTGGTATTACTGCTACCGAGTGTTGATTGGTTTGCCATTACTGCTACTTTGAGATAACTGGTTGGGACTACTGCTACTGCTTTCTAATAAGTTGACATTACTGCTACTACATTCTGATTGGTTTGCCATTACCGCTACCTAGTGCTGATTGGTTGGCATGACTGCTACTGAGTGCTGATTGGTTGGCATGACTGCTACTGAGTGCTGATTGGTTGGCATAACTGCAACTGAGTGCTGATGGGATGCCATTACTGCTAATGCATGCTGACTGGCATTACTGCTACTGAGTGTTGACAGTTCGGCATTATTGCTACCTAGTGCTGATTGGTTGACATTAATGCTGCTGAGTGCTGATTGGTTAGCATTACTGCTACTAGGTGCTGACTGTCTACAACTACTGTGTGCTAATGGGTTGCCATTATTGCTACTGCATGCTAATTGGTTGGCACTGCTGCTACTGAGTTCTGACTGGTCAGCAAGCTGATCAGCGCCGTTTGTGCTCATTGATATCATGAAGGTCCTAAATGTCTCCCACAAATACGGACAAAACTGCGATGTCTTTGTTAAAGCCGAGCAGAAATACGTCACATCTGCACCCTGATTAGGCTTTAGTTGGAGCTCATTACTAACAAAGAACAGCTAATTAGGCTGGAGGTGTGACGTAGGCCCGTGATAAGTGTGCAGAAGTGTGTGCAGAAGTCAGTCAGTCAGCCGAGGGACAAAGCTGAGCTTTCTGACAGCACACATCAGACACGATTGTTCTTCCCTTTGACAGGAGCGCCAGACTGATGCTAATGCTCCACCCACCCCTCCATCTTGGTCTTTCTTTTTCCCTCCAACTCCATTTGACAAGATCCTCGCTGACAGGCTGAAAGTGCTCTTCATCTCTGCTTATTCCTTAAAATCGGGGGATGGAGCCGAGATTAAGATCTATGCTCAATGCCTCCCTCTGTGCCTCCGACTTCCATTTCACAGGTAATTGTTCGCACACAAAACCAGCGAGACAATTAGTTCTCTTCTTCATCGTGCTCTGTATTGCATGTGGGTGGGGAAAAGGGTATTACATTTCCAAAGGATGTGATATGGCTCCAAACTCCTCCACTACCACTTTGCACCTCCAGATCTCCACACTTGAGATCAAACTCCACCGGGCACCAAGTTACCTGAAGACTGTGTAAAGCAGGGTTATCCAAATCCGGTTCCGGAGGACCAGTATCCAGCACAGCTCAAACAAACCAAGATGGGTGGGCGTGTCTGAGGCCTTTACTGTGGAACCTACCATGTATGTAAATACCCTGATCTACCAGTAGGCATGAGAGAGCAGTGTGTACTGTACATCGGTCATGAAGTGGTGTTACTTCAGAGGATGGCTTGGGAGTGCCCCCCACCTGTTGTGAGGTGCTAGCTATGAGTGAGCTTGAACACGGGTCAGCGTGCTCATGGCAAAGCATGGTAAATTGTTGGAGTTTGAAGGTGGCATGATAGTGGGTGCCAGACGGGTGGAACCTTCCATTTCTTTACCACCCCACCCAGGGTGGACAGCATAGTGGATAAGCGCGGGTACTTAATGATCCTGAATGGGAGCGTCTGGCTAGAACTTTCTGTGGGAAAAGACGTTGCTTGGGTTCCATTGGATATGGGAGCAGGAGACCCACCAGTGGGCCTCTGTTGACGCCACCACACCAGACACAGTACTTCACCCTGTGAGGTTGCTAACTGGACCGCAGACGACTGGCGATATGTGAAGTGGTCTGATAAGTCACGGTACCTTTGGAATAGATTTGGACTGATGGTAGGGCTTGTGTGTGGCGCAGACTTCGTGAAGGTACTGTGCAGGCTGGTGGGTCTTGTTGGGTCTTCTGGGCCACCTAAACATGTCATTGGCCAGTGCCTGCTACGTTTCACTGGTTGCTGACCGTTTGCAGCGCCTCATGGACCTCCATGAAGCATGGACAGCAGGACAATGCACAGATAAATGGTGGGGCCCAATTGGAACCATGACCATGTGGTGGACCCCAGTTGTCGATAAGGCAGTGTACAGACTGGCAGTGGTTTAGTAATGGTGTGGGGTGTGTTCTCATGGCATGGGTTGGGACCACTGGTCTGCCCAACCATGTCATTGACCGAACCTCGCTATTGGTATGTCAGTGTTGGGTTTAGCACAGTTTAGGTGAAGTATACAGCAGGAATGCCCCAACTCTCCACTTCTAAGGCTGATAAGTGACATAAACCTCCAAACTAGATCTAAATGGAAGGCTTTTAACAGGGGCTACTCACCACGCCCGCCTCTGGGTTCCTCTTGCGGCCGTTGCTGAAGGTGGAGGCTAGCGTGGAGGAGCAGCTCTCGTCATACAGGGCCGTGCGGCCATCGTTGATAGCCGAGTTGATGGAGATGGTCCACATGCTGGAGGCATAGCCGTCGCAGTTGCAGTCGTCATAGCTACCACCGTCCCCCGAGGCCCACACATAAATACTGCCTTTCCCCCCTCGGCCCTGCGGAACAACCAGCATCACACGTCATCATTAACTGTATGTAAGTGATATCCAGGCCCTCGTTCAGACCCTAATCTCCTGCTGTAGCCCAGATACAGCCAGGCTGTAGAACAGTATCACACTGATGTACACCAGGGCCCAGTTATTTTAAGCCCTTTTTAAATGAGATGAATTGCTCTGAGGATGCCGAACCCATGAACCGACCTTACATCTGAGAGACCATCGTCTTCTCCTAACACCATCTAAAATGCACATATGGCTGCATTAAATGTGTGGAATAATAATAAAATAATAATAATTAATTACAACTCATTTTACCGTATTTTATCAGTTATTGTTTCTTTTATATTTTTATATAAGTAAGTGAAAACGTCCTATATAGAGGCAATACTTATATATGGCATTACCTTTTAATTTTTTATAGATTTTATGTATTTAAAAACAAAGAAACAAAAAATATTAATTTGTATTAATATAAATAAATAAATAAATAAATATTGTTTGCCCAGGCCACATTGTATGTTTCTGTAAATCTTTTAAAAACTTTTTATTTCATTTAAATGATATATTTTTATTTTTTTTATTTTGTGAAATAATTTTAATTATTCATTTGTAAGATCTCGTAAGGGTCCGGGCTGTACCGCCGGCAGTCAGCAGAGGGCGGCCACGGAGCCGCCGTTCTGGCGGAACTACAGCCCGAAACTCCAAACCCCAGAATGCCCCGGGCTGATCAAGCCAACGAGCGGCACCTGAGGCGGCAGCCATATAAGCCCCTACCACACAAACATCTCCGCTGCACCTTTGTAGAGGGGTAGCCGGTATGGTACACAAGAAAGAAAGAAAGAAAGAAAGAAAGAAAGAAAGAAAGAAAGAAAGAAAGAAAGAAAGAAAGAAAGAAAGAAAGAAAGAAAGAAAGAAAGAAAGAAAGAAAGAAGCTAAGCAAAGGAAAAGAGAAAAGCAACAAGTGTAGAGAGCATGGGTCACTCTCCACACAAAGATCCACAAGTCCCCTTTCTGTTAAACCCTCTTCTGTTTATTTTTTATCAACTTCTCCTTTTGTTTTGAGAATGCAATCCTGGCGTCTCCTTTGTTTGTTTTTCCCACCACTTCTCCCTCTCTTTCACGAAACCCCTCCTGACTTACCTCACGTGTACTACAGCATAGCGCAGTTGTAGCACGTGGGGTTCTCACTATAAAGGTCGGGGGTCGATCCCCGCCTAAACCAGAATTCCAAAACACGTTCCCAAAACACTGCACACACAGTTTCACGTGTATCCACATCCAGGAAGTCCGTTTGCTTGCAATTTAACATTTACATCGCTGCAAACGGATTCCTGCCCTGCGTTTGGGTCCACGCCCCCAACCACGCCGTGACAGATCTCAAATGTAAAACGTTCCAAAACAAACTAAAATGATTAACAGTGAAGAGATAGACTTCTTTGATGTGCTGTCAAAACGTCTATGTGCCATGTTGCAGAGATCTACTGGAGTTAGCGAGCTTAACAGCTAGCCCTGTCTCGTAATACCGCTTTGTAACAGCAGAGGTGATAGTGAGTCACAGTAACGCTGGGTGGAATCAGCCCAACCTGAAGTAGCTCAGCTGCCCTGACGAGCGTGTTCTAACCTCTTATCAGTCATGCTGAAGGTGCTGCTCCTGGTTAGATCATTTAAGGGCAGGTGAGGAGCAGTAAACACAACCATGGCTGAAGCTCTTGGCGAGCGACCATCACTGCCGCTGCCTGCTCTCGGCAAGAAACCACATTCAGCAGAAAACAAAAGAAGTGATAGAAATAGAAGCAGAAGAGGAGTTAACAGGGGGCTGCTTCCCACCACTGGAGACGCTCTTGGAAAACTATCTACAACTGCCAGGGGCTTAGATTTCCTCTCCACTTCCAACTTCTAACTTCATTTGTTTATCTATTTATTTATCACCTTATTTTCTTATTAAATTATATATATTTTTAATTCAATTATTATTTATTTGTTTGTTTATTTATTTATCAATTTACTCACTATTTATTTAATTTATTCAATTATTTAGATATTTATTTAGATATTTATTTATTTACTTGTTTTTGTTTATTTTTTACTCACTCATCTATTCACATACACACTCACCCATTTATTTATTTATTTATTCACATACTCATACACTCACTTTTTTCATTTATTGATTCTTTCATTGATTTTCTCTCTCTCTCTCTCTCTCTCTCTCTCTCTCTCTCTCTCTCTCTCTCTCTCTCTCTCTCTCTCTCTCTCTCTCACCCACCTGAAATCATTTCTGTGAATAATTATGAAAGGGCTTATGTGTGGTGTTACGTGTGCTCTCATAACATAAACCCAAATATACCAGTACAATGATACACATGAGGAGGTGTGGCTGGGCTTTACCCACACGCCACTGCCACAGCAGGGTTAGGAATACTCCACCCATCAAAACGTATCCACCCCTCACTGCCTGCAAGGTAAGGGTATGACAGAGTGCCCAGTAAGTGTTTCATAAGGTTCCCTAAGAACCTTTCAGTGGATGGATCCCTAACATGGCAGACTGCAGGGAAAGCTGTACCATGGAGACGGAGGATGTGCTGTATATGGTTCTATATAGCACCAAAAAGGGTTCTTCTATTGTTCTGCCATTAAGCATCATAGAACCCTGTATCAGAGTAAACACAGTCTCTCGCTGGACATTTCTGACCACCCAGATCACAGGGACAGGCATGGGCTGGACGGAAACCAGCCTTGTGGCCGGTTCAATTCCCTGATGCTTACTCTAGTGTGTGCATTCTCTAGTGTGTGGAAGTAGGGTTTTGAGACTAGCTGTCTCCGTCTCATATAATTTGGTCTTAACTTGGTCTCAGCCATTCTTGGTCTTAGACGTCTTGGTCTCGATGTGTCCCAGTCTTGGTCTTGACTTTGACTCTAGGTGTCCCAGTCTTGGTCATGACCAGACTCATTGTGTTCTGATCTTGGTCTTGACTTGGACTTGGTGTGTTCCAGTCTTGGTCTTGATTCTCACTTCCCATGTTCCCTGTTTGGGTTTTGACTTGGACTCGAGGTGTCCTGGTCCTGGTCTTTAGTTTGATCTTGATCCTGACCAGATGTGTCCTGGTCTTTGTCTTGACTTGGACTCCATGTGTTACAGTCCTGGCCTTCACTCGCACTCTGTGTCCCAGTCTCAGTCTCATGTAATTTGGTCTCAGCCATTCTTGGTCTTAGACGTCTTGGTCTCGATGTGTCCCAGTCTTGGTCTTGACTTAGACTCTAGGTGTCCCAGTCTTGGTCATGACCAGACTCAATGTGTCCTGATCTTGGTCTTGACTTGGACCTAATGTGTCTTGGCCTTGGTCTTGACTTGGACTCAGTGTGTCCCAGTCTTGGTCTTGACTCAGATCTAGTGGTTTAGACCAGTACAAGGGTTTAACAATGTGATGTTATTCTTCATTCTCCATCAAACTGAATAACCATTTTGCCATTCAAAGAGCTTTTTTTAAGGTTCTATAAAGCCCACTGTCTTTCCTGTAGAACCCTTGAAAACCATCTTTTTTTTGGAACCCGTTTTTGGCAACCTGTCCCTTTCCATCGCTGACTGTCAGAGTGTGGGTTCGAAACACAATGATAATAGGAAATAATGGCCAAAGTGTTTTGGGTGAATGGCATTTCTGTTCTTTTACCAGGTCCTGGGAAATATATCTAAATTACAGTCTGGGGTAAGTGATCGTACGTGATTACAAGCATATGAGATTACCTTGCATGCTGCCTCGGCTCACAGAGTGGAGTGTTTTGATAAAACCGCAGCGGCACACTCAGCACCATTTCCCTCCATTAGCCATTGGCAATTTGCACTAGGCCTAAGCCACAGCCTGGAGACGCGAAACCAAGTGACATGTTTAGAGTTAAAGTGATTGGCCAGGGTAACAAGTGTTGTAGAACTGCCCAGGAGAATAGTGGCGGGGGTCGGGGGACATGGAGGGGGCTCGGCTACTGCATGGGAAATATCTATGTGAATTACTTTCCTCCCCCCGCGCCTCCCCCTCATCAATGGGAGGCTTTTCAGAGAGCAGGCGAAGACCAGGCTTACGTAAGCCCCCATTACCGCCGAGCGTTTGAGTGGAATATGGCTTGATTAGTATTGTTTGTTCTGGCCGGTTCTAGAGGGACGAATAAGAGGGTGGCAGTGGCACCTACTCAGCGACGCTTCCTGAACCCTCATGGAACTTGAGGGCATGGCTCCACAGTGCGGTGATTAATTCATCAAGACGTTAATTTGAGGCCATTACTATGAGCCCTGTTAGTCACGTCTGGAAAGCATCGGCACAGCTTGGCATTTCACACCATGCGCTTCATTGGGCCTCATGAAATTCTACCTCATATAGATCAAAGTCCCTCGAGCGCCTGGAGCTCAACCTGGAGATGAATTATTTCATTCGGTTGGCTGGTATGAAAAATTGTGGTGGCCTCGGGGACCCTAGTCTCCAGTGGTTATGAGTTAGCAGCAGCTGTTACACATGTAATGGTGGGCTCTTTTCACCCAACCGCAGGTGCGGCGCCTCCATGAAACATGCAGCGGTGACCTGAAATACTCTGCTGCAGCCGAACAAAACAATCCCCCATTGAAAGTGACAGACCCTGTTGGTCAGTGAAACACTACGTTTCCCACAGTACCTTGTTGACGCCATCTGCCATGGCCTGCAAGGTGAGCTCGCGGGGTCCGTCCACCGTCTTGCCGTCGTCAGTGGGACCCCAGCTGGCGCTGTAGATGTCGATGACCTGTGGCATGTGGCTGATGGAGGAGGCCTCGATGATGTCCGTCATGAAAGGCTGGTCCAGCATGCGGATGCCTGCACCGGGATAAGAGTCAGGTCACTCTCTTCAGTCTCACCACCTCAGTGATGATGAGAATTCATTTCCAGATTTTAAGCCCTCCGCAAGAGCTGGGTTCATTCATCTTGCTCTTTCTTTTATTCACATACGTTTTTTAATGAGTATACGGCCTGAGGGCAACACTGGAGAACACCTGAGTGTTGCCCCTAGAACCGTTATGGGCCAACATCATGGACACATACCTGCCACCTTGGAGTTGTAGGCCACTCCTACTCCACAGATGTTGTTGTTGGCCACTGCGGACACCTCTCCAGCACACCTGGTCCCGTGGCTGGACATGTGCATTCAGAAAACAGGAGAAAGGCAGGAATTAGCACATTTTAATTCACAGTTACTGTCACAAAATAAACAAAACATAAAACATCAGTTTAAAAGTTGGCATGTAATATAGTATGTCCCTTTTTAAAGTCAAAGTAATCAAAACATATAGATCTCCTGAAGGTAAAGATCTGGTGCGCACTAGATATTATCAGGTGAGCAGCAAATCTATATGGTGAGCTTCACCACTCTGCTGTTGTAAGGTGTTGTAAGATGGTATCAGGTGATCAGCATATGGCACCGAATACTACCAGGTGAGCACCAGAAACTATGTGGTGAGTATTGCCGGATAGTATCTGGTGCTATAAGGTGAGCACCAGAAACTACCAGACCAAATAGAACCAGAAACTATGTGGTGAGCGTCAGGCGCTGCCACCACCGCATAGTATCTAGTGCTATAAGATGAGCACCAGATAGCATCTGATACTATTAGGTGAGTACTAGATAGCACCAGTTACTGTCTCCTCAGCACCAGTTACTGTTAGGTGAGCACCACATACTATGTGTTGAGCTCCAGACGCTGTGAGCACCCGATGCATGACATGAGGAGATTCAGGATGTGTTCTAAATCCACAGAAATCAAATATCACGTGGTTTCAAATGCAGCTCAATATTTAGATCTGGAAGTTTCTGTTAATTATTAATATTTCAATGGGACTAACAGTCGTTGGACATTTACTAGTTAAAGGAACTTAACTAGTTTAGTTCCTTTAAAGGAACTTTAAAGAAAAATTTGCATCCCTAGTTATTCTAGATGAGGGGAAGATTTAGAGAACCTAGTCTACTGTTCTCTTTAAACCTGTTCCAGGTCCCCACCAAAATGTTTGGCCACTTGATTCTTTCAATGAGAAGTTCAAAGGTATAAACATACTTAGTAACCAAAGCATGTGGATCTCTTATAGGTAAACATCTGGTGCGCACTAAATATTACTAGGTAAGCAGCGGAAACTATGCGGTGAGCACCAGATAGTATGAGGTGAGAACTGGCACATACTATCTTGGGCTATAAGGTGAGGCCTGATGCTATCAGATGATCACCATGTAGCACCAGATACTACCAGGTGATCACCATGTAGCACCAGATACTACCAGATGTGCTCCAGATACTACAAGGTGATCACCATATAGCACTGGATACTACAAGGTGATCACCATATAGCACTGGATACTACAAGGTGATCACCATATAGCACCGGATACTACCAGGTGATCACCATATAGCATTGGATACTACCAGGTGATCACCATGTAGCACCAGATACTACCAGATGTGCTCCAGATACTACCAGGTGATCACCATATAGCACCAGATACTACCAGGTGATCACCATGTAGCACCAGATACTACCAGATGTGCTCCAGATACTACAAGGTGATCACCATATAGCACTGGATACTACAAGGTGATCACCATATAGCACCGGATACTACCAGGTGATCACCATATAGCACCGGATACTACCAGGTGATAACCATGTAGCACAAGATACTACCAGATGTGCTCCAGATACTACCAGGTGATCACCATATAGCACTGGATACTACCAGGTGATCACCATATAGCACCAGAAACTGTGGTGAGCTTAACACAACCTGTTCAGAGTCCCCACCAAAATGTTTGCCCTCTGCGACTTTTCAATGAGAGGCATAAACCCACTGTTCACGGTCTTCCAGAACATCAGGCTCCTCATTGAGAAATGCTGTTGTAATGTAAGGCCTTATATACTCAGCAGATGCTATAAAGCTCATTTACAGCCATCTGTTTGCTTTAATTCACCATGACAATGAGGTGCAATTTTTGACTTTTGCAATTTCAACTCAATTTTCATGCAAAATCGTCCATTCGCTGAAACATTACATAGCCATAAACCCTGAAATTACATGGATCACTTCTCGCTTTAATTTGCTCTCACTGGAGCTCTTGGTACGTTGCCAGCGCCGTCTGAAATAAACTGGTTAAATTGATTTTGTGTGCGGGTTTTTAAAAGTAGCCTTTTGTACATCCTCTCAAATTGGTTTCTGTTTTTTCTAGGCCGTGTGCAATTTCAGGTGAGATTCCGGTGGTACAAATATCCCTCAAACAAATTTTTCAGAAAGACCCCAAACCTAGATTCATTACACATTTATGATTGGCTCAATGCCTTTTTAAAGATTGAGCAGTTAATATGACTTAGCGTGTTCAAACAAGGGACACCAATCAACCATAACATTAAAACACCCCCTTGTATCTACACTCAGTGTCCATGTTGTCCACTGACCATACAGGACACTCGGTAGGTGTACAAGTCCAGACTGTAGTCCATCTGTTTCTCTGTGTACTGTATTACCCTGTTCTTCAATGGTCAGGACCCCCACAAAACCACCACAGAGCAGGTATGATGTGGGTGGTGGATCATTCTCAGCACTGCAGTGACACTGACAATGGTTCTGATGATCCTTCTAAAGTGGAACCCTGTTTTATTTTATCTACCAAAAAACTTAACAAAGAGGGACAGTGGGACCAAAACTAGAACCCGGCTGATATTAGCTGCTCTGTGTAATTAGTGACTGTGCAACTAGTCCCCCAATTTTAAGATATCAACACCATACCACCTCCAGAATGTTTAGTATGATGGGGAATGGTGCTTGTGCAGAACTTTTGTTGATGAGCACCACCACATAGTATCTGGGGCTATAAGGTGAGCACCAGATAGCATCTGATACCATTAAGTGCGCACCATATAGCAACAGATACTACCAGATAGCACCAGGTGTGCACCAAATACCACCAGTTGCCACCAGACAATATCAAATAGCACTAGTTACTGACATAGAAACTATGTGGTGAGCACCAGAAACTATGTGGTGAGCACCAGAAACTATGTGGTGAGCACCAGAAACTATGTGGTGAGCACCAGAAACTATGTGGTGAGCACCAGAAACTACGTGGTGAGTACATTTTTTTTCTCGTTCGGAATCCTGCTGGACCGACAGGCACCCTTTCACATACACAATCTCAGGGCAGACCCCAAGCACAAATTCAATATCGGTCTGACCCGCACTCCCATAGAGTCCCATTCACTTTCACCCCCACTCAGACCCCACTGTTTACTTTAACATGCAGCAACCGTGCTATATGTACTCGCTCAGGGCAGCTCCCCATACTGACCTGCACTCCTCTATGTGTCTTTTAGTCATCCCTCATTCTTCCTATTAACTCCCATTCAATTTGGTCCCTACCCAAACCCTATTGTTTCCTTTAACCTACAGAAACCGAACTGCATTTCCTCCATACTGACCTGCACGTCTCTATGTATCATGTCCCATAGACTCCCATTCATCATTAACAGCAGCTTGCTAGCCGGTTAGCATCAAGCTTAAATTGGGCAATCACTCAGCACTAGTTTTTCAGTATTCAGTTTTTCATAAGAGAGAGGTTTGAAGCTCTTGCTATATGTAAAGTAGATGGGTTTTCTTTGTTCTGATTGGCTGAATGTTGGGTGTTCCACTTACTTTGTCTCCTGTTTACAGGCCTTTACAGTGCAGTTTTTGTCTCATATATTCTTTTGAGGGTTGCCAGAATTTCCCCAAACGTTACAGAAAGTGTTATGACCTTAACAGTCCATTTCCTTCCAGTTTCTGCACACAGAATGTCTTTTGGCTCAGAGCGTTGTTAAAGTATGAGCTCACAGTTATTACACTCACAGGAAAAATAATAGTGCTGTCAGAGCAAAAGCTCACATCTCCAAGAAGTTACCAGGAGCTTGTAGGAGCAGAAACAAAACCATACTGTACTTTTAACAGACACCAATAGAACCAGACTCATTCTGGGCCACTTCTGTGGGACCATATATTTGAATGGTGTATGGTGATATAGGCTTCTGGTCTGAGTTGATGACCTTCAAAGGGGGGGGGTGGTGGATAATTTTTGCGAACCCCTGTATTTATAGGTGGATACCTATTATTTAAGTAACAGTGAATTCCAGTAGATTATTAGTTTACTGGGCAATATGACAATACATATCATTACTGTAATATATGCAATATGCATTTTCTGATCACATGGTTAGTATTTGTAGATCAGAGACCAACTGCATGGTTCATTATACAAAGACTTACTGGACAAAAGAGGTACCTAACAGCGTGTAATACCTTTCCACAAAAATTAATAACAGCTGTGATTGTATTTGGCATGTACTGGACAGGTTTCTGGATGTAGGCCACATCAGTGTTCAGACACTCATGCATTACAGAAGTCCACAGTTGGGCCAGATTTGGTAGATGCCTTCCCTGGTCCACTTGCAAAGAGTATTCCCTGTAGACTGGGATTTTAGCCACTACTGGTAGACCCGAATGCAGATTCGGCTACTTCCTTCACACTATGGTCTTTGGCCACGCCCACATGCAGTCCCTCCTTTTAGCCAATCATTAACATCTGCTCTGGAGCGTTTTCCAAACATGGAACGAGACATTCCCTGCACCTCTTCCCAATCTATGGATCCCATCACTCACACCCCGCAGAGATTAATAGCCCCATCGTCCTCGTGCAGCGCCACCTGCAGGAGCCTCCAGTGAAGCCTTGAGCCCTTGTCAGATGTAAGCTAGCTCTTGGTTGCTGCTTGCTAGAGGCCTCCACTGGAGTTGCATTTCTGTTTAGCACCCTGGACTTATTCAAGGCACTGAAAACCTCTCCTAATGATGATCACGGGCTGACGCAATGTTCCACATGCTAGTATTTCCCCTCACGGTAAAAGGAGACGACTCCAGAATTTAACATGCATAATCTAAAATCAATAGGGGCCTCCGTGTCTGCTGTCCTCTAATAGTGATACTACATCTGATGCAGCTGCAGTGTTCAGCTGATTAACGCAGATAATGAGCCTAATGCATTTCCCTGTACTTACTGCAGAGCTGAACACTCAAATACAGGCCAGCAGCCCATGCGTTTAGATTCAGGACAGTTTTCTATTCTTCATAAAAGATTGACATTGTTGGCAATCAGTCATGCACCATTGCACCAAGATGCAGTTGCTACTCAGTTGGAAAATGGCAGGCTGTCTTATATTGAGCCGCATTCAGAAAGCATTTCAGGCTGAAACACTCCTATATACTCATCATCAAAAGAACAGCTGCACCCAAAAGGAGGTGTGGGATTGCGGTGGTGTTGGGAAGGAAGATAAAGGGGACCAGGATCAATAACTGAGGATAAATTTAGACTGATATGATCAATATTTATTGAGCTACACATACAGAAGTTCGTCTCTCAGTATAGCATCGGGCTGCCATGTTTGCTAACCCAACATGCCAGACGTCTCGGTATGGAGCTGTAGAGGTTCCTAATGGTGTCCTGTGATAATCCATCCCATGCAGCTTGAACATCCTCACACAGTTCCTGCAGATGGTGCGGTAGGGGTGGAGGTGGAGGGACACCAGGCCTTCTGGACGTGTGACAACAACCCGTTCGTCTTGGTGCTGACCACGGTGCCTCCACACACGGATTCGTTGGGCGTCTCCACCAAGACTAAAGCGGGACTCGTCACTGAAGATGACCCGCTGCCATTCTGAGTCACTCCATGACAGTCTGGTACGACACCACTGCAGTCTTTGGTGACGGTGACGTGGTGTTAAGGGCAGTCGTGGTAACGGTCTGTGTGCATGTAGTCCTGTGTGGTGCAGCCGTCTGCCGATGGTGCTGCACTAACAGGATGACTCATGGAGGACATCACTGCTCGCTGAATGTCCACAGTGGTGGCTGTTGGGTCAGTCAGGTACAGCGATAAGGCCCGTCCTTGCTTATGTCACATGCATGTCTCATGATGTTAAAGCTACCGACCAAGTTTCATTCCTGTGGGTCGATTTCACAGACAGACTGACTAACGGACAGCATGCTCTGAAACCGTTAGCAACGATGGGATACCACTCCAGCAAAATGAGACAAATTCCATCATATAGACCCTTTACCTCCTGACAGGTGCAGCAGGTGCGGCACATTCAAAGCATGAGCAAAAGAGTCCTTCATTCCGCTCATGTGATGCTCTTATCCACCCATAGCACACCACCCAGCTGTTTCCAAGCCTGCCTAGCAAGGGAACTTCAGCCGTGGAGGAAGCCCAGCGTGACAGACAGTGGGTGACTCCCATCACTCTCAGCCAGACAGAGCAGAGCGGCTCTATTTATAAATAAGTGTCTGATTAGCCTGCAAGTGTGCGGCACTGATGATATTACTGCTGCCGTCGCATGCGGGCGGCTCTCCCCTCTCGCTCACTCACAGACGCTCGCTGGAGAGGACAAAGACCGAGATATGCTGGTCCTTCTGTTTTATTAGACTGCCTGTCCTTGAGCTGTCGCGGGCTGCTTGCCGTGGACTCTGCTAGGCACTGGTGATGGAAGGTGTAATAAGCCGCCAGTGGTCATTAAGGCTGAGTCTGTGAGCAGAGCCGTGCTAAAGAAGGACGCATGCCAATCTGAGCTGGCTCTGTCCCTGCTGAGAACCTTCTGCCTTCCACCTTCCACTGCATACGCACACACATTTAGAGCTTGTGTGCAGAACCGGAGCGTCAGGTTCTTCATACAGTAAGGCACTTGGGAATACTGGAAACGGGAAAGATGCTCATCTGAGCCAAAGACTAACACTAGAATAAAGGCAGTTAACATCAAAAGAATAAGTAGCAATTTTATGCATATTTTATTTTTATATATATATATATATAATTATATTATATATATATATATATATATATATATATAAATTTAACTGTATCATTAAAACATCTAGTTCCTCTAATCAAGATTTCATCACGTTATATTTCATTAAAGGCACCATATGCAATATTTTATTAAAGTTAGAACAGTATTTCTATTGCGATAGTTGAATAAGGAGAGTTCAGTACATAGAACTGACATACCATGAGCCTCAAACACGGTTGCCCCTCCTTCGAATAAGCTCACAGGATAAACAGTGAGTTCCCTTGTGACTGAATCGTCCCCAGTGGCATTACCACATGAGCACCAATAGCAGCTGTGACTGTGGCATGTTTCTGGATGTAGCCACATCAATATTCAGACACCCTTACATCAAAGAATTGGTCAGTTGGCCCAGATTTGGTGAATGACTTCCCTGGTCCACTTCCAAAGAGAATGCCCTGTAGACTGGGATTGTATCCACTGCTGGTAGACCCGTATGACCATCCGCTTCCATACTCCTGCAGATTCAGCTACTTCCTTCACACTATGGTCTTTGGCCACGCCCACATGCAGTCCCTCCTTTTAGCCAATCATTAACATCTGCTCTGGAGCCATTTTCCACACATTCCCTGCACTGTAGCACCTCTTCTCCATCTATGGATCCCGTCACTCACACCCGCAGGTATTTAAAGCCATCATCCTCATGCAGCGCCATCTGCAGGAGCCTGAAGTTACTACCACCTTAAGAATAGTAGCCGGCTTTGCAGGTGTATTGAATCATGCATGGGGCACACGGTGCCAACACACGGTGCCAATACCCGGGTTACTAGGCCCTCCTGGTGAATGCTACATCAATTTGGCCTCTATGTTTATAGAATGTATCATTCATATCATAAATCGACTCTCGATTGGCCACCTCTCCCTGACTATTCCAGGCCTTACATGGCGATTCCCAGCATGCCACACTCTCCATATCTTACCCTGTTTGAAACATGATCTTACACAGGCCTTTGAACTCATGTAGGAAGAACACAATGGGGCTGTACGTGAGAAAGAAAGGGCTTAGATAAGAAAGCAACAGAAGTGCACTATGAGGATTCGGCGTGAGCCGTGCGCCCCGTATTTATGCAGCCAGGCCGAGAGCCCGGAGAGAAAGATGACTTAATGGGGTTACGTGTAAGGAAAATCAATACGGAGAAGCGAGCAGTCCTTCAGCCAACCACTGCCAGGAAACACAGACTCGGGTCAGCGCACTCATCCTCAGTGTTCTCCCGCAACCCCCTTCGCACAGCCTTGAGTCACAAAGCCAAACTCTTTGACGGAGTGCTGATTACCTGTTAAACCAGTCATCCGTGTAGCGGGGGTACGGGTACGGGTCATTGCTGCTGAAGTCATAGCTGGCCTCTGCATTCTGAAAGAAGAAAATATTGGCTATTATTGCTGCTAGTCATGCATTATGGAAATAGAAAGAGAGAGCACAACAGGTCAGCACTAATAACGCGGTACATTGCAAGATAGCTGAGGAGAATGGGGCGTACAGGCCGGCTAGAGATATGAATTACTGAAGATGAATCTGGTTTGTGTTCTAAACTGTTTACTGTGGATATTAGATACAATGCATTTCCATAATATTTGTCCCATCAGGAGTTTGTCCTGCAGGGCACGGATGGCATTCTGAACCCAATGCCATCCATGCATATCCTGGTCAAGGTCCGTTTGCCATCACACTAAAGCCCAGGGTGTGCAAGTAGACATTCTTCTCTGAAGGTTGTGCACTGGTCACCTTTGACACACAACAGTAGCAACGTTGGAATAGCTCCACGCACTTGTTCAACCTTTCCTGCATTCGGTTGGGCGTGTAACATCATACACATACACCTAAGTCCTATCGGGGGACAGCAGATGGCTTGCGGCCTCTTTACTGTGTAGGCTGTAAATGGGACGGGAGCCGAACTGTCAGCGGTGCGCGGTGGATGCTCATCTTTAAACTAGGCTGTGTTGCTTCCCATTCAGCAGCTTCTTAATCCAGTGTCCAGTTCCACCTTAAATACTACAGCTTGTACAGGCGCCAGAACGTAACTGTGCCACCATTTAAGGTGGAACGGAAAATGTTCAGAATCGACTGTGTCCAGATGGAAAGTGGCTAGCATAGGTAACGTTAGCTACCAGCAACCTATGCTAGCTACTCGCTTTCCATCTGGGCAGTCGATTAAAGTTGTTGTTCCTCACTATGGAACTCTCAGTTTAAGATGATCTGCTTCAACTAGGAAACAGATACAATCACACCGCATGGCTGCTACTTACAGGCTGCTGTTAGCATTGTGATGCTAATAAAGCTAGAACTGCTCCTCTCTTCAGTCTTTAGGCTCAAACGCTGAGCGGAGCTGCTCCATATTGTCCAAGAGTTTGGGAGACTGTCCGGAGTAAAATGTCCAGACTGCAGGATTAGTTTTCCGGGATCCTGTTAAAGATGTGGGATCCTGTTCACCAGCGTCTTTTCATTTTCCATTCCACCTTAAATGGTAGCACAGTTACATTCCGGGCCTGTACAAGCTGTAGTATTTAAGGCGGAACGGGACACTGGATTAAGAAGCTGCTGAATTGGAAGCAACACATCAGCCTAGTTTAAAGATGAGCATCCACCGTGCACCGCTGACAGTTCGGCTCCCGTCCCATTTACAGCCTACACAGTAAAGAGGCCGCAAGCCATCTGCTTTCCCCCGATAGGACTTAGGTGTATGTGTATGATGTTACACGCCCAACCAAATGCAGGAAAGGTTGAATAAGTCTATGAAGCTTTTCCAATGTTGTTACTGTTGTCTGTCGTTACTGCCAACTCTTTGCAGCGAAGGTTACCAGTACACAACCTTCAGAGAAGCTACACACTGGGCTTTAGTGTGATAGCAAACAGTACTAGCTACTAGCATGCCATTACAGTGTGACCAGAATGTGACGACAAATCAGTGGTTGCAGTTTTTGTAGCTCCACCTGTACGTCCTGGCTTGGCAGGCTTGGTGCCCCTGCAAGACGGCTGGCTATATATCGTCGCTGTCAGATGAAAAACATGTATCTCCATTTTTGTCCATTTTGACTTTTATACATCATTTAATCACAACCGCTGCCGTTTACACCCTGTGAGAACTGCTTGATGAATGGACCAACAGAATTGGCCCAAAAGTCTTTGGTAAGACGCCTGGTTCCTTTGACTTACATTACAAATGAATGAGGTTTTTGGCCTTTCCTGTAAAGTTGTCATTTTGGAGATACATGTTTTTCTTTGGACAGCGACGATATATACCTAGGTTGAGTAGTGGAAATAATGGGGTAGTGACACACCTCTAAAGGTGGCGGGGCAAATACTGGCCTGTGTTTCTCATTTTGACGTGTAACCAATAAACCAGATTTGGTTTGTTTTTGGCCCTGTCTGCAGCAAAGAGAATTCAACAATATGCATGACAATACAATAGTGTCTCTGAGATGTAAGACACTGACTCAGACGACGTGGAACCTGTAGTTAGGGTTAGTATTGCCGTAAATGTCCATAAATGTGTTCCGTATTTCTGTGAATGTCCGTTATACACGTCTGTCATGCCCACCATCACCACCCTAAGCTCACACTAAGCTCAAATACGGGACACGCTTTGTTCCGTATTACCAAACACGTGTGACACATGATTGATCACACTCTCCCCCAAACAAGAGGGCGCTCTTTAGCCACTGATGACATCCACCATAAGCTTGGAAAACTGCACTGTGGCATAATTATCACAATGGTTCCCACCACACCCTCACGGTCCGGGAGAATACATGGTTTAGATGATGTGAATGAATATAATAATATTATATATAATAATATATAGATTATAATAATCATGATCCCTATAAAGTGCACTGGATTTCTGTATCAGCTTTTTAGCTTATCTGTTAGCAAACTGCAGGTACAGGTCTAGCCTTGATGAATGTCTGCCTGAGCTATGAACCGTTCAAGGTTTTACCTAAAACGCCATCCCCAAAGAAAAAGGCGGTGCTGTTCCCACATACTCTGGGAAACACTCTCGAGTTTCCCTAAAAGAGTAACAGAGGCCAGAGTTTATTTCCGCCTGGCTCCCAGATCTCGCTGTCTATTCCACTATGTCCCAAATGAGATTATCATAGCTGCCGTGAATCATGGAGCATAAATTGGTTTGGAGGCATTGAGTCCAGAGATTTCAAGCTTCGTAAAGGTATACCGCATCGCCATACTACTGGACTATGAAACTGATGCATGCACTTACACAAGGGTCCAATGGACGTTTGGTGGAGAAAACGCGGTAGCACACAGAAAGCAGAAAGTTTCCCTGTGGCCAACATGGCCGTGCACACACAGCAGCTTTCATTCATCTTCTAAACCGCTAATCTGGAGGGGTGCTGGAGCCTATCCCAGCGCTCACTGGGCAGAGGACAGGAAACCACCTGGACAGACCACCAGTCCATTGCAAAGAGGGACACACAGACATACATATTCATACCTAGTGCCACGTCCTGTCTAGTCAAGCCCCTGTTCTCCTCCATTGTCTCTGGTTTTCTGGTGGGCTAGTCACTGGCATGGGCCCTTTGTTGTCTTGTTCCATGTGCTTCTGTTTGTTTTGGTTTTTGTCTCCTCCTGTCTCCGCCCCTTGTGAGTCCCCTCACCTATCCCTAGTTTGTAGGGACCCCTCTGCCCCTTCCCAGGTGTTCCTTGTTAGTCCCTGGAGGCCCCTGTGTTCTAGCTTGGTGTTTGGTCTTCCTCCTGGTGTTTTGTCTCCCTGCCGGTCGTTTGTCCCCATGTTGGTTATTTGTAAGCTGGTTTAGTGTTCCTTACTGTTTTGCTTCTTTGGTTTTGTTTTGTCTCATTTGTTCTGTCCATTAAATCTTTGCGTCTATATCCTGCCTCCTCGTCTTGACCCCCCCGTGACACCTAGGGGGCAATTTAGCATCTCCAATTCAACTGACTTGCGTGTCTTTGCTCAGTGGGAGGAAATTGGAGCACCCAGACATTCACACAAAAATGGTCCCAGTCACCTCAGATGGGAATCAAACCCAGGACCATCTTGCTGTAAGGCCATGGCGCCACCCACAGTCTCGCTACGTAGCGGGTTTAATGAGTTTAGGAGCCCCATACCAAGCTCTCAGAATTAGTCACTGCCGAGGCGCTCCTAGAAATTCAATCAACATATCTCTGCTAGCCCCGAAAGTTCTGCTCTGGATACTGGACCCAACTCCTGATGGATCCACTCAGCATGCATCTCCTGTTTGAGCCTGGAGCAAGTTCATGCTAACCTGTTACCAGTAGGGAGTCTACAGTTCGATCAGCACACCCTGAGCTACAAGATTGATTGCTTCAATGCCAGGTTGCCTTTAGACATATCGCCATCAAGTGATGAAGTGCTATCGCAGAGTCCTCTCCTTCGTTCAGTGATTACACATCACACGACTGGTATTACATTGATGCCCTCAGGGCATTTAGCAAACAAAGACAACAATGACCTCTCAGCTTCGTAGTTGTCTTCTATAACTCTACCTCTGAGGGCACAGCAGAGGGGGAAGCAGATGGCTTGCGGCCTCTTCACTGTGTACCCATTCAACCAGCCAGATTTCCCCAGGACCTGTTGTCAAGGAGTGGACCACTTGCACACCAAGCAGCCTCTTGCTTCAACCTCATATGGCTGGAAAGCTCCTGCTTTAAGTTGCATCAAGGTCTCTTCTTCCATGATTAGGCTGCTCAGCTATGCCATTTTTTGGCATCCTACAGAAAATCTACAAGGAGCTTTGCTATGGAGTTGCTCCAGAGCCGGCGACCTTGCCTCTAGCTATGTGGTACTGTCAGTCAGCACAGATATCAGGCCAGCGTTGGCCTCCACAGCCTGACGATGTCACTACAGTGGCACGTCCTGTGATTTCATGGGTTCTCCAGTGTTCGTATGCTCGAGCTCTTGTTCGCTTTGTCTTCCAGAAATTCAGATAAGCCTTATAAGCAGCCTTCGGGTCTCTCAGGAACAAGTAGGTGATGGATCAGGTTCTAAACACTATCCACCTCCATCTCCTTAATCCCCTCTGTCTGTGAATATGTCCACTATAGACTCCGTGCTGTCAGTAGAACATATTGGGCTGTGCATCACTAGCCTCTGTGTAGTGTTAAGGCGTTCTCTTAAGACAATAAGATAAGATCCTTAAGACATGCCTGCTCCGAGGTCCGGTGCAGTCTTGGAGGCTTTTTCTCTGATCAGGCTAATTCATCACTGCTTAACCAAGGAGGCCTACTTGCCCAATCTGTTCCTTTGCTAATGGTAGTACCCCAGATGTGGCTTAAAGGCCTTTACACACATATATTTGCACATTCAACCAGCCAGTCTAGTTCAATCTAGGTTAACTGCACACAAACAGCTTGTATACATAGGAGAGCACGTCCAATACAATAGGACTGTAGCTGAATAAGTGCCTATGGTCATCGTACCTGATGGCAAGTGTCAGCTAGTGTGGTATAAACCCTGCCCCGAGCCTTGTAATGTGGAACCGCAGCTGTATTCAGTAAGTTTGAGAACATCTCTAATGGTCATGTGATCGGACACAACCAAATCCTCACCGCAGTGTTCCAACGTCTATTGTAAAGCCTTCTTAAGAGTCAAAAAGCTGTTACTGCAGCAGAAGGATACTCTTAATACCCCTTCATGAAGTCCCTTGATTCCAGAGGAAGCACACTTCCAAGGTCATCTGTTGCTGCCAGCTACCTATGCTCGTCTCGAAGAGAGTCACACAGTCTGTGGCGTAGATGGTACATACTGGGCCAGAAAAGAGGTCACTGCTGTCAGACCTTTCTGGGCCTTCATATAGATATCGGAGCACCCATTGGAAAAGACCACCAACTTCAACTTAGATACCTTAACCGGTAATCTTTAATTAACTCTACACAGAGAGAGGAATAAAATAATTAATATATATGACATATATATGTAGATATATAATATGTAGATATATACAAGATCCATTTATTATGCACATAAGCTTACTGGCAAAAAATGTATGTTTAAGGTGGTAGTAACTTCAGGCTCCTGCAGGTGGCGCTGCATGAGGATAATGGGGCTATGAATACCTGCGGGGTGTGAGTAACGGGATCCATAGATTGGGAAGAGGTGCTACAGTGCAGGGAATGTCTCGTTCCATGTGTGGAAAACGCTCCAGAGCAGATGTTAACGATTGGCTAAAAGGAGGGACTGCATGTGGGCGTGGCCAAAAACCATAGTGTGAAGGAAGTAGCTGAATCTGCAGGTGTATGGAAGCAGCGTATGGTCATACGGGTCTACCAGCAGTGGATAAAATCCCAGTCTACAGGGAATTCTCCTCGGAATTGTACCAGGGAAGGCATCCACCAAATCTGGCCCAACTGACCAACTCTTTGATGCAGGAGTGTCTGAACACTGATGTGCCTTCATTCAGAAACTTGTCCAGTACATGCCCAATCCAGTCCAAGTCACTGGGGATTTTTTGTCCGGTGATCAGATTGCTGGCTTGGCTAATAATTACCGTATGAGGGTGTTGGTTAAGCTTTTGTGCATGAGCTCCTATGAGATCCTGGATACACGGCTGGTCGAGTGTTGTATGCAACCAAACATTCAGGTGCATGGAATTCTCTGGCACCCTCATTGTGCGTTTCCCTTGGAGATGATTTGTTAACACTTTCCTAATTAAAAGTCGCCCTTTCCTCAGACGTAACATCAGGGAACTAAACACAGGCTACTGACACCCCAATTATGTGAGGAATTTAATTTCAGTGCGGCAACAGGCAATAGGAGTAAAACGCCAGGCGGAGAGAAGCAACGCAGCGAAACAGATGCAGCCGCCGTAAACATCTCTCAGAGACTCATCAATTCAGCAAACACAATCACCAAATGGTCCTCTCTGGAGCTCAGCCAACCAAGGCAGGTATCGCCCAGCAGAGAATCGGCCCACAGCATCCTTCCCTTTCTCCCTGCATCAGCTCCAGTAGTCCGCGCAGCATCACGGCTCCAGCACGCTAGTTCTTTCACCACTGAACCCAATCTGCCCCGCACATTAGCATTATCCAAAGCTACCATTACCCAGACAGTGGGAAGAGACCGGCATTCATTAGGCCGCAGCTGAAAAGATCATTTACAGAAGTTGTCGATGGCTCCGGGCTGAGGAGGGAGCTGGCTGGCATTTACCATGATGAGTCAGACGAAGGACAAAAGGCCTCTCGTCCCCGTGCTGCTGCGCGATGTAATGACATGTTTGGAGAAGGTACCTCGGCTGTACGGAATGGCTTAGAGAGGTATCGACACCGCTGGTCTACGGGCTGATCACTATAGCGGCACAAAGCAAGCAAAGATCACTGACACGGAGACCAGCGATAAAGGCTGAGGAGGAGGAGGATCTTGGCCCTCTGCACTCATACATGTACCGAACACAGTGATTCACCCCAGCACAGAACGAATCAGCCTATCAGAACACGTCAGATGACCCAGGAACCTGAACGTCCAGTAACACCGCAAACTAGACCAACTTGCACTCCACCCTGGTCTCAGAGCAGTTGGGGGTTAGGTGCCTAGCTCAAGGGCACCTCAGTCGTTACTGTCAGGTCAGGGGATTGAACCGGCGACAAGGCTGGTTCCCTAACCTCCAGCCCACGACCACCCCATTACCTTAAGTAGATATTTAATAGCACTAATGATCATATTTAGCATGCTACGTACATCGGTAGATATGGACATGGCCCACATTCAGTAAGATCAAGGAAGTATACAAAGTACACTTAAGCTCTTGTGCAGGCTCTGCTTTAACTCCCCTGTAAGTGACTACCAGCAGGGACAATAACAGAGCGAAGCGTGTGAATGGCTCCGCTTGATTACAGGAGCTGTGGAGGTAATGGGCGCCTGGCAGCACTATTACCCCTATATTGGGGAACCGAGTGGTGATTATTGGAAAAACAGGAATTGTACATTCTCCTGGCAATTCTTATGCCAGCAGGCCACAACGACCTCCTTCCAAAGAGGAGGAAACACCTGACATCAGATGTGACGAGGGTTTCCTGGGTTCCCCGCCTTTGCTTGGAGAGAGGAGCGTTGTCACAGGCACAGACAAGTCTTATGCATCCGTCAAAGCTAAGCGGAAATTCACAGCACACATATTTTAACGTCAATGCCTTGCAAATTTAAGTACGCTACTTTAACAAACTGAGAACAGCTCCACCCAGAAGGAGGGGTGGGGTTGCGGTGCTGTTGGGACGGAAGATGACCAGGATCAATAACTGATGATAAATTTAGACTGATATGATCAATATTTATTGAGCTACACATACAGAAGAAGTGACTCTCAGTATGGCGTCGGGCCGCCATGATTGCTAACCCAACATGCCAGTTGGTATGGAGCTGTAGAGGTTCCTAATGATGTCCTGTGATAACCCATCCCATGCAGCTTGAATACCCTCACACAGTTCCTGCAGATGGTGCGGTAGGGGTGGAGGTGGAGAGACACCTGTCGGTTCCTGACGGTTGATCCCAGCTTGGGGGTTGGTCGTGTATGTAAAACAGTGTTTGTGGGCCGAGCAGAGGTACAGTAGATGGGCTTGCATTCTTAACCCATAAGAGCCCAGAGCCGTTTCCCCTTAAGGGAAAATAATGAAGGGTCAGTTATAAGATCATAACAGATCAGTCTTACTGTGACAAAGAGGTCACATGGCGTCTTCTGTAAGTTCAGTAAATCATAATTTTGATAGCATATGTCACAACAACCGCAACTTCATAACTGGTATTCCATCATGGTGTTCTAGAAATGGCGTCAGAATGGGTAATGTAATATAGAATATGGGTATATGTAATATAGAATATGGGTATATGTAATATAGAATATGGGTATATGTAATATAACTTATAACCCATAAATTTGGCCATTGTCACTATTGGAGAAAATATAAAATCAATCTGATATCTGCAGAAATCAGACTTTGACCATGACTATGCATATGCATGTGCATAATCTGATCAGGGCTGAACCTACAAACCTCCAGTCTATGAGTCATACTGCATACATAGTCATCCTGCATGACCTACACAGTGAACCCGTCTAAGGAGACCTACACCTGATAATAAGAAGGATCGGACATGTTGGTGCAGATGTACCACTAACCTAATAAGCTCACTGGACAAAAATGAGTCATATGTGACCTAACAGCATGTAACACCTCCACGAGTATGAATACCAGCTGGGGCTGGACTGGGCATGGACTGGACAAGTTTCTGGATGTAGGCCACATCAGTGTTCAGACACTCTAACATCAAAGAAGTGGTCAGTTGGGTCCAGATTTGGTGGATGCCTTCCCTGGCACAATTCCGAAGGAGAATTCCCTGTAGACTGGGATTTTATCCACTGCTGGTAGACCCGTATGACTGTACGCTTCCATACACCTGCAGATTCAGCTACTTCCTTCACACTATGGTTTTTGGCCACGCCCACATGCTCAGGCACTCCTTTTAGCCAATCATTACCATCTGCTTGGTAGTGAAAAACATCCCTACCTGCCAGGCAGCCATCACCACATGTGGGAGACTGGGGTTCGAATCCCAGTCTGGGTGACTATGCTGTGCTACACCAATAGGAGTCCTTGGGCAAGACTCCTAACACCACATTGGCCTACCTGTAATACAATCAACACTGTAAGTCGCTCTGGATAAGAGCCTCAGCTAAATTCCATAAATGTAAATGCTCTGGAGCCATCTTCCACACATGGATTGAGACATTCCCTGCACTGTAGCACCTCTTCTCGGTCTATAGATCCCGTCACACCCCGCAGGGATTTATAGCTCCATCATCCTTGTGCAGCGCCATCTGCAGGAGCCTGAAGATACTACCGCCTTAAACAGGAAAGGTGACTCGTTTTTGGCTGAGAAGCTTCGAAAAGCAGAGGCTGTAATATACAGATGGGTGACAAGCTAATGCAAGAGCATGAACAAAGCCCAGAGTGCTTTCAGGGTAGAATGTAGGAACGCTGAACGGGCCCTCAAATGTGGATCAAGAACGCAAGAGGATCTAAGATCTAAGTGACTTTGAAGGAAATGCTAATTATTCATGGGTCATGTACGACAGGAGCTTCAGAAATAAAGACACAACTGGAGTCCAGCAGAAGCAGTGACTAAAGTGGCATCTGCAGGAAAGACTGGGTTGGGATTCATGGTCATAAGTGGACATTCGGTGAGCGTGTTGCTCATGCATTTCATCACTGTCCAAATCAAAACACGTATCTCCAAAACGTAACTTTACACAAGAGGCCAAAACCCTACTTTAATTTCAAATCAATGGAACCAGATGTTTTATCCAGCAATCCTGGACCATTTCTGTTGGTCCATTCATCCGGAAATTTCCACACAGTGTAAACAGCAGCTGTTGGGTTCAAATGATGCATAAAAGTAAAAATCATCTGTAAATGACCATTTACCTCAGTATACGCGTTACTGTGCCTTTAAGAGCCACAAAAGGGGGAATGAGAACAAAACGATGGTGGTGGCTCCGGGCGCGAGGAAGCTAGCCTCGATTTCCTCACTCATTCTCATCATTTCCAGACTTTACAGACCTGTAAGTAGGTTCTTATCTACATGTTAAAGCTCTTAGAGATGTCATTTCTTTTTAGTTTGTTTACTACTTCAGCGAATGCCTTTGTTTCAGAGAGGTCGGCTGGCGAGTCTCTCTTCTGTTTTCTTTCTTGGCTCGCATTTACTGCTGCAAATGGCAATCGAGCTCTACGGTGCTGGCCAGTGAGCACAGGGCCCACTACAGGACGTCGGGCCCTCAGGCCGCCCTCATGAGGCCTGTTTCTGATTGTTTGGTCAGACACATTCACAGCAGTAGGGCTCTGGCAGTGCTCATCTTGTTCCTCCTTACACAAAGGAGCAGATACCGGTCCTGCTGAGGGGTTAAGGACCTTCTACAGCCTTGTCCAGCTCTCCTAGAGTAACTGCCTGTCTCCTGGAATCTCCATCGTACTCTTAAGACTGTGCTGGGAGACACAGCACACCTTGTGGCAGTGGCACATATTGATGTGCCATCCTTCAGTAGTTGGACTATCTGTGCAACCTCTGTAGGGTCCAGGTACCGCACCATGGTACTAGTAGTGATGCTGACCCAAGTCAACTGCAGAACTAGTGAAGAATCAGTGGGAAAAGATGAGGGGGGACAAAACGTCAATGACCTCGTCCTTTTAAACCATTCCTGTTTTGGGGGGTGTCTCATTGTTGCTCCTCTACTGCACCTGTTGTTCATTTCATTAACACCAAAGCAGCTGAAACTGATTAACGGCCCTCCCTACTACTTAACTGACCAGATCAATGTCCCTGAAGTTGAACTGAGTTGATCACACTGGCTCAGCGACCACATACAGATCGATATCATAGCAGGGGTGCAGGTCATAAACCCTCATGGCAAAGGTGACTGGCCCTCTGAGGGGTCAGTGGTGTTAAGTCTCTGAGTAAAGCTGGTGCGGGCGCTCAGGAATAGAAGACCTCTAGACTAGATTTGCGAACCTTGTGAAGTTCATGCTCTGTAAAAGTTTTCAGCGCTTTGTGTGGCGCCGATGAGTCACTCTTTCCCATGGGTCTGTTTTGCTGTAGCACTGTTTTGAGACATGTCTGTCGCTGCGTCACGCACAAAAACAGCAGTGTGTGCTCCGCTCTGCCGTCTGAGGTTATTGGTGTGGGAGTTTTCAAAATGGCTCGAAACTAATTTAAGGAGAAACTGGCTCCAGGTTGCTCTTAGTGGTCCAACACCTTGACTGTGCATACACTGTCGACTCCAGAGTTACCGTAGGTGCCCTCCATAACGATTAGCTAATATTAATACTGTACATTAAATAAACTACACATGCAAGGAGTGATATTCCAGGCTTAGACTAATTACACAAGCTGTGTGGTGCTGCCTTGGTAACGGAGGTAACGAAACCTCGGTATCTCTAAAAGGATAACTTCAGAAGGGGGAGGAGGAAGCCGCTTATCATCCTGGGCCTCAGGGTAGTGCTGGAGCCTTTCCTAGCACTTATTAGGCTGAAGGGAAGGAAGCACCCTGGACAGACCACCAGTCTGAGGGGCAACAGGTATTTTCAAACTGGTCCTGTTCTGAGAGCAGCGATGATTAAAACCCTACAGCGGGTTTTGAGGCTGAAAAGCTCCCAGGAGGCTGGATAGTTCTGAGTGGTGGACGATTCTCAGTCCAGCAGTAACACTAAGGTGTCCAGCAGCAGTGCCGGATCCACTCACACCAGCACCACACACACTAACACACCAACACCACCTCTTCAGTGTCACTGCAGTGCTGAGAATTATCCACCATCCACATACTACCTGCTCTGTGGGGGTCCTGCGGGGGTCCTGATCATTGAAGAACAGGGTAATACAGTACACAGAGAAACAGATGGACTACAGTCTGTACCTGTACACATACAGAGTGTCCTATATGGTCAGTGGAGCTGACAGAATGGATAAAGGGTGTAGAGACATTGAGGTGGTCATAATGCTATACCTAATCACAAACCAGGAACCAGACACAGCTAGAAAGGATTACAAAGGGACGAGTAAGAAACCGGGACCAGATGAGGAGGGAGACATGAGGAGGCGAAGGAGACGAAGGTAAGACAAGGCAAACACTACACACTACCTGCTTGCAAAAACATAGGTTTCCAAAATATCTGCACCCCCATCTTTAGTATTGGCTCCAACCTCCCTTAACGAGAACACAGCACTGACCCACCGGGTGTCATGTATAAACAAGCCTGAGAATACTACTTGAGGCCTTTTGGACCACTTCCCCATGCAGAACCTTTGCTTGTTGACCACCGTCTTCACACCGCACAGGTTTTCATTTGGGTTCTAAACTGGAATGTGAGAGAACCATTGCTGAACGCTTGTCTAGGTGTAAGCATGTGCAAAAACTGAGTACTGTGGCCAACCAGACCCAGCACATAGTACAAACTATGCGCTGGGTCTGGTTGGCCACCTTACTCAGTTTTTGACCATGCTTACAGCTAGACAAGCAAAGGATGCTAGATTAACATTATTCATGTGATGAACAACTTGAGTGTTGAGCAGTGGGCAGAAAACGCCCTGGTAATTTGGTGGGGGTAGGGGTTCCCTGTTAGAGAGGGGATCCTGCTATGGCTAGCTGCTAACAGAGCAGATGCTAACTTCACTGGCCACCAAAATGCTTGGGCCTAACAGTCTGCCTTTTGGAAATGCTATGGACTAGCT
>JAMWET010003951.1:0-81203 GCA_024036415.1 Prochilodus magdalenae | reverse complement strand
CAGTAAATGCTGGCTTCGTTGTGCAAAATGGTTCCAGCGTGTGATTTTAGAAGTGTTACCAGGCTGTAATGAGTCCATTGCCTTCCTTTAAATCTGAGGTATTTACAGGTTGAATGTTACCCAGGCTGCGTGCTAGAAAGTCATGAGAGAAGTGTTTTCAATCACTTCCTTTTTAGAGGTTTCTGACATAAGTGATTATAATTATGTCACGGATTGCCCGATTGTGATCAAATTTGGAATACATGTCTAAAAATTAGCTTAGACTGAAAATCAGACCATGAGTCTAAATTTAGACTTGATTAGGCCTTAGTGGGCCTCTATATAGCTGCATTCATTGTGAGCATGTCTTCATCTGGTTTTGTTGTACACTGCCTTTTGTTGACCACTAGATGGAGCCATAAGACCAGTAATGGATAAGGTCTGACTTAGCCATGAGGTCTGTCTATGCTGAGATTGCTTGGCCCCCTCAGATTGCCGCTTGCGGCTATATTTATTATTATTATTCTTCCGCTCGATTTTTGACCTAGAAGTTGTTCTAGAGCAGCCATCTTAAGCCATCCAGACACCAAATTTGGAGTGAAGATAGTTTGTATAAAGATCTAGCCACACACCTGAAATGATGCAGATTGGCCTCATGGTGGCGCTATAGCGCAAGCCTTCGCGTTTTGTCAAATATCTCCTGAACCGTGAGACATAGAGTCAAAATTCTTTCTGATTGTTAATGAGTGATCAATTCTGAAACAACGCTACGCTGCAACCTCATGGCTCCGCCCACTTTGGCTGCAGCATTTTTTGCAAAATGTGTGAAACTAATTAAGTTGAACTAGTCCGAGGATGTTCATGATACCCCATCAATATAGGTGTCAAAATGTTCGTCTGAGTCTGGAGATACAGAATCATATAAGATGTTTGCATATTTGTCAAGAGTATGGCTGCCACAGGCCAATTAAGCACCTGCACGTGGAGTTAAATTTACTAAATTGCTAATAAATCTGGAATGCTGATGTCAATTCTCACCAAACTTCAGAGGTTGGTTGAACACTTAAATCTGGGGACGCTCACTTAATTTGGGTTCAATTAGTCAATAGGGGGCGCTGTAACAGACAAAACATTGTTTCTCAGCTACTGTACACTCAATTAAGCTGAAACTTTGCACGCTGCATCTTTGTGCTACTCTATGAAGGATATATTATGGACATTATGATAATTGAAAAATTGTGGTCGTAATTAGCCAATTAGCATTAAACTTGGTTTTGACTGGCTAAACATTAGCCAATCATCACGAAACTTAAATAGTATATTCATGCAGACATTCTGTAGTAGCCTATACATTTTGGTGTCAATTGGCCTCTAGGTGGCGCTGTTTTAGGAAAAACGTGTTTATGTCCAAATACTTTTGGTGAGGGGCAATAAAATTGCAATCACGTGATGCAGTGCACTTAGCGTAACAACTTTCCCATTACAAGTCTGTTAGAAATCTTTTTAGTTTTTCTGCAATTATAAAAAGTATGATCAAGCCAATTAACAAACTAGTCTCTGAGTTTTCATGATATCGTCTCAAAACTGGTCTAGAATGATTTAGTGGAGTCTCAAAGTAAATAATTATATTTAAAACATTCACATTTTCTTAAATCCTCCCTGCAGTACATAAATCAGTAAGTGCGTCATGGGTTTTCTGACACAAGGAGCTATAATTATATCAAAGATAGACCAGTTGAAATCAAACTTACAATACATGTCTACAAACGTGAATAGACCGATAAACAGAGCATTCCTTCAAATTTTGGCATGAATAGGTCTCAGTGGGTCACTACAGAGCAGGACTTTCACTAAATGCATTGCTTAATCTCCTGGGCAAGCACTTCCTTTTTTTGACCACTAGATGGAGCCAAATGAAAATGAATGACATGCTGCCAAGTAAGTAACATGAGTAAAAACTGCCTGAGCCTTTCTTATTAAACACAGCCCGTAATTTTATTTTCTTTATCTTGATTGATCTAGAACCAATCTAAGCAGTCTAAAATTACATACTTAACAGTAAATGCTGGCTTCGTTGTGCAAAATGGTTCCAGCGTGTGATTTTAGAAGTGTTACCAGGCTGTAATGAGTCCATTGCCTTCCTTTAAATCTGAGGTATTTACAGGTTGAATGTTACCCAGGCTGCGTGCTAGAAAGTCATGAGAGAAGTGTTTTCAATCACTTCCTTTTTAGAGGTTTCTGACATAAGTGATTATAATTATGTCACGGATTGCCCGATTGTGATCAAATTTGGAATACATGTCTAAAAAATTAGCTTAGACCAAAAATCAGACCATGAATCTAAATTTAGACTTGATTAGGCCTTAGTGGGCCTCTATATAGCTGCATTCATTGTGAGCATGTCTTCATCTGGTTTTGTTGTACACTACCTTTTTTGACCACTAGATGGAGCCATAAGACCAGTAATGGATAAGGTCTGGCTTAGTCATGCGGTCTGTCCATGCTGAGATTGCTTGGCCCCCTCAGATTGCCGCTTGCGGCTATATTTTTTATTGTATTTTATTTCTGGCCGTGCCTGTCGCTGACCAAGTAATGTTCAAGTTAGAGCACTTGCTAGCAACAAGAATAGATAGAAAGTGGCCGCAATAGCAGCTGTTAATCGTTATTTTTATTTGAGCATGTACAAACCTCACCACCCCTCCCCCCATTCCCCCGTTCCCCAGAACAAACTGCAAGTCCTCCAGAAGTGTTTAGGCTTAGGCATTACAGTAAAGTAATATTTGCTGCATGGGTTGCAATATGACAAGTTTTTTTTTTTTAAAGGTTTTCACATGTCCCACATGTGGTGTTTCTTTGAAAACAGTGAAAGACTATGTAAGCCATCAAGAATTACACAAATATGAAGCACATGATACATATGCCTGTTGTATAGTTGGATGCAAAGCAAGATTTACAAAATTTAATTCTTTCAAAAGTCACATCTATCGCTATCATAGACAGTCACAGTGTGAAACAATACACGGCCCAATGAAGTGTGAAAATAGCCATTGCCAGAAACAATGCGTTGATCTGAGAGAATTTTTAGATCATTTGAAGTCTCATGTTTCAAAGAAAGAAGATGTGAAGTGCCCATTCAGGGGTTGTGACAAAGCCTTTTCCTCGAGCTCATCTTTTACTGCACATATCTCTAGAAAACATAAAAATGATACATATATGCAAGTCTCGGCTATGCATTTTGTTCATTCTGTGGCTAGCCAGTCTTTTGATGTTGGTCAAAGCCTGTCAGAAGAATGCATTGTACATGATGAGCCTGCAGAGGCCCCAGACCGAGCTGAAATGAAAGATTTATATATGAGAAATTTGTGTATGTTTTACATGAAGTTCCAGGCCAAGGACCTTGTACCCTCGTCCACTATTCAGATGACTGTGGAAGAAGTAGACAGTCTCGATAGTGTGTGTCACCAAGACACAAGAAATCAAATTAAAGATGCCCTAAAAGCCAATACCAACTGGACAGAGTCTGCAATCAAAGGTGTTTTGACAAGTTTGAATGACTCTCTACAGAGTTTTTGAGAAGGCAATATTTTCAGACAAACTTTTCTTATGTGAATCCTGAAGCTTTTAGTTTAGGCAATGATGAAAATCGAAAGAAACAAATTTGCTCAGTACATCCCGATAAAAGAGACTTTGGAGGCTTTACTTAAAGACCCTATTGTGTGGCAGGAATATACTAAGTCTGTAGATGACACTAATGCGCACATGTTCTAAATGATGTGAAGGATGGCTCTGTATACAAGTGTAATGCACTATTTATGGAGCCAGGTATAAGTCTAAAGCTCATTCTTAATCAAGATGCATTTGAGATTGTTAACCTTTTTGGATCTACCAAAAAAAATACAAAATGCTTGGAGTTTACTTTACATTGGCCAACTTTGACCCTTTTTATCATTCCAATGTTGAACATTTACAGCTCTTACTTTTGTGTAGAGAAGTAGATTTTAAATATTTTGGCCACGAAAAAGTGTTCTCACCACTTCTGTCAGATATCAAGGAACTGGAGACAAATGGTCTTGTGATATTTGGGAATGTCGTTAAGGCAACAGTTTTTTGCATTGCTGGAGATAATTTGGGGTCTCACAATATAGGAGGTTTCACAGAGAATTTCAGTACCTCCACATACTTCTGCAGATACTGCCTTGCAACCAAAAGTTAGTTCCATGATTGTCAAAAAGATGCACCACCCCAAACAGTGCAAAACTATAACGAGGCAGTAGAAGAGCTACAAAGTGGTTCCATGACAGAAAGCAGAGGTTTAAAATTTGATTCACTTTTCAATTCCCTCACCTACTTTCATGTCTGTCAACCTGGCCTCCCACCTTGTATTGGTTATGATGTGTTTGAAGGAATTGTTGCATATGACTTGTGGCCATATACATCAAGTACTTTGTAAAGGTGAAGAAATTTTTCACCTACAGCCAGCTAAACCGGAGGATCAGGCAGTTTAGCTACTGTATCAGGGGTCTGATGCTACTTCTACTCCCTCAGAGGTTGTTGAAAAGGGAGTTAAAATAGGTGGCCAGGCAACAGAGAACTGGTCACTCCTGAGGCTCGTTCCTGTTATAATAGGTGAAGAGATCACAGACACAGATGATCCGGTATGGAAGCTGACAGTCCAACTGAAAGTACTTGTAGAATTTATCTGTGCCCCTCATATATCTGTTTCTCAAGTTGCTTTGCTCAATGTCCTTAATGTGGAGTATGTAGAGACAAGAAAAGAGATGTTTCCTGATCATAAACTCAAACCGAAACACCATTGCCTTGTCCACTATCCATTTTATATTTCTTTGTTTGTGTTAAGTCATGGGTAATGTAAACTGTGATCTTGCTGGCTTCATTGGCTGTGTGCTGCCGAACTCGAGTGCAAATGATCTGGTATTAGATTTATTAGGTATTAAATTATTTCAACTTTCTCAAAGTCATTGTACACCATCCAAAGTTTTCATCTGAATTGGCTATTTGCAAAAAGACAAATGATTAAAACATACATTGTTTTATTTAGATTTAAATATTTTATTTCACAGAAAGAAATATGGATATTAGTAGATTATTTATGTTATAAGGAAGCAGTGTTGGTAAGTTAAGATCATAATTCCTCTGTTATATGAATTTTATGTTGCTGTGTAAAAGTGTATGCCACAGCTCTCTCTTACCACAACCCTGTCTCCTGGGCTACATATCTTCAGCCTGTTAGATAAATCATCAAATTTCTCCTTTAAACTTTTTTTTAGCTCACAACTACATTTTACAAGAATATATTGAACACATCATGATCTTGCTATAATTTTACGTTAGCCCAGTATTTACTTTTAATAAATACAGCTGAATAACTTTAAAAAAAAAAAAGAATGCTAAAGAAGTTAATTGAGACTCTGTATGCGGAAATTGAGAGCTTTTTCATGATCTGAATTTGAAAATTCTCTTTCTGATTTATTCACCCCCTTTTTTTTTTAAATCAAATGCTATTGCTATCAATGCACAGTAAATGCAATTTGTTATTTTGTGGTTGGATAACCATAAACAATAGGTGATGTGTTTTCTTTTTTCCCCATTTTCTGTATTTTGTAAAAGTTTTGTTGTAATTATGTTTAGTGCCAATGGCCAATGCAAAAATGTATCACTATTTGTAAATACTTTTGTGTCCTCTTCAGGTGAATGCTATGGAGATGACCCCAACTCTCCACTGTCTAACTCAAGCTCACCTGCACCCTCAACTCTTTTTAGATTAACGCCAGTAGACAACAACTGGCACTTTACTTTTGATATAGTAAAATGCCATCAGGGCTTTTAAGAAAGCTTAAAAACAAAGAGCGGCCAACAGGACGGGAAAGGCGTGAGATGATCTGCCTGGTGGTAGGAGAAGTCCTAACCATCTGCCCCACAACAGGGAAAAACACTTAGATGAACTCACTAGGAAGATTGTTTCAGCCTACCCACTGTCATTCAGAGACGTCATTGAAGGTGAAGTTGTGGGGAGTGGTTATGATTCATATGATTCATATGATTCTGCACCTGCAGAGCAGAGCTGACAATCTGAAAAGGGGGAAAACCTCCCTTTCCTTAAAAAGACAAGCATCTAGCACAAGTGAGGAGGGAGAAGACCTACCTTTAAAGAAGATTAGATTGATACATAAAGCAAATGCCACCAGGTAAAACCATGGAGACACAGAAATGTATAAAAGAAGACTTAAAAAACATGCACAAAAATAAAATAAATTTAAAAATCTGTGTATTTTCTATATAAATTGTTTTTAATTTGTTTTTTGTTTTTTTGTGATAACTTGTCTATCATTGTTAAAAATAGATCAGTTCTTTAAGAAGTGCATGATACTATGCTAAGAATTAAATGTGTTAAAAGTAAAAGATTTAATGTAAATATAGGACATTTACTTGTAAATGACCAATTCTGTTTTATAAGGAGTGTATGATTTTAAGAATTAAAATATGTTAAAAAGAAAAGATTTCATGTAATTATAGGACAAGTTCTTGTAAAATTACTAATTATTCAGTTTTATAAGGAGTATATGATACTTTTTTAAAAATAAAATCCGTTGAAAGTGAAAGATTTTATGTAATTATAGGGTAATTTCTTGTAAAATGACAATAATAGATGTTAATCATAGTAAATACAATAACTTTCTTACGGTTTATATCTGTTTTAAATATGACAGTATCTTTCTGATTTTCTACAGACATTTTCTGGCGCCCCTGCTGCGGGAAAATTACCGTTTTTTTACACGTTTTTTTAATTTATTATTTTTTTTAAAGTATACTCTCCTTGTGCTTCAGGTCGAACACCGCATTGTAACAGCGGCGCGAACCCGGCATCTTTACCGTAGCGCAAACCCGGCATCGTAGCAGCAGCGCGAACTTGGCATCGTAACAGTAGCGAGAACGCGGCATCGTAATGTCAGCGAAAACACGGCATAGTAACGGCAGCGTGAACGCGACATCGGAACAGTAGCGCGATCACAGCAGCGCAAACAAGGCATCGTAACAGCAGCGCGAACCCGGCATCCTAGCAGCATCGTTACAGCAGCTCGAACGCGACATCGCAAGGGCAGCGCGAACACGGCAGCGCGAATGCGGCATCGTTACAGCAGTGCGAACGCCGCATCAAAAGCAGCGCAATCGCGGCATCATAGCAACAGCGCGAACGCGGCATCGTAACATCAGCCCGAACCGTCAATTTAACGGCAATTTATTAACGGTAGCAAGAACCCGGCATCGTAACATCAGCCCGAACCCGTCAATTTAACGGCAATTTAATCGCAACGACAAATGCAACGGCTGCGCGAACGCGGCATCGAAACAGCAGTGCGAACACAGCAGCGCGAAGATAGCATCGTAACAGCAGCGCGAACGCGGCATCGCAACGGCAGAGTGATTGCGGCATCGTAAGGGCAGCGCGAACCCGTCTATTTAACGGCAGCGCAAAAGCAACTCGAACACGGCATCCTAATAGCAGCATGAAAACAGCAGCGCGAACGCGGCATCGGCAGCGCAAACGCGGCATATTTGCAGCAGCGCAAACTCGGCATTTTAACAGCAGCGCGACCTGGGCATCGTAACGGCAGCGCGAACGCGGCATCCTGACTGCAGCGCAACAGAAGCGCGATCACGGCATCGTAACAGCATCGCGAGCACAGCATCGCATCGGCAGCGTGAACGCGGCATATTTACATCGTTACAGCAGCTCGAACGCGGCATCGTAACGGCAGCGCGAACACAGCTGCGCGAACACAGCATCTAACCGTAGCGCGAACCCGGCATCGTAACAGCAGCGCGAACGCGGCATCGTAACAGTAGCGCGAACGCGGCATGGTAACGACAGCGCGAACCAGGCATCGTGACGGCAGCGCAACAGCAGTGCGAACATGGCATCGCGACGACAAATGCAACGGCAGTGCGAACACAGCATCGTAACAGCAGCGCGAACGCGGCATTGTAACAGTAGCGCGAAGACAGCATCGCATCGGCAGGGTGAACGGGGCATATTTACGTCGTTACAGCAGCTCGAACGCGGCATCGTAACGGCAGCCTGAACACCGCATCGCAACAGCAGCGCGAACTCGGCATCGTAACAGCAGCGCGAACACAGCAGCGTGAACGCGGCACGCAACGGCAACGAAAACACGGCATAGTAACGGCAGCTTGAACGCGGCATCATAACAGCAGCGCGAACCCGGCATCCTAACAGCAGCGCGAACACGGCATCGCAACGGCAGCGAAAACGTGGCATCGTAACGGCTGCGTGAACGCGGCATCGTAGCAGCAGCTCACGCGGCATCGTCACAGCAGCGCGAGTTCACCTAACGTGGTATCTTAACAGCAGCGCGAACACGGCAGCGCGAACGCGGCTCCGTTACAGCAGCTGGAACGCGACATCGTTGTCTGTGTTCGCGCTGCTGTTAGGATGCCGTGTTCCAGTTGCTTTTGCGCTGACGTTAAATTGACGGGTTCGCGCTGATGTTACGATGCCGCGTTTTCGCTGCTGTTATCGCGCTACTGTTCCGATCTTGAAACAATCTTCCTAGCAATTTCATCGAAGTGTTTTTTGGTGTGGGGCAGATGGTTAGGACTTCTCCTACCACCAGGCAGATCATCTCACGCTTTTCCTGTCCTGTTGGCCGCTCTTTGTTTTCAAGCTTTCTTATAAACCCTGATGGCATTTTACTCCATGGGATATCAAAAGTAAAATGCCAGTTGTTCTCTACTGGCGTTAATCCATGAGGAGTTGAGAGTGCAGGTGAGCTTGAGTTAGACAGTGGAGAGTTGGGGTCATCTCCATAGCATTCACCTGAAAAGGACACAAACGTATTTACAAATAGTGATACATTTTTGCATTGGCCATTGGCATTAAACATAATTACAACAAAACTTTTACAACATACAGAAAATGGGGAAAAAAGAAAACACATCACCTATTGTTTATGGTTATCCAACCACAAAATAACAAATTGCATTTACTGTGCATTGATAGCAATAGAATTTGATTTCAATAAAGGGGGTGAATAAATCAGAAAGATAATTTTCAAATTCAGATAATGAAAAAGCTCTCAATTTTCCCATACAGAGTCTCAATTAACTTCTTTAGCATTATTTTTTACCTTTAAGTTGCACTAATTTATCCAGCTGTATTTATTAAAAGTCAATACTGGGCTAACCTAAAATTATAGCAAGATCATGATGTGTTCAATATATTCTTGTAAAATGTAGTTGTGGGCTAAAAAAAAAGTTTAAAGGAGAAATTTGATCATTTATCTAACAGGCTGAAGATAGGAAACAGGGTTGTGGTAAGAGAGAGCTGTGGCATACACTTTTACACAGCAACATAAAATTCATATAACAGAGGAATTATGACCTTAGCTTACCAACACTGCTTCCTTATAACATAAATAATCTACTAATATCAATATTTCTTTCTGTGAAATAAAATATTTAAATCTAAATAAAACAATGTATGTTTTAATCTTTTGTCTTTTTGCAAATAGCCAATTCAGATGAAAACTTTGGATGGTGTACAATGACTTTGAGAAAGTTGAAATAATTTTTCCAGACTGTTCAGGGACAGTAGTGAAAAGGTTTGATTTGAATAATTTTGACTTTTTAGGACCATGTACAATGCAGGATTCTCAGGAAGTATAATAATATAAAAATATGCAGTTATAAATTTACCCAAGCCAAATTCTCACACATACTTGAGGATGAATAGTCTCTGCCTGGCATTACACTTTTCATCATTTTTTTGGGTGTGGCTGTAGGGCTTGTCATTTCTCTGGGTGTGGCTGTAGGGCTCATCATTCCTCTGGATGTGGCTATAGTGCTTTGTGAATAAGCTCTGGGTGGTGGGTCAGGATTCTCACTGACATTCTTTTCAGCTGGATAAAAGACAAAATTGGAAAACATTGCAAATAAGATTATCACAAATATAGTTGAGTGTTTAATTTTTTCACACATTTTTGTAACTCAACAAAAATTATACTTACATAAAGCTTTAACATGTGCAATGCATTTTCTAGCTTACGTTGGCCTCAGGACATTGAGTAGGTCTGCTTCCTGGATATATTTCAGGTCTTCTATGGATTCCACACCTAATGTCTAGAGAGCCTCTAATACCAGATCATTTGCACTCAAGTTCGGCAGCACACAGCCAATAAAGCCAGCAAGATCACAGTCTACATCACCCATGACTTAACACAAACAAAGAAATATAAAATGGATAGTGGACAAGGTAATGGTGTTTTGGTTTGAGTTTATGATCAGGAAACATCTCTTTTCTTGTCTCTAGATATTCCACATTAAGGACATTGAGCAAAGCAACTTGAGAGACAGATATTTGAGGGGCACAGATAAATTCTACAAGTACTTTCAGTTAGACTGTCAGCTTCCATACCGGATCATCTGTGTCTGTGATCTTTTCACCTATTATGACAGGAACGAGCCTCAGGAGTGACCAGTTCTCTGTTGCCTGGCCACCTATTTTAACTCCCTTTTCAACAACCTCTGAGGGAGTAGAAGTAGCATCAGACCCCTGATACAGTAGCTAAACTGCCTGATCCTCCGGTTTAGCTGGCTGTAGGTGAAAAATTTCTTCACCTTTACAAAGTACTTGATGTATATGGCCAAGTCATATGTCACAATTCCTTCAAACACATCATAACCAATACAAGGTGGGAGGCCAGGTTAACAGACATGAAAGTAGGTGAGGGAATTGAACAGTGAATCAAATTTCAAACCTCTGCTTTCTGTCATGGAACCACTTTGTAGCTCTTCTACTGGTGCATCTTTTTGACAATCATGGAACTAACTTTTGGTTGCAAGGCAGTATCTGCAGAAGTATGTGGAGGTACTGAAATTCTCTGTGAAACCTCCTGTATTGTGAGACCCCAAATTATCTCCAGCAATGCAAAAAACTGTTGCCTTAACGACATTCCCAAATATCACAAGACCATTTGTCTCCAGTTCCTTGATATCTGACAGAAGTGGTGAGAACACTTTTTCGTGGCCAAAATATTTAAAATCTACCTCTCTACACAAAAGTAAGAGCTGTAAATGTTCAACATTGGAATGATAAAAAGGGTCAAAGTTGGCCAATGTAAAGTAAACTCCAAGCATTTTGTATTTTTTTTTTGGTAGATCCAAAGGGGTTAACAATCTCAAACGCATCTTGATAAAGAATGAGCTTTAGACTTATATCTGGCTCCATAAATAGTGCATTACACTTGTATACAGAGCCATCCTTCACATCATTAAGGACATGTGCATTAGTGTCATCTACAGACTTAGTATATTCCTGCCACACAATAGGGTCTTTAAGTAAAGCCTCCAAAGTCTCTTTTTTTTGGGCATGTACTGAGCAAATTTGTTTCTTTCGATTTTCATCAATGATTAAACTAATAGCTTGAGGATGCACATAAGAAAAGTTTGTCTGAAAATATAGCCTTCTCAAATACTTTGTAGAGAGTCATTCAAACTTGTCAAAACACCTTTGATTTCAGACTCTGTCCAGTTGGTATTGGCTTTTAGGGCATCTTTAATTTGATTTCTTGTGTATTGGTGACACACACTATCGAGACTGTCTACTTCTTCCACAATCATCTGAATAGTGGACGAGGGTACAAGGTCCTTGGCCTGCAACTTCATGTAAAACATACACAAATTTCTCATATATAAATCTTTCATTTCAGCTGGGTCTGGGGCCTCTGCAGGCTCATCATGTACAATGCATTCTTCTGACAGGCTTTGACCAACATCAGAACATCAGGCTAGCCACAGAATGAACAAAATGCATAGCCGAGACTTGCATATATGTATCATTTTATGTTTGCAGTAAAGTATGCTTGCAGTTTGTTCTGGGGAACGGGGGAATGGGGGGAGGGTTGAGGGGGTTTGTACATGCTCAAATAAAAATAACGATTAACAGCTGCTATTGCGGCTACTTTTTATCTATTCTTGTTGCTAGCAAGTGCTCTTACTTGAACATTACTTGGTCAGTGACAGGCACGGCCAGAAATAAAATACAATAAAAAAAAAATACAACCTAACACAATTAACACAAACACTATATACCCAAACTTAGCAGTGCTAAGCTGATTTAACGTAACTAATGTTAACGTTACTTGCCTGGTTCTCGGTCAACCAAAATGTACGTTACATCACTAGCTAGGACTTTGGGTTTTTCAGTGTTGCAGTCTTGAGCTGGTTGTTTTATATCAGTCGATAAGTACTTCCTAAGGTACCTCTTAATCATGGTGCATCCTCTGTTTTGAAAGGCGCTTGAATAATACAGGTTCAGGCATGTCGTACGCAGGCTCAGACACGTCCTGCGTGCCTTTACCTCTGATTGGCTGGCTGTAACTCTGTAGTCACTGGAACTTTCCTGTCTTCAGAAAAAAAAGGTTCCAGTCTTCAGATAGTTTAAAATTTGGTAACGTCACATTATAAACTTTCATGTAAACATACAAATATTAGACAGTGGGATTTACATAAAAAATGATTTACAATAAAATTATTTACATTGCAATTGTCATTTTTGAATCATTTTATTTACTTAACTTTTTAAAATAAAAAATAAAATCATGATATGTCATTTATTGATATAACATTTAACATTTTTTCAGTACTCATTTTTTTCTTATTCAGTTGTGGCTTAAACATTACAGTTCCACTTCAGTACGAAGAGCTGAATCAATTTCAGGTTCCTCCTACCTGTATCTGTAGTTTGATGAGTCCAGACTTCAAGTAGAAAGAACCTGGGTATCTAAATACAAGAAAAAAAGCATGTTAGAGCAAGGTTAAAGAGCTTCTATAGGCATCAGTATTGCTTATATAATAACTTATATGATATAATATCTCATGCTCATTAGGAATGTTTTGACTTCTACCGCTCAATGGAGACTTAACTAACAACAGCGCGATGGCTACCTCAAGAACAAAATCCTTAAAAATGTGGGAGCTAAACAAAGACAAAAGCAGTTAGTTGTGTTGTTTGTAAAGCCAACCTTACTGGCATGGGAGCCCATCCTCCATGTTGGAGCATCTGAAGACTAAACTCACTAGGTGAAAATTAATCTCAGTGAGATGCGCTCCGTCCCAAACCGCAAACTAGCACACTAAATAGTTTTAATGCTAATAGTCGTCCTACTTCATGAGCTGAGCTGTAACATTTTCTATTTCGAATGCGTGTTCTCTGGAGTCTTTAATGGAGTTGGAACAGAGAAGCAAGTAACTAAGTGTTATTCACAGCGACCCTGTTCACTTTCCAGATAACCTTTATACTTTTAAACACTGCATCGTCTTCTTAGCGTCGGATCAAAAACACCCTTCCAATAAAAAAGTGTTTAGCTAACAGCATCTCTGATTCCAAAGAATTTTGAGTTACAATGTTAGCATGTTTAGCCTAATGTTGTTGCAATAAAAATAAGCACAATGAAACCCTACAAATTTTCCCTCTACATAGGTGTATGTACACAAAACTACTGCATGCACAAACCCCACATCACTCGACATCAGAATGTAAGCCACAGCTAGCAGTATGTAAACCAACGTTAGCTAGCATTAGCTTAAACTAGTGAAGTATTAACTAGTGTTGGTGTGTTTTCTATAACTAAGTTTTGTTCATCCAGCGGTTTATGATTCTAACTTCGTGTAAGACCACAGACAAAGAATCAGAACCGTGGTTGATAGTCAGGACCACGTTGATTAGCACAGACCACCCAACTTAGCTTGCCATTTGTGCAGGGCAGCTAGCTAGCAGGTTAGCTACAGTACGATTTTACTAATGCTAGCTGCCGAAAGATACCTCTAATAAAGTCCTAAGTTTAGCGCGACTTTACATCATCAAACTATTTAACTAAAATAGCTGAACTTGCCGTGTTATCCAGGATCCATAAAACCTACAGCGCAAGCAATCTGTAGCCTACAGCCAAGAAAGATGCCCGGAAAAAGCGTCAGCCCCAGTACCGACAGACACGCTGCAGCGCAAAGGATCAAGTAAAAATAGACAACGTCAACTCATTTTAATTACATTTCATTAACAGCCACACATAGTTTAATAAACTGAGTATGTAAACTTAATTTTAAAAAGTTTCATGAACACAACAATTACACTGACATATCTCCTCAAATAAATTGTAATGGTTTTATTTAAAATATGCTTTTGAAGATACTCTGACACATTTTGAGTAAAGGGAAAGAATAATGATATTTTTTAGGATAAAACAAATAAAATAAAGTAGATCACAAATATTTAAAGTATATTAAACCTACACAATGGCTGTACCACTTTTTATAGTGTATTATGTTGTGTTACTGCAACTACCAATAATTTAACTTTGGTGTGCTGTAAGTCAAAGAATTTAGCTTCATAGTGATTGCTTTGTAGTTTTTTGTATAGCTTAAGATATAAATGGTCCTCCGTTGATGTCTAAAATACGTTTAAATATAGTCAGATATGGGATTTCAACGTTGTTTCAATGGTGCAAACGGTTCAAATATTTACTGGGTAGAAATGGCAGTCAGCTCAAGTTTAAAACGCCCGCTCATGTCTGTGTTTTAAGTTGTCCTACAACATAATGGTACAACGTATGTAATGCTTCTTTACCAACGAATTTAGCTACCTTTTTAGAGTAACTTCCATCCCTGCCCCACTTTAAGAAACTTAGCACAGATGTAGAACAAGACCTAGATGTTTAGATGTTAAGTCTTTCTTTCGTTCTCTCTGTTTAGATGGGTGTTGTCGCTGTGTTTTAGGCTCTCCCGTTAATAGCCTAGTGCTGTGATATCCCTAATTCGCCGACATTTAATTTAGTAACCGCAGTTTCATGCGTTTAACAGTATAATCTAGGGCTTTCCATTAAAGCATTTTCTGGACTCCGGAGCGTCAGCAGTAACATCAGCGAATATTCGAAGCTTTGTTACTGTGAAGGTAGGGGTGGCTGAGAAGGATGATTCAGAAAATCCACCTCCCTCCATTTTGTGGTATTGTATTTTGTCGTTATACGCGGCTTCCCTCACTCTAGCAGCCTGCTAGCCTCGCTTAGATTGGCAAGCCACTGCGAGGTCCCAAACAAACTATCTAATTTTCATTAGCTGCTAACACCACCTGGCTAAGATACATATAGAAAATATCACTGACATGGTGTGCATGCACTCAACATAATACAGTGTTTTAGTTCTGTTTAATGCTCAATTCATATTTTTCCTGTCACTCTTTGGGGCGTCGTTTGACTTTTTTATTTAAGTGGCACAGTACACTACTGTAGTATTTCTGCCTTGTTTTATAGTACTCCAATGTGGTAATGGTCATAACATGTTTTTGTGAACATTTCTGTGCCTGGTTCAGCTGCTTATGGTTATTAGGTCTCATTTAGCATAGTTTCTAGGGTTGTGGTTTTGTGCTTTCCTGACTAAAGCGTGTCTGACTAGTTTTTCAAAATTGTGAGATATATCTACTTGATTCGAACTAATATGAATTAATATACAATGTGTAGTCAAGTCAAGTGGTTTTATTTGTCATTTCAACTATATACAGTGGTGTACAGTACACAGTGAAACGAAATAGCGTTCCTCCAGGACCAAGGTGCTACATCTAACAATAGACTACACAAAACAATACAACATAAAGTGCACATGCGTAAGTGCGCAAGACAATATACTATAAATACACACAACCATTTACAAGACAAACAATAAATACAGGGGGGGGGGACAGTGCAGTCGGCCCCTTAGTAGTGGGAGCAGTAAGGTGCATTTGGTGTAGATGTAAACATTAGACATTGTAAACACTGTATTTGAATTTAACAGTAGTACTAAAGTTATCCAGTTGGTGGAACAATAGCAGTTTTTTTGGTGGTGAGTGGTGAGTGTCTGTGTGTGAGAGAGAGAGAGAGAGTGTGATTTCAGTTCAGACACTAATGTATTTGTTTGTTCAGACCAGACTCTGGTTGTTAAGGAGTCTGATGGCATGGGGAAAGAAGCTGTTGCACAGTCTGGATGTGAGGGCCCGGATGCTTCGGTACCTTTTTCCAGATGGTAGGAGTGTGAAGAGTGTGTGTGAGGGGTGTGTATGGTCATCCACGATGCTGTTTGTTTTGCGGATGCAGCGTGTGGTGTAAATGTCCGTGATGGTGGGGAGAGAGACACCGATGATCTTCTCAGCCGTCCTCACTACCCGCTGCAGGGACTTGCGATCCGATGCGGTGCAGTTCCCAAACCAGGCAGTGATGCAGCTGCTCAGGATGCTCTCGATGGTTCCTCTGTAGAAGGTGGTGAGGATGGGAGGTGGGAGATGTGCCTTCCTCAGCCTTTGCAGGAAGTAGAGGCGCTGCTGGGCTTTCTTGGTTATGGTGCTGGTGTTAAGGGACCAGGTGAGATCCTCTGCCAGGTGAACTCCAAGGAACTTGGTGCTCTTGACGATCTCCACAGTGGAGCCGTCGATGTGTAGTGGAGAGTGGTCACGCCTTGTCCTTCTGAAATCAACAACCATCTCTTTGGTCTTGTCTACGTTCAGAGACAGGTTGTTGGTTCTACACCAGTCTGTTAACCGTTGCACTTCCTCTCTGTATGCTGACTCGTCGTTCTTGTTGATGAGACCCACCACAGTCGTATCATCCGCAAACTTGATGATGTGGTTCGAGCTGTGCATTGCTGCACAGTCGTGAGTCAGCAAGGTGAACAACAGAGGGCTGAGCACACAGCCCTGGGGGGCCCCAGTGCTCAGCGTGGTGGTGCTGGAGGTGTTACGTCCGATCCGGACTGACTGAGGTCTCCCAGTCAGGAAGTCCAGGATCCAGTTAGAATAGTGTAAGTAGCAAGTGTAATATTTTAGTGTTAGTTTACTTACTGAGGATAGGTTTCCTGTTATGTGTGTTTAAATTATAATTAAACTGTCCAGTTGAGTTGATATTAGCTAATATTTATTTCTTTCCAGATGCATGAAGAGTCTTTGGCTGAAATTAATCAAGCAGGTATGTGTAATGTACTATGAAATGTGCTGTGATGCCACATTCAGCAAATGTTGTGTAATGAATCACACACACACTGTAACAAATTGCTGTAAATGTATTGTGGATTTACAACAGCATCTTACTGTATTTTTTAATAATTGTAAAATACTGTTATATAATCATACCTCACATGTAAATTAACAGTAATGCGGTGGGCTAACCAATAAGATTAGATAACTGTTAATTTATCAGCATAATACAGTATTTTCTGTCAAAGTGTGGAAACACGCGTCATCATCCCTTTACAAGTCCAGTCACCATACATCAACATCGCACTGATTATTGTAGGCACTGTATCTGTTTTCATGATAACACTTTTTTTTATTAAACTGCTCATACTCATTTTGAGTGACAACGTGTTTTTCCTGAGCTTGATGTGATGGGTGAGTTGGATCATTTGGCTCAGCTCAATCATTTGGCTCAGCTCAGTCAATATATGGACTGTTCTGGTTTTGATGACTGGAGAATGCGCTGTACTCTGTTGTGGACATATGTGTAGAATCTATTTGACTCATTACAGATGTAGCCTAGTACTACCTTACTGTCTGTATAAAAGTGCACTGCTTCACAATGCAAGTCCAACACATCCTGAAGAAGATCAGCCATTTCTACTGCCAAGACAGCTGCGCACAGTTCAAGTCTTGGTATAGTAGGTTCTGACAGAGGAGCTAGCTTCGCTTTGCCCATTATGAATCCGACCTCAACTTTACCATCTTTTTGAATTGCTTTTAAGTAGGCTACAGCTCCTATCGCCTTAGTTGACGCATCTGAGAATATACACAGTTCTTTGTGCATTGCTTGACTGAGTGAGGAAGCTGTGTAGGTTCTAGGGACATGTAGATCTTTTAGGTCCTGAAAAGAATTTCTCCATGTTTCCCATTTGCTTTATTTGTCCTCCGGAAGTGGTATGTCCCAGTCGGAACATTCTGAAGTGAGCTCTCTAAGTAGAGCTCTTCCTTGGATTGTGACAGGTGCCAATAGGCCCAAAGGATCAAAGACACTGTTGATGGAAGACGGTACGCAGTGCTGATGAATGGTTTGTTTGTGATGGCTACTGAGTAAGTGAATGTGTCCATTGCTGTTTCCCAAATGAGGCCAAGGCTTCGCTAAGACTGTGTTCACCACCTAAATCTAAGTCTTTAACGAGTGGTGCACGATCTTCAGGGTGAAAGGTCTGCATGACTGCCTGTGAGTTAGAAGCAAACTTATGCAGGTGCAGATTAGATTCAGCGAGTGAGGCTTGTGTTCTTTTGAGCAAGTCTATAGCCTCAGCAGGAGAAGGCACGGAGATCAAGCCATCGTCCACATAAAAATGCCTCTCTACAAACTTGACTGTATCAGCACCATAGTCCTTTGCACCTGCTCTGATGGCCTTGCGTAATCCATAAACAGCAACAGCAGGAGATGGTGAGTTGCCAAATATATGGACTTTCATGCGATAATTGATAACTTCCTTGTGGACATCATTGTCCTTATGCCACAGAAAACGGAGGAAGTTGCGGTGATCCTCACACACCATAAAGCAGTGAAACATTTGCTGTATATAAACATTTTTAGCATTATTTATTTAAACCCATGAACTTATTTATTTAGACAAAATGCCTTAAGGGCAACACAGTCTATTTTGCCATGTTTGACTAACATACAGTTCTTTCCTTTTCTTAAACAAATTTCTTTCATCAAACAAACACTGAAAATTTATTTTTGTTAAAGAGAGACCACTTAACCAGAGCAAGATGATATTTTGTGACATGTGTGCTAAGACTTGCACTGATGCGTTAACATAGGTGAGGCACATGCGGACCCACAGTTGCATACCCAATGCTTCTTTTAAGTGTGTTTATCCTGGATGTCACAGAACTTTCCAAAACTTCAGAACGTTTAAATCTCACAGCTATCGCCACTACTGGGGCCAGTCTAGGTCTACACAGCGCTGTGTTGTTGATTTAACTTGTCGTGTTGGCTTGTGCAGAACGAAGTGAGAATACTCAGAGCTTTTTTACACATTTGAAATTGCATATCAGAGAGGGGAAAGAGGTGGCATGTCCTTTCAGAAACTGTGACAAGACACTTAAAGTCTGGTCTTCATTCACATCACATATGTCAAGGAAGCATAAAAAGTCCCCAGAAGAGGGTTTGATGGAGTGCATACTTAATCCATCCAGTTCACAAGATATTGATGGGGATAGTGGTATGCAGCTTGATGATCCAAGTTGAACAGTCAGAAGTATGCCCAGAGGCTGTGGAAGAAAATCAGTTTTTCAGAAACTTAGCAATGTTTTATCTTAAGTTTCAAGCCAAATTCAGACTGCTATAGAGGACTACCAACAGATTCATGATATCAGTCAGTCGCATCTTCTTTTCACCTCAAGGAAAAGCTAGTAAATCTTGGTCTTGCCGAAACTGACATAGAGAATGTGATTGATACTCTTAAATGTGACATTTTCTGATCTTTTCAGAAAATGTAATACCCAAACACCTAAACACAAAGTTGCTCATTACAACTTTGACCCTCTACACACTCTGGTTACCCATGCTGTGTTAGTAAAAGGGACTTAATACAGGAGTAAAATGTTTGTTGTGATAACTCATAACGATGGTAAAATTAAACAGGCTCTTATTCATGTGTTTTGTTTTGTTTTTTCATTACTGAACAATATCAAGCTGTGCGTCTGCCAGAATTTGGTGTTTATTACATTAAACCAGTGCATGGAGCCTACTGCTGTGTTACTCATGAGAAGCTACTTGACTTTTACCCATTGATACAGTACACTGTTTGGGGAATGCCACTTTTAATTCTTCATCATTCTATACCAACCTAATAGCAGAATGTCTTCACTGGGAGAGAATATCAAGAGGATTATCCTCTTGACTTTGCCCAGTCTGTCTGTGGAGACACAGCTGCAGATTGTTTCCACGCTTCAGACGTCTGGTGTCGACTCTGTGGCTGACCTGAAATATGTCCAACAGGAGGACATCAAAGGCCTGTTGCCTGTTATACAGCAGAGAACATTACTGGAAGCCTTTAGATTAGGTAATTAATATTTATCCAGCCATAGGCTGGATTTATTTTCATTAAGTAAAGTATAAGCACTTCTGCATAATGTGCATTCCAATATTGACTGTATATATTAGTAGATAATTATTAAGTAGTGATGTTCTTTTTTAACATTCATTCATGTTGAAGTCTTTGTTGTTTCAGAAACTAAGACCATCATTTTGGATCTCCAGGTTATTCAGACTGACTCAGATTCAAGTGCTTCTACTCATCCTAACTCTTCACTCTCATCCACCTCATCCTCACTCACCAGAAAATACAACCCCAATGCCACTCGCTCCCAGTGCCGCACTTCACTTCACTTCTTCACTTCTTCAGCAGGTAAAAACTTGCATTGGGAATATCAACAGGGGGGGCTGAATTCGCAGCGTTCAGTGGGATGCCGCAGAGAAACTGGACCTCAACGTGGCCCAGTTGATACCTATGGCTGCACACGATTCCAACCAAAGCCCCCAAAAGAGTAGACTACTGACACATTGGAAGAGAAGCGGTACCGCATGGAAAACATTTATCAGCAGGAAGGTTTGAATGGGGGACAAAGGGCAGAAGTGCTAAATTCTTATGGAGACTACATACAGCCTTCAGCGTTCACATAAATGCAATGTCTGCGCCCTCCATTGAAGATCTGAAAAGCAAATGGCCATACCTTTTTACTCAGAGAGGCATCTATGCTAATTTTGAGCTGTTGACAGATTAGATTAGATTAGATTAGATTAGATTAGATTAGATTAGATTAGATTAGATTAGATTAGATTAGATTAGATTCAACTTTATTGTCATTGTGCAGAGTGCAGGTACAAGCCAATGAAGCCAATGAAATGCAGTTAGCATCCAACCAGAAGTGCAAAATACATTATTATTTACATAAAGTGCAAAACAGAATGACTGACAATTGAAATTTTTGTACATGTGGTGGTATATAAATAAATATATAGAATGTATGTGTACACAGAATGTGGGATAAGGGGGTGGTATATAGAATAGAATATGTTTTACTATACATATATACAATAAGGAGTGAAATGCAAGATTGCACAGAGCAGCATATGGTGAGCAAGTTGTAACAGTGTAAGCAATAACTACAGGTATAAATAGTGCAATATGAACAGAATTGCGAATATAAATAGAACAGTACAGATATGAAATAAAAAAAAAGATGTGCAAAATGAGTAGTGCAAAGTGACAGTACAGTGCAGTGAGTGCCAATAAGTGACTAAAGTGACGGTGTGGCGTTCAGCAGGGTCACAGCCTCAGGGAAGAAGCTCTTCCTGAGTCTGTTGGTGCGGGAGCAAAGGCTCCTGTAGCGCCTGCCGGATGGAAGGAGGGTAAAAAGTTCGTGGTTAGGGTGAGAAGGGTCCTTGATGATGCTTCTCGCCCTGCTCAGGCAGCGCTTCTGATAGACAGACTCAATGGTGGGTAACTGCGTGCCTGTGATGCGCTGGGCAGTTTTCACCACCCTCTAAATCGCTTTACGGTCCGATGCCAAGCAGCTGTCGTACCACACTGAGATGCAGTTTGTGAGTATGCTCTCAATGGTACAGCGGTAGAAGTCCACCAGTATCCTGGGACACAGGTGAGCTTTCTTAAGGCTCCGTAAGAAGTAAAGACGCTGCTGCGCCTTTTTGACCATGGTGGAGGAGTTCAGTGACCAGGTGAGATCCTCCGAAATGTGGACGCCAAGGAACTTGAAGTTGGACACACATTCTACCTCAGCTCCGCTGATGTGGATTGGAGTGTGTGCCTGGTTCCTTGACTTTCTAAAGTCCACAATGACCTCTTTGGTTTTCTGGGTGTTGAGTACCAGGTTATTGTCATCGCACCACGCATGTAGGCAGATGTCAAGGTACTTCAAGTTTTGGAGCTTTCTTTTCAGGAATGTGGTCGAGCAATTGTGGAGTACTTCAGAACTTAGTTAAAGCACCGTGATGTCCAAGCTAGGGATAGGGATTTGACTTTCCATGTAGTTCAGCTTCTTTTGGTTCATTTTGGTGAGAGCCCAGATGGATTAATGATTCTTGCTGATGTGAATATTGATCATTGTTTGCTGATTGATTCTTGTGATTAAACACATACTATAACATTATTATTTTGTTGAACTTTACAGGGTCCTGCACATCTGCTGAAATTGAGAGAAAGTTCACTCTACCAGCCAGTCCTCGGCTCATTTTGCTTGGTATGTATTTTATTTCATAATGAGAATGCAGTAACTATTGAAAGAGCTTGTGCAGATTACATGTCCATTCCTGTAATTATATGTCTGGAAAACAGTGCATTAATTGTATTTTTAATTAAGATACATTTTGCTCAACATAACTGCAAAAGATATGAAAAATGGAAGGATTCTCCAGATCTAGAAGTTTTTTCTGCCCTTGTACACCCTAATCTGACAATCCAATCAGCTACCTTTTTCTTTAAGAAATATTGTGTTCATCTGTCCAAATGGTCTCAGGTCTCACTGCACAAGATTCCACCTAATTTTGAGCTTTGTATTTCTTAGGAAATTAGCCTATGACAAACTGCCAGTGGATGATCAGCATTGAAGGGCACGTGGTCTGTGAGGGCACTCAACCGACTTTTGCATCAGGACTTGCTGCACTGTTTGCAGTGTTGTATGTTTTCAACCTTCAGTATCAAGACAAGGCCTCCAAAACCCTATAATTCATTCAGAGGTAGCTATTACTAGAGGTAAATGACATGGTACCAAGCTCAGCTTTATTGTATGTAGTGATGATAGTTAATTTAGAGGCCTATTAGATGACTGGAAGAGGAAGAGTTCCCAAGAGTTGGTCAACATGAAGGCAACAATCACAACACCTCAAAGTGCAAAAGTTGTTGTATTTTAGTAATAGGATGACCTGATGTTTAATATAATGACACTGAAGTTCCATAAAAAATTGGATTCTTGTTTTGAGTGTGATTTGTCAGTCTCATTGTAAAAAGTGTTTTTTTTTTTTTTTTTCTTTTTTTTCTTTTCATTTGGCACTTTAGTGTTGTGATCATTTCCTTGATTTGGGCCAATATGGTATGGGAGCTCCTCCTCCAGTCATCCAACTAGCCTCTAAATTATCTTAACCGTCTGTGTAATGTACAATACTGCTGACTTTTGTCACCTGTGTCATTTTTGACCATTTCTCTTGTCTGATGAAGATCTTTCTTGAAACTTGCTATTTAATGGAGAACTTTGAACATGAATTTTTTTTAATTCCTTCCAAGCTGTTTGAGCACGAAACATGGTGTTCCTGAAATTGACATTTCTTTTTTCCATTGGCAGTTATTAATTTTCAATATTTGAGACAAATACTTTTTCTTTCTCTTTTTTAAATATGTATTTATTTATTTATTTATTTTTTTGAAGACCGTTCATCAGTATAAATCCAGAAAGAGGAAGCAAGACCACCCATGGAAAGTTTATCTCCAAGAGGAGGTTCAAAAGAGGGCTGCAAGTGTCAACCTACATGTTGCCAAGCTTTTGAAAAATTTGCTGGACTTTGAGTGGGACTTCATCTAGGTAGGTCAAAGCTGCCTTGTCGCTATGATGTCTTTATTTTGTGCTTGCTTCAACTGTAGTAAAATAGCACACTAAAAACTTTTTCTTATAATTTTTATATGGGTGTGCTTGCTAAAGCAGCATCCAAGAACAATAGCAACCACTTAGCAAAACCCAACCTACTATTTACTAGTGTTTGAAATTTTGTACTTGTACTTGTGGGTGTTTAACTACAATTAATGATATTACTGCAATTTCTTGTAAAGTGGTAGTTGAAATTTTTAATTACTTATGCTTTAATCATTTGCTTTTTATAAAAACCGCTGTTGATTTTACTTTTAAAAATTTTACTTTCACATTCATTCAGTCATGCTACTGTTTCATGACATATTCTTTTCATTTTATTGATCAGTAGGGGACTGTAGGCTACAACTACTGCTTCAAAAATCAAGCCTTTTTCTAGTTTCTGCTTGGATTTTTCTCTTTCCACCAGCCCTACTTAACTTTACTACACACATACTGACTTTGTATTTTTTATATTTTACAAGTGCCATTTTGTTGCTCATTTTTTGTTTTACAGGCACATGTCATCGGTGATTGAGGATACTAGCCCAGCGCTGTAGTGGAGTTTTCTCTCACTGTTCCCTCTCCCTTTCTCTCCTTTTTTCGCCCTTTCACTGTCACATGGTTCAAGCCAGTGTTACATGGTTCTTGATGCTATTTCAGACTAGTGCTGCACTGTTCTTGATGCTGTTGTAAGTCAGTGCTACACAGTTATCGATTCTATTGCTACACTGTTTGTGATGCTGTTGTCCTACACTGTTACTGATGCTATTTCAAACCAGTGCTGCACTGTTCTTGATGCTATTTCAAACTAGTGCTTTTTTAACTAGTGTATCACTGGCTTACAACAGTGTCAAGAACAGTCTAGCACTGATTTCAAATAGCATCAATAACAGTGTAGCACTGACAACAGCATCAAGAACTAGTGCTGCACTGTTTTTGATGCTGTTGTAAGTCAGTGCTACGCTATTTTTGATGCTGTTATAGGTCATTGCTACACTGTTCTGGATGCTGTTGTAAGCCAGCACTGTACTGTTTTGAATGCTCTTGTAAGTCAGTGCAACACTGTTTTTGATGCTGGTGTAAGTCATTGCTGCACTGTTTCTGATGCTATTTAAACTCAGCATCTTATGCTCATGATTAAAACCTGTCTATAATTGCTGTACAAATAATTGAGTACTTTAAATAAACTATGGCAATCTTTTATTTAATGCGTATCCTTCTGGAATTCTACGTTTTTATTTTTGATTATTTATAAGAATTAAAATAGCATTTGTAAATAAACAGGAACATGCTGGCATATACTGTAAAGCAGCTGTAAAAACCAGTTATTCTACTGTCATACTGTAATCCAAAAAACATTAATATATTGTTAAATTACAGTGCATGCACTGTAGAATTACCAATAAATACGGTTATTCTACTGTTATATGCTGTAATTTAATATACTGTTAAAATAAATTACAGTAGATGCACTGTAAAATAACAGTAAAATGCTGGTGTCTTTGCTGGCAGTATTTTACTGTTAATTTACAGTGAAATACTTTACAGTGCAGTTTGTTGTACTGCACTTTCTGCACTTTTTCATTTTACTTTAATGTCTTTAGGGTGACACTAATCACACGTTCTTGTTGTAACATTTATAAGGTTAGGCGCTCAATAGGCGCTCAATGTATTCTTGTCATGGCGCATGATTTATTATTAGTGATATTACAAGTGTAGATTAAGTTATACACTAAATGGAAAAAACACTTTTTTCCTTATTATCTTAGGATTTGGCCTATGGCATGGTGGTGTAAGATTTGCAAATCATTGTCTGCTACAAAGGGGGATCTGCTATAGCATTACAGACTACAACATGTAACATCTGATCATGGACAAACTCAGCCATGTCTACATGGCGGTTGCCCTTGCACTTTTAAAACACATGGTGCCCTTCGTACACGTTTATCCAGATACCATGTAGCTGAAGAAAGTCCGAGGCCTGGAATAATCACTACTTTAAAGTGTTTAGTTTGCAGCACTCGTTGTCCTACAGAGAAGGATTACTTTCTGCGTATTGGAAATCATCTAAAGAACCATCAAACTGTCTTTTGTGTATTTGAAGGATGAGACTTTTACACAAATATATACAATACATTTTTGAAACACAAAAGCAGAAAGCATAAATCATATTCTTTAAGTGGTTTTAAGAAAGACATATTTGAGAGTCACCATAGGCAGACTGTTGACCATGCTTATGCACCTGAAACTGATGATGGTCAGGATCCTAGTTTAGATTGTGATCCAAAGAGTGAATCATATAATATATCATATATAGATGTATCTTGTAAGAATTGGTTTACTTCTACTGAAGCTAGAAAGCATTTACAATGCATCAGTGAAGTTCATTGATGCCTTGGTTGAAGATCTTCAGTTCATTTCATCTTGCGCATCGGTTGCAGTTGTTAGAAACATACTTGATTCGACACTGAAGTCTAACAAATGCATTGTTGACGAGAACATCATAACTGATTTGGCAGAACAGTTGTGCAACTTCCATCCCATTAGCACAACATTTGCAGCAGATGGTCCACTTGGTTCAGCTTTTAAAAGAAGAAAGTATTTTAGGGACACTTTCCAGTGTGTTGACCCGGTTATATACATCCTAGATTCTCAAAAGAACAAGAGCTTTTAATATGTGCCTATTCTGAACACTTTACAGGAACTCCTAAAGGACAAAGATATTGCAAAAAGGCAGTCTTATCCAAACATTCAAACTGTACTGGACATATTAGGTCAATTTTTGATGGTACATTTACCAGGCAGAATGATTTCTGTACTGGAGAAGAAATAAAACTCAATAATCCTTTATGTTGACGATTTTGATCATTAACATCAATTCACCTAGCTTTACTTTGCAAATCTGTTAATATAAAACAGTTTGAATACAAAGCTATTTTGGAACCGCTCTTGAAAGATCTTGCCACTCTAGAACAGGACCTTACTTCTGTAGATTTTGTCTTGGACATTCCTCAGAGTACCAGGCACATGAAGTGCGGACTGGAGTGTTTCCACCTCGGACAAACGAGGACCATATTTTGCATGTGCAAACTGTTAGAGAAAATCCAAATTTGGTGCATTACTTTGGTGTAAAGCTGTCATGTCCGTTGACTGACAGGTTGAGTCACTTCCACTTTGTCTCTGGATAAACACCAGATGTACTACATATTTTTGAAGACATAGTGCCAAGGGAGCTCACAAAACTATATTGGACTCAAAACTATAGGGAGAAATGCAAATGAAAACTGGACCCTAATACGGTTGTTGTCGCTCATTGTTGGCTCACAGGTACCTGAGGTAATCCTGCCTGGCAGATTTTTCTGACTTTAAAAGACATGGTTGAATTGGTGGTTGCCCCCATTCACACAGCTGAAAGTTTTGGATATCTTACCAGTTCTTATACGTTTTTCCTGAAGAGACACTGACACCCAAACACCATTTTTTGGAACACTATCCTGCACTGGTAGAAAAATTTGGACTTCTGGTTGGTGTATGGACAATGCGCTTCGAAGCTAAACACAGATTTTTCAAGCAAGTTGTGAAGCACACCAACAATTTCAGAAACTTTTTGTTAACCCTTTCTACGGGACATCAAATGATGATGGCATACCACATGCATACAGATGTGGGAAAAACGGCCTTGTGTGTCACAAAAATATCTATTATGCCTATTGATGTACTACATTCAGACATACAGGAGGCCTTAAGAGAAATGTCACCACTTCTGTCAACTGTGCAGCTGGCCAGCACTGTTACCTACTATGGAACAAGGTACACTGTTGGGATGATCACGTTACATGGCTCTACTGCCGGACTGCCTGACTTCACTGACATTGTTCAGATAGCCATTTTGGACAATGTTCTACATTTTATTGTAAAATTACCTGCCTGGTATGAAGAGCACCTAAGATCTTTTCAACTAGAGAACACTGGCCAAATGACGCTTTTGGAGCAGCAGAAACTTGGAGATGTGTACCCCTTGGTTGCATACAACGTGGGAAGAAAGCACTTGGTTACACTGAAACGTCACGTTTGTTGTGCATTTTAGGTAATTGAAATAATATTATTTACAGTTGATGACACTTATATTGTACATTACTCTGGTAATATAATATTGCCGTGTACGTTTTTGCATGATTTTGTAGCAGTTTTGACACTGTGGTCTTTTTCATTGTTAAATTATGAATGTAAGTATTGTAATGTAAAATGTAAAATGGATACATGCATTATGAAATGTAATATGAAGCATCAAATACAAGATGGCCAGTTATCGCACCAAACTTTGAGATTTTGGTGTTCCTGAGGTGATATGCAATGCAGTAAAGCAAAGGAGGCCTGCTGATCAGAAGTCTGCAAAGAATGTTAAAAAACCCCGATAAGCAGAGGTAAACTACCTTCCTCCTTACCCAGCAGGAGAGGATAAAGAAAGTCAAGAACACAAAAGGATTGAGTTGCTTACTGAAGTAAAGAAAAGGAAACAGTGACAAACTGGCAAAAGAAAAAATGGCCAAAACATTTGCGCACAGAAGACACGAAATCATCAACCAGACGTCCAACATAGAGGACATTAAAGCCAGATGGCCTGCTCTGTTTAAGACATCTCATGTGAGTTGCAGTGTTGCTAAGCTTTGCATGTTATTAAAATATATTCTAGTCCATGTCTAATGACTGCATTAGTGTTTTTGCATGTTTAGCTTTTAAATTTTAAATATTTTATCGTCTGTTTTCTAAATTTCATTAATGTTATGAACTCTTAATCATTTACTATTTATCCTTATTTAATTTGGTTACGTATTTTAAAACATTTCGGGCAATACAGACATTGAAATTCTGTGATTACTAGAGAAAATCTGTATATTAACATGCTGTACAGTCAAATAATGCAACCCAGACTTTCCAGTCTTTCATCTCCAGGATGAGTTTCACAGAATCACAACAGTGCACCTTAAATCAAAGTTCATGTCCAAGCTGGATGAATATACTCCAAAGCTTCTGGCACTCTTCCATTCCAAGGGTGGAGCCCTAGGGTTAAGGTTACAAGCTATCCTACTCAAGGTATCATTCAATTACTTCTTAGTTTGTTAATATCTTATCACAGGGTTTTTATGGAAAAAAAGTTGGGTTTTTTTGCATTTGCAAAAGTAATATTATTGATCATAAACCACATCAAGGATCCTTCATAGATGTTTAACATTTAATATGTATATATAATGATATATAATGATATATCATCATTTAATATATTTAATATATTACAGCCATATGCTGTAATTTTTTATTTATTTTATTTTTTTATTGTGTATTCTTTCATTTTTACTGTAAAATAACAATGGCATGTGATAATGAAGAACAAGGATTGTTATCATTTCAGGCTCCCAGCCATCCTTGCATTAACATGACCAGAGAAGTTGTCATTCAGTGCTTGATGGTGTACCTCCGGGAATCGACAGATCAGCTCCTAAAAGAGTATGAGGTAAGTTGATGTACATGTAAAAAGGGAAAATAGTCATGTCTCTCTCTCTTGTCTGTCTTGGGAAGGTCAACACCAATCAGCCGTAACATGAAATTCTTGTTTCTACAGCGTTAATTTGTTTTAGCTCCTTGTACCATATGGGGCACTCTGTAGTTGTACAGCCCAAGACTGTACAACTCCATCTGTTTCTCTGTATACTGTATTACCCTGTTCTTCAGTGGTCAGGACCCCTAAAGGACCCCTACAGGACCACCACAGAGCAGGTGTTATGTGCGGGGTGGATCACTGCAGTCACACTGACACTGTGGGTTGTGTGTAGTGTGTGTTGTGCTGGTATGTGTGGATCAGACACAGCACACAGACACAGTGCTGCTGGAGTTGTTAAAGACTGTCCACACTGTACACCCCTACTGGTGTTGCCTCTCCACCTTGTAGGTGTAAAGTCAGACAATAGCTCATTTGCTGCTAGACAGTTTGTGTTCTTCTGGTCCTTCATCAGTGCCCACAGGAACGCTGCTGGCTGTATAGTTTTAGTTGGGTGACGATTCTCAGTCCAGCAGTGACACTGAGGTGTTCAGCAGCACTGCTGTGTCTGATCCACTCACATCAGACACAGTACACACGGACACATCACCACCACCACCACCACCACCATCACCATAAGTGTCACTGCAGAGCTGAGAATGATTCATCACCCACATATTACCTGCTCTGTGGTGGTGCTTTGGGGGTCCTGAGGAACAGGGTAATACAGTATACAGAAAAACAGATGGACTACAGTCTGGAACTGTAGAACTACAGAGTGTCCTGTATGGTCATGATAAAAGGTCATGGCTTAAGAAAAGGGACTTGTGTAGAGTGACACAATATTGAGTGACTCAAAACTTTTACATTGTTACATGTTTAATTGTTCCGTTTAATTAATTGTTAAGTTACTTAGTTAATCACACATTTCTTGTAGTCCAAATAACCATACTAACTTGAGGGAAGAGGCTTCATGTTTTTGATTTTATTATAGGTACAGACAACTGTTCATATGCGTTGTGATAGCATTGTAAACAAAGCTCTCCCCGAAAGTGAATAGCCTCAAGAATAATCTAATGATTTAAGAAAAGTTACTCTTGAAGAGTGAAAGGAAATTGAGTGTCTCTCAAAACTTTTACATTATCTATAAAGCTTTGTTAAATCCACACGTTTTTGTTAAGTGCAAGCTTTATTGTTCAACTTATTTAGTTAATGTTTCTTGCAGTCCAAATCATACTTATTTGAGGGAAAACCTGTTTGTTTTTGATTTAATATTGGTACAGACAGCTTTTTGTATACATTGTGATGGCGTTGTGTAGACTAGGGGTACAAATTTGTAATGTCATTGATGAAACTGAATTGTGACAAATGATTTTGTAATTTAAGTGAATCCAGTTTTAGCAAGGCATGAAGTAAAAAAGGTAAATGGTGTTTCCTTTTATTGGCGTGGCTCTGCAGATTTCAATCAGTGATTGTAATAAGTTTTCATATTTGTAAGAAATAAAAATGCTTTGCACGATCAAAATATTGTAGTATTTTTGCTCTAACAGGATAAGAACTTGCAAACATTACAAAAAAAAAACAATAATAAAAAATCTTCTGTTTTAAACACAAGTGATGTGGAGAGAGAGCAGTTGTGATAAATTTGCATTGGGCTTTAACATTCCAAGTGAACCTTTATCAACTTGATGAACAATAGATTGCTAGTCTGTGTTATAATTCTTATGTATACCTACAGTTTTTACACATGGTAATGTGTTACTATACACTGTAAAACCCAACAATAAAAGTTTGATAATTTAATTTGGTTGTAATAACTCCAAAAAAAAAAAAGGTTAATTCGCCTGTATTTTTCTGTGTAATTTGCACTAATTTGACATTCTAAGTTTACAGTGCTAAACCACTTTAATTCATTTTTGTCATTGCACTCAAATAATTTTACAAGAATACCGCCTGACGTCATACACGTCCGTACGTGCTCCTCCATGTGGGCACGTCGGCCATGTTTACTCTGCTCGCCTCAGGCTGAATAATGTGGAGAAAAGTGTGAACAATTTTCAAGTTATTGAATTTTAATAAATTTTCTTCTCAGAAATTCACCGTGGGAATGCTTGTGAAGACGTCTGAGTTGAATCGCTTCTGAATCTGAGTTGAAACGCTTCCGAATCTGAGTTGAATCTGCAAACTTTCTCCTGCTGATACGGATTTTCTCTTTGGGCGCTACTTTGGTGAGCTATCTGTTTATTTAGCACCATATTTTGCTGTTGTGTAGCATCGTTTTTGCATGTATTGTATTTAGGGATTTAGCAGTTATATTTATGCATTTGAAAAGTGAATTCCAGTTCATTTTAAACTGCGCCACTGACTATGCAAATTGGTAGAAGTTGAGTGTTTAAGTTGAAGCCGGGTATAAATAACGTTTCATTTAATACTTAATAATAAATAATAATAATAGTTTACACTTCTATTGCGCCTTTCACAAACCCAAGGACGCTTTACAAACACAAAAATAAACCAACAAATAAACAAACAAACAAAAAAAAATTATCATGAAGAATGAAAATGTTTAGAGAAAAGGAGTTTTTAAGTGAGTTTTGAAGATGGAAAGAGAGGGTGAAGTGCGTATAGATGAAGGTAGGGAGTTCCAGATTGTAGGGGCAGCAACACTAAATGACCTGCCACCCATAGAGGAAAGCCTGGACCTAGGTACAGCTAGGAGACCAGAGTCAGAAGACCTTAGCTTACGTGATGGGAGGTAAGGATGAAGGAGGGCTGACAGATAGGTGGGTGCTAGTCCGTGTAGGGCTTTAAAGGTCAGGAGAAGGATCTTATAGTGGATGCGCTCTGTAACTGGTAGCTGGTGTAGCTGAAGAAGGATGGGGGTGATGTGTGCAGACTAAGACTCTGGCTGCGGAGTTTTGAATGTACTGCAGAGGGCGAAGGGTTTTGGAGGGTAGACCATGGAACAGAGCATTGCAGTAATCTAGCCTAGATTAAATAAATGCATGAACCAGAGTCTCAGCATCTTTTGAAGTAAGCAGTGGGTGGAGCCTAGCAATATTGCACAGATGAAAAAATGCAGACTTTGTCAGAGATGTAATATGGGAAACAAAACTGAGGCAGGGGTCAAACAGAACACCAAGGTTCCGCACAGTAGTGGACGGGGTGACTGGTGTGTCATTAACGACAAGCACACAGTCGGAGTAAGCAGAGACAGCTGTCTTGGTACCAATAATTATAAATTCAGTTTTTTTACTATTAAGCTTCAGAAAGTTAGCATTCAACCAGTTTGTTAACTCCTGAATGCAGTGCAACAGTGACGAAGGTGGAAAAGATTCAGTGGGTTTGGTTTGAGACCACATTCTTCAGGTATAGAGTTTGAAAAACAAAGTGAGACAGAAGGAAAGAGGCAGAGTCTGGTACAGCTGCAGGCCACTGAGGGCGGATTATACAGAAACATTCAGACATGAGCCGAGCTTTTCTACAGGTTACAGGTTATGTTTCAAGAAGGAGAAAACACATTACCTCAAAGTTTGCCTCGTTGCCTCGGTTGTGCATACATTCAAAACATTTAAGCAGGATAAATTAATTAAATTTTTTATGCTCTCTGTAAAATAGCGGGCTGGTTTTAATCAGCATGAATTTGGACGGGAGGTGGCAGTTTTCATGTAGGCTTGTATTTTTGTTTAAAAAGGAATGTCAGAGTTGGAGTTCAGTATCCCCTGCTTGGTAACTTTTCACAATCTAACGTTAAAAGTTAATGGAGAAACAAAGATCAAAGCAAGCAACCTTTCTCACGTTATTTTGTTCAAAAATTGAGAAAGCAACAGTTGGCTTGTGTTGGGTTTTTTTTTTTTTTTTGCTGTTGTTTTTCCGAATATTGCAGCCAAACTATTCCATCTTTGTCTCTTCAGGCTAAAGCTGATGCAGCTTGCTGATATATGGAGTTTTAAGTCAGGTATGTTGATAGACATTTACTTGACACAATTCACTTGACACGGGTACATATTCAGACAGTTGTGCATGCTGGAAATCAGATGAGATGTGTATCATTCATCTGTCCTTTGTGTGGATTCAAGCAGCCATTCAATGATAAAACTCTACTCAGTCATTTAAGGACACATTAAAACAATACAAGATAATAAAAATTCCATTCCAAAATTGTCACTATCGTACTAATGTGTATTCTTCCTTCAACACACACAAAAGTAGAAGTCATCCAGACAGTGATGTCTCGAATTTTAAGAATGAAATTGTCTTGACAGAAACTAACAACCCCCCAATGTGTAGTCAGATTGAATCTGATGAGGCTGTTTCTTCTCAGAATTTGTATGAGCTGTGTACTCCTGACTGTAATCCTCATGAATCTAGGAATGACACTGATGAATTGCAATTGCAAACACAAATTGGCTTCTTTGTTTTTGAAAATGCACAGTGTTCTTCATGTATCTGCAACAGCTATACAAGACATAATAGACAATTTGGTACAGATATTTTCACTGTCCAAACCTCTTGTGAGAGACTCGGTCATCAAGGTTTTGCAAGAACATGATCAGTCTTTCAGTGAAGTTCTTTTTAGTGAATTAGTGGAAGCTCATGAAGTGTAACATCTTTGTCAGTGCCACTGTGGAAGGTGCAGAGCTGTCCACTTCTAAGCGAAGGAAAGCATTTGTGAGATGTAATTACCCTTTGGTAATGCCAGAGCAATATACTGTAGATTCTAGCGGGCACACAGCAGTGTATGTTCCAATACTACAGATGCTTCAAACTATGTTTAAAAATACTGATCTTCTTGATAAAATTCAAAAAAGCAAACCATCATCCCCTGGAACGTACATGTCTCATGAAGATGGAAAGTATTTCAAAGAAAATCAGTTACTGTCAACAGCAGGAGAGCTGAAATTATCACTGATTTTGTATGTGGATGACCTTGAACTAGCAAATCCTTTAGGCACAGCTAGAAAGATCCACAAACTTTGTGCAGTATATTGGTTGCTTGCCAATATACCCAGTGAGTATAGGTCCGGCCTACATGTCATACAAACCGGATTCCAAAAAAGTTGGGACACTAAACAAATTATGAATAAAAACTGAATGCAATGATGTGGAGGTGCCAACATCTAATATTTTATTCAGAATAGAACACAAATCACAGATCAAAAATTTAAACTGAGAAAATGTATCATTTTAAAGGAAAAATATGTTGTTTAAAAATTTCATGGCGTCAACAAATCCCAAAAAAGTTGGGACAAGTAGCAATAAGTGCATGGAAAAAGGAAATTGAGCATATAACGAACAGCTGGGAGATCAATTAATTAATTAATAACACTAATTAGGTCAATTGACAACATGATTGGGTATAAAAAGAGCTTCTCAGAGTGTCAGTGTCTCTCTGAAGCCAAGATGGTAAGAGGATCACCAATTCCACCATTGTTGCGCAGGAAGATAGTGCAGCAATACCAGAATGGTGTTACCCAGCGTAAAATAGCAAAGACTTTTAAGTTATCATCATCAACTGTGCATAACATCATCAAAAGATTCAGAGAATCTGGAACAATCGCTGTGCGTAAGGGTCAAGGCCGTAAAACTCTACTGGATGCTCGTGATCTCCGGGCCCTTAAACGTCACTGCACCTCAAACAGGAATGCGACTTTCAAGGAAATAACAGAATGGGCTCAGGAATACTTCCAGAAAGCATTGTCAGTGAACACAATCCACCGTGCCATCCACCGTTGCCAGCTGAAACTCTACAGTGCAAAAAGGAAGCCATTTCTAAGCAAGCTCCACAAGCTCAGACATTTGCACTGGGCCAGGGGTCTTTTAAAATGGAGTGTGGCAAAATGGAAGACTGTTCTGTGGTCACGATTTGAAGTTCTTTATGGAACACTGGGACGCCATGTCATCCGGACCAGAGAGGACAAGGATAACCCAAGTTGTTATCAACGCTCCGTTCAGAAGCCTGCATCACTGATGGTATGGGGTTGCATGAGTGCTTGTGGCATGGGCAGCTTGCATGTCTGGAAAGGCACCATTAATGCAGAGAACTATGTTCAGGTTCTAGAACAACATATGCTCACATCTAGAAGTCATCTCTTTGACCCTGCATTTTTCAACAAGATAATGCCAGACCACATTCTGCAGCAATCACAACATCATGGCTATGTAGGAGAAGGATCCGAGTACTGAAATGGCCAGCCTGCAGTCCAGATCTTTCACCTATAGAGAACATTTGGCGCATCATAAAGAGGAAGGTGCGACAAAGGAGGCCCAAGACGATTGAACAGTTAGAGGCCTGTATTAGACAGGAATGGGAGAGCATTCCTATTTCTAAACTTGAGAAACTAGTCTCCTCTGTCCCCAGACGTCTGTTGAGTGGTGTAAGAAGAAGGTGGAATGCCACACAGTGGTAAAAATGGCCTTGTCCCAACTTTTTTGGGATTTGTTGACGCCATGAAATTTTGAAACAACATCCTTTAAAATGATACATTCTCTCAGTTTAAACTTTTGATCTGTGATTTGTGTTCTGTTCTGAATAACATATTAGATGTTGGCACCTCCACATCATTGCATTCAGTTTTTATTCACAATTTGTTTAATGTCCCAACTTTTTTGGAATCCGGTTTGTACAACGTTGAGCTTTTTGGCCGCTCTAAAGCCTGTAGGCGCTTCTAAATCTCCCAAAAGCTATTTCAGCGCCTAAACGCAATGAAAATGACACTGTTCATTTTGTACTGCCACGTTCAAGATTTGACTTTCTATTGCTTCTAATCAATGTTTGCCTTCATTCTAGACATATTTAAAGTGTTCCTAATGACAGAAAATATTGTTTTTGTCAAAAAAAAAAGTTTTATTACAACGTTGAGCTTTTTGGCCGTTTTAAAGCCTGTAGGCGCTTCTAAAGCTCCCAAACGCTTTTTCAGCGCCTAAATGCAATGAAAATAACACTGTTCATTTTGTACTGCCACATTCAAGATTTCACTTCCTATTGCTTAGAAACAATGTTTTCCTTCATTATTTACATATTTGCAAGGTACCCATGTAGGAAAATATTGTTTTCCTCCCAAAACAAGTTTCAATACAACGTTGAGCTTTTTGGCTGTTCTAAAGCCTGTAGGCGCTTCTAAAGCTCCCAAACGCTTTTTCAGTGACTAAATGCAATGAAAATGACACTGTTTATTTTGTACTGCCACGTTCAAGATTTCACTTACTGTTGATAAGAAACAATGTTTTTCTTCATTCTAGACATATTTGCAAGGTGCCCATGTCAGAAAATATTGTTTTCCTCCCAAAACAAATTTCATTACAAAATTGAACTTTTTGGCAATTCTAAGGCCTGTAGGCGCTTCTCAAGCGGCCCAAACGCTTTTTCAGCGCCTAAGAGCAATGAAAATGACATTGTTCATTTTGTACTGCCACGTTCAAGATTTCTCTTTCTAATCAATGTTTCCCTTCATTATTTACATATTTGAAGTGTTCCCATGTCAGAAAATATCGTTTTTGTCACAAAACAAGTTTCATTACAAAGTTAAGCTTTTTGGCCTTTAGGGGGTTCTACAGCTCCCAAACGCTGTTTCAGCGCCTAAATGCAATGAACTCGACACTGTTCATTTTGTACTGCCACATTCAAGATTTCACTTTCTATTGCTTCTAATCAATGTTTCCCTTCATTATTTACATTCTTGAAGTCAATCAATCAATCAATCAATCAACATTTATTTTTATAGCGCTTTTTACAACAGATGTTGTCACAAAGCAGCTTTACAAAGAATCTTTACAAAGAATCTGGTGTTCGAGCCCCCAATGAGCAAGCCGAAGGCGACAGTGGCAAGGAAAAACTCCCTTAGTTAGGAAGGAAGAAACCTCAAGAGGAACCAAGACTCAAAGGGGAACCCATCCTCCTCGGGTCAACACCAGATACAAGACAGCACTAGAAAGGAGAGTGTAATGTCTGATTAGTCTGTAATGATGTTGGTGGTTCATAAGATGGGTCAGCAGGCGCAGGCCAAGCTTCCACAGTGCAGGACAGCCAGGAGCTCCGTGGTAGTAAGGCTCCCAGTGGCTCCCAGTCGGGGCAGATGTAGCAGCAGCATCAGGCCACACAGGACGGGCAGCAGTTCAGCTCAGACAAAGAGAACAGACAGACTGTTAGCTCTGACAGAAGACCTGAACACACTATACGATGTTAACAGAGTGCAGCAGTGACTCCGGCAGGCCTGGCTATTACAGCATAACTAAAAAGGGAGAGCCAGAAGGTCACACAGACATGAGGGCTCCCTGAGAAGTCAGCGCCCCTCTGCTCCACCGTCAACAAACCTGAACGAACACGAAGAGCAGCGGGGACGACAGCACCAACATTCCCAGTTTACCAAACACTCTCTGTTAGTGGACCCCTAGACCTGCACCTTTTATCTATCAGAAAGAAAAAACAAACTAATTACCAAAAGCTTGACTAAACAGGTAGGTTTTAAGCCTGGACTTAAAGATTGAGGCTGTGTCTGAATCCCGAACACTGACAGGTAAATTATTCCAAAGCTGGGGGGCCTTGTATGAAAAGGCTCTGCTCCCCGATGTAGCTTTGTTAATTCTAGGCACTAACAGAGAGCCCACACTTTGAGACCTAAGGTCACGTGAAGGCTTATAGTACGAGATAAGTTCAGTAAGGTAGGTCGGAGCGAGGCCGTTTAGAGCCTTATAAGTCAGAAGAAGAATTTTATACTCAATACGGAATTTAACTGGTAACCAGTGTAAGTTGGATAAGACTGGGCTGATATGATCAAACTTCCTAGTTCTTGTAAGGACTCTAGCTGCAGCGTTTTGGACTAGCTGAAGTTTGTTAAGGCTTTTGCAGGAACAACCAGAAAGCAGGGCATTACAGTAATCCAGCCTTGAGGTAATAAAGGCGTGAACTAGTTTTTCTGCATCCTGTAGTGACAGTGCATTTCTTAATTTTGCAATATTGCGAAGATGTAGGAAAGCTATTCTAATGATATTATTAATATGCTCATCAAAGGCCAAATCAGGATCGATTGTGACACCAAGACTTTTAACAGAGGTACCTGGTGTAACTAAGAAGATTGAGTGGTAATGCAGGCAGCTGGTTTCTAACACTTTTGGGACCGAGAAGAAGAACTTCTGTTTTGTCTGAGTTTAATAGAAGGAAGTTGCTTGACATCCAGTCTCTTATGTCTCTAACACAGTCCTCTATCTTATTAAGGTGAAGTGGATCATCTGGTCTAGCTGAGATATACAGTTGCGTATCATCAGCATAGCAGTGAAAATTTATGTTATGGTTTCTGATTATGGTACCGAGAGGTAGCATATATAATGTAAATAATATAGGTCCTAGGACAGACCCCTGTGGAACACCAAACTGAACTTTTGTATGAGTGGACGATTGACCATTTATATTTACAAATTGATAGCGGTCGCTTAAGTAAGATCTGAACCATGAAAGAGCTATTCCTGTTACTCCTACAAGGTTTTCCAGCCTATCTAGTAGGATGGAGTGGTCTATTGTGTCAAATGCTGCACTAAGATCCAGTAGGACCAGTAAGGATGAGTTACCTCTGTCAGCAAATATTAAAAGATCGTTTACAATTTTCACCAGTGCTGTCTCGGTGCTATGATGAGGCCTAAAACCAGACTGGAATTTTTCATGTATGTTGTTCCTGTGCAGGTAGGAGCTTAACTGTTGTGCTACAGCTTTCTCTAAAATCTTTGATATAAATGGAAGATTTGAAATGGGTCTGTAGTTTGCTAGCTCATAGGGATCAAGATTAGGTTTCTTAATTAAAGGCTTAATTACTGCTAATTTAAGGGATTTTGGGACGTAACCTAGGGTATAAGATGAGTATATTATAGACAGAAGAGGCGTGGTTATTTCTGGCAGAACTTTCTTCAGTAAACTAGTCAGAACTGGATCTAATATGCATGTAGAAGATTTTGAGGATGAAATTATTTGAAATAAATCTCTTTGTTGGAGTACAGAAAAAGATTCCAGCCTCTCTGCAGGAGTTATACAGTGCTCTAGATTAGCATTAGCATTAACACGTGAAGCTGTCACCTGCGCATTTTGTATTTTTAGCCTAATTGTTTCAATTTTATTATTGAACAAATTCATAAAGTCGTTGCTACTGTATGTTAACGGTATCTGGGGTTCAGTCGCATGGGTTAATTTAGAGATTGTGCTAAATAATAATCTTGGATTATTTTTGTTATTATCTATCAGTGAGGACAGATAAGATGAACGTGCTACACTTAGAGCTTTTCTATAGTCTATAAGGCTATCCTTCCAGGCAGACTGGAATACTTCAAGTTTAGTCAGGCGCCATTTACGCTCTAGTTGTCTGACAGTCTGTTTTAGAGCTCGAGTGTGATCATTATACCATGGAGCTAGTTTCTTCTGCCTAATTCTTTTACGTTTTAATGGAGCCACTTTATTTAAAGTAGAGTGAAAAGTGTCCTCCAAGCATTGGGTAAGAATATCTAGATCAGTGGGTTCAGACAGAGAGCTAATAGTATTTGGCAGATCTGGGAGGTTTTCGATAAAGCTACGAGGTGTAGAGGAAGTCATAGTGCGCTTAACACAGTATTGTGTGGATAAACCTATAGTACGACTAAAGCTAATTTCATATGAGATTAGATAATGATCTGAGACTTCTGTGGTCTGAGGAAGTATAGGTAGATTGTCTATATTCACTCTGAAGGTTAAAATTAAATCCAGAGTGTGGCTACAGTAATGAGTTGGTCCCATTATATTCTGTGTGATACTGAATGAGTCTAGGATGGATAAAAATGCCTTACTAAGTGGATCCTGTGGTTTGTCAAGGTGAATATTAAAGTCTCCAACGATTATTGCCTTATTAGAGACTGTTATTAAACTTGATAAAAAGTCAACAAACTCCTGTAAGAATTCAGAGTAGGGCCCTGGTGGCCTGTAGATTGTAATCAGTGAGAATGAGTGTTTTTTTGTTCTTTGATCACATATATTAAGAAACAGAACTTCAGCGTTTGCTTTAGCTTTGCCTCTATGCCGCCGAGACGCCACCCATTCGCCTCGCTGTGAGGGCTCTGCTGCCGGAGTCAAGGACGCGCTAACTCTCTCTGAGGCATCCGGAGCCTCTAGCTGAGAGTCTAAGCTCCGCTCACTAATCCTGCTCTTTTCTAGGTTCCGGATGCACACCTCTAACTCTATAATCCTCTCCGTCAGACAAGAGACTAACTTACACTTCTCACAGATAAAGCGAGAACCGCTGCTGTCACTAGAGACGGAGAGAGAAACATAGCTAAGCATGTTGCACTCAGAGCAAAACAACAGGTCACGGTCTGTCATACTGATACTTACGTGAGAAGTCAACCTCCGAAAGCCTGTAGTTTTTTGTTTATCACGCAGGTATTCCTCTCGTCGGCACGTTGCTGAACGGACCTGTAGCAAACAAACCTGTGAGAATAGTCTACTATAGCAAACTAGAGGCGACTAGTACAACGCCAAAAAAACGATAACTATAGCAGATATAACAGCATTCTCGAAGCAGCGTCGGCAGGAAGCAGCGTCGGCACGAAGTGTTCCCACGTCAGAAAATATTGTTTTTGTAATTCCCTGTCCTTTGATCCTACAGTCACCAAACTTGGACCAGGTCATCAGCGTGTGGTGATGTCAATGTGTGTCAAGTTTGGTAACTCTAGGACCATGCCCGTACTATGCCTTGCATAGTTGGTTTTTCAACCTTGAGGCTTATGTCTGAATTCACATTTACCAAATGGATTTGGCTGTAACTCCCTGACCTTTGATCCTTGGACCAAGTCATCAGAGTGTGGTGATGTCAACGTTTGCCAAGTTTGGTAACTCTAGGACTCTCCATGCCTTTTCTAGGCCTTGTATAATTGTTTTTTCCCACTTGAGGCATATGTCTAAAGTTACATTTACCAAATGGATTTGACTGTAACTTCCTGACCTTTGATCCTAGAGTCACCAAACTTATGCCAGGTCATCAGAGTGTGGAGATGTCAAAGTTTGGCAACTCCAGGACCTTCCATGTCCTCACTAGCCCTTGTACGTTTGGTTTTTCCCACTTGATGTTTAAATCCAATTTGTTTCCCCCATTGATATGACTCTAACTACCTGACCTTTGATCCTACAGTCACCAAACTTAGACCAGGCCATCAGAGTGTGGTGATGTCAGTGTGTTCCAAGGTTGGTAACTCTAGGACCTTGCATGTCCTCACTAGGCCTCAGACGATTTGTTTTTCCCATTTGAGGCTTATATCTAAATTAACATTTACCCCATTGGTTTGGTTCCAACCCCCTGACCTTTGAGCCTACAGTCACCAAACTTGGACCAGGTCATCAGAGTGTGCTGATGTCAATGTGTGTCAAGTTTGGTAACTTCCAGACTCTTCATGCCCTTTCTAGGCCTTGCATAATTGTTTTTTCCCACTTGAGGCATATGTCTAAAATCACATTTTCCAAATGGATTTGGCTGTAACTCCCTGACATTTGATCCCAGAGTCACCAAACTAAGGCCATATCATTAGAGTGTGGTGATGTCAACCTTTGCCAAGTTTGGTAACTCTAGCACCTTCTATGTCCTCACTAGCCCTCATGGGTTTGTTTTTTTCCACTTGATGTTTAAATCTAATTTAACATTTTCTCCATTGATATGGCTGTAACTCCCTGACCTTTGATCCTAGAGTCATCAAACTCGGACCAGGTCATCAGAGTGTGGTGATGTCAATTCTTGCCAAGTTTTGAAACTCTAGGTCCTTCCATGCCCGTGCTACGCCTTGCATAATTGTTTTTCCCACTTGAGGCTTGTGTCTAAATTAACATTTACCCATGGATTTGACTGTAACTCCCTGACCTTTAATCCTACAATCACCAAACTTATGCCAGGTCATCAGAGTGTGGTGATGTCAATTTGTGCCAAGTTTGGTAAGTCTAGGACCTTCCATGTCCTCACTAGCCCTCGTAAATTTGGTTTTTCTCACTTGATGTTTAAATCCAATTTAACATTGACCCCATTGATATGGCTCTAACTCCCTGACCTTTGATCCTACAGTCACCAAACTCGGACCAGGTCATCAGAGTGTGGTGATGTCAATGTGTGTCAAATTTGGTAAGTCTAGGACCTTCCATGCCCGTACTATGCCTTGCAGAGTTGGTTTTTCCCACTTGAAGCGTATGTCTATAGTCACATTTATCAAATGGATTTGGCTGTAACTCCCTGACCTTTAATCCTAGAGTCACCAAACTTGGGCCATATCATCAGAGTGTGGTGATGTAAATGTGTGCCAAGTTTGGTAACTCTAGGACTTTCCATGTCCTCACTAGGCCTCGTAAGATTGTTTTTTTTTCCCACCTGAGGTATAAGTCCAAATTAACATTTACCCCATTGATTTGTCTGTAACTCCCTGACCTTTGAGCCTAGAGTCATCAACCTCGGGCCAGGTCATCTGAGTGTGGTGATGTCCACGTGTTCCAAGTTTGGTAACTCTGGGACTTTCCATGCCCGTTCTAGGCCTTGCATAATTGATTTTTCCTACTTGAAGCTTATGTCTAAATTCACATTTACCAAATGGATTTGGCTGTAACTCCCTGACCTTTGAGCCTAGAGTCACAAAACAGGCCAGGTCATCAGAGTGTGGGCTTGTCAATGTGTGCCAAGTTTGGTAACTCTGGGACCTTCCATGCCCTTTCTAGACCATTTAACATTTACCCCATTGACATGGCTCTAACTCCCTGACCTTTGATCCTACAGTCACCAAACTTGGACCAGGCCATCAGAGTGTGGTGATGTCAATTGTGCCAAGTTTGGTAACTCTAGGACCTTCCATGCCCGTACTATGCCTTGCATAGTTGGCTTTTCCCCCTTGAGGCTTATGCCTGTATTCACATTTACCAAATGGATTTGGCTGTAACTCCCTGACCTTTGATCCTAGAGTCACCAAACTTGGGCCATATCATCAGAGTGTGGTGATGTGAATGTGTGCCAAGTTTGGTAACTCTAGGACCTTCCATGTCCTCACTAGGCCTTGTACGATTATTTTTCCCACCTGAGGCTTAAGTCCAAATTAACGGACGAAGATACAAAGCCTCAACTCTGGTTTATTTACGGCGATAGGTTTATCTAGCCTCAGTCAAGAAACATGAGCATGGTGAAATCATGTGAGCATTACAATCCTGAAACACCAAAGTAAGCGAACAGCCATAAGCCATGACAAATTCGCTCTGAAAAAATAAGCCTCCTCATCACACTCAAGTCGTATTTTACTCGTAGTTATGAATATTTGAGTATTAGGGTCCAATTTTCATGTGCATTTCCCCCTATAGTTTTGCGTCCAATATTGTTTTGTGGGATTGCTTGAGGGCTGTTGGCTTTGTCAGAGCCCTTGTAAGGAAAATTTGTGATCAAGTGATTGAGTAAAATAAAATAAAAGTACTTCTTCTTGGTGAAAATATGAAAACACAATGCTAGCTCCCTTGGCACTATGCCTTCAAAAATGTCATGTAGTTGGTGGGTATCCAGAGACAAAGTGGAGGTGACTCAACCTGTCAGTCAATGGACATGACCGCTTTACACCAAAGTAATGCACTTTTGTAAGTTTTGCACATGTATGGTCCAAAATCGCCACACTTCATGTTGGTACATTAACAATGTTTGCAAAATAGACCTAGGTGAATTGATGTTAATGCAACTAGTGTAAATCGGGATGGCACCCATTATCAGCTAAAACCAATGTAAAGTCCCTGTTATTATGTGCTTTTTCCTCGAAGTTCCCAATGGGTTACACACCTCAAAATCGTTAACATAAAGGATTATTGAAAGTCTTATTTCTTCTCCAGTATAGAAATCATTCTGCCTGATATATGTACCATCAAAAAATTGACCTAATATGTCCAGTACAGTTTGAAGGTCTGGATAAGGTTGCCTCTGCAATAAAGGATGTCCTTTAGGAGTTCCCAGTAAAGTGTTCAGCCTGAATAGGCCACAAAAAATACCTAATGTCCAACAGCTTGAATGTCTGGATTCTTTTGAGAATCTAGGATGTATTCAACTGCGTCAACACACTGGAAAGTGTCCCTAAAATACTTTCTTCTCTTTAAACCTGAACCAAGTGGACCATCTGCTGCAAATGCTGTGCTAATGGGATGGAAGTTGCACAAGTGTTCTGCCAAATCAGTTATGATGGCCTTGTCAACAATGCATTTGTTAGACTTCAGTGTCGAATCAAGTATGTTTCTAACAACTGCAACCGATGCGCAAGATGAAATGAACTGAAGATCTTCAACCAAGGCATCAATGCACTTCACTGATGTATTGTAAATGCTTTCTAGCTTCAGTAGAAGTAAACCAATTCTTCGAAGAACTATATATGACATATTATATGATTCACTTTTTGGATCACAATCTAAACTAGGATTCTGACCATCATCAGTTTCAGGTGCATAAGCATGGTCAACAGTCTGGCTACGGTGACTCTCAAATATGTCTTTCTTAAAACCACTCAAAGAATATGATTTATGCTTTCTGTATTTGTGTTTCAAAAAGGCATTGTATATATTTGTGTAAAAAAAAGTCACATCCTTCAAATACACAAAAGACAGTTTGATGGTTCTTTAGATGATTTCCAATATGCAGAAAGTAATCCTTCTCTGTAGGACAACGAGCGCTGCAAACTAAACACTTTAAAGTAGTGATTATTCCAAGCCTTGGACTTTCTTCAGCTGCATGGTATCTGGATAAATGTGTACGAAGGGCACCATGTGATTTAAAAGTGCAAGGGCAACCATCATGTAGACATGGCTGGGTTTGTCCACCACCAAATGTTACATGTTGTAGTCTGTAATGCTCTAGCAGATCTCCCTTTGTAGCAGACAATGATTTCCAAATCTTACACCACCATCCAATAGGCCAAATCCTAAGATAATAAGGAAGAAAGTGTTTTTCCATTTAGTGTATAACTTAATCTACACTTGTAATATCACTAATAATTAATCATGCGGCATGACAAGAATACATTGAGCCCCTATTTTTGGTATTTGTTGTGGTTTATCATGTCAAATTAAAATATTTATAGAGTTTGGATGATTAATAATTTTCTCAATTAACTTTATAAATGTTACATTATTACAACAAGAAAATGTGATTAGTGTCACCCTAAAGACATTAAAGTAAAATGAAAAGAAAGTGCAGTACAACAAACTGTGTATAATTCATTACATAACATTTACTGAATGTGGCATCACAGCACATATTTTCATAATTAATTACACATACCTGCTTGATTAATTTCAGCCAAAGACTCTTCATGCATCTGGAAAGAAATAAATATCAGCTAATATCAACTCAGCTGGACAGTTTAATTATAATTTTAACACACATAACAGGAAACCTATCCTCAATAATCAATCAATCAATCAATAATTATTTATATAGCGCTTTTTATAACCAACGTTGTCTCAAAGCAGCTTCACAAAAAATCAATTTGTTATAAAAAAGAAAAGAACCACAAGGTTAATGTACAGACATGTGAGGGGGGGTGGAAAAACCGGGTCCAAGTCCCCCTTGAGCAAGCCAGAGGCAACAGTGGCAGGGAAAAACTCCCTTGGGTAAGGAAGAAACCTCAAGAGGGACCAGGATCAAGGGCGGAACCTAACCTCATCAGGTCAACCCGGATAAGACGAGAGAGACAGACAGAATTAACATAGAAGAACATCTAATAGATCCAGTCTGATTAGATCCAGTCTGATTAGTCCAGGAGGCAGTAACTGCAAGTTGGAGCCGACTAAAGTTGGAGCTAAAAGGATGTTGCAGTAATCCAGCCTAGAAGTTATGAAGGCATGGACCAGCTTTTCCGCGTCTTTTAAGGATAAGATATTGCGTAATTTAGCAATATTCCGTAGATGGAAGAATGCCGTCCTAACTATGTTACTGATATGTGCATCAAAAGACAAGCTGGTATCGAAGATAACGCCTAGATTTCTCAGAGTTGAGCTGGGAGTAACAGTGTGGCCATCTATATTCAAGACAAATCGGGAGAGTTTAGTTATCTCAGCATTAGGGCCGAGTAGCAGGACCTCAGTCTTGCTTGGATTAAGCTGAAGGAAATACTTAGCCATCCAGTTTCTAATATTAGTAACGCAATCTTCAAGTTTATTTAGGTTTAGAGCCTCGTTTGGTTTGGTCGATATATATAATTGTGTGTCGTCAGCGTAACAGTGAAAACGGATGTCGAAACTACGGATTATGTTACCAAGAGGCTGCATGTAAAGGGAAAAAAGTAGTGGCCCGAGCACTGACCCTCGAGGGACACCATATCTTACTAGAGTATGACTAGAGTGCTTATTATTGAGACTAATAAACTGATAGCGGTCAGTGAGATACGATCTGAACCAGGATAAAGCCTGTCCATTTAACTCCAAATTGATGTTCAAGTCTGTCAAGGAGGATCGTGTGGTCAATGGTGTCGAATGCAGCACTGAGATCTAAAAGAACTATTATAGATACCTGACCATTATCAAGAGACATCAAGAGATCATTTACTACTCTAGTTAAAGCTGTACTGTGGTGGGGTCTAAAGCCAGACTGGAACATCTCATGAACAGAGTTCTCATGTAGGTGAGAGCAAAGTTGTTGCGATACCAATTTTTCTAAGATCTTGAATAAAAAAGGGAGATTGGAAATTGGTCTATAGTTGGTGAGCTCATTGGGATCACATTGGGAACCCACTGTTTAACTACAGCGAGTTTTAACGATCTCGGTAAATGTCCAAGACTAAGGGACAAGTTAATGATAGAGAGCAGAGGTTTAACCACATAAGGCATGATCTGTTTGAGAAGTTTTGTCCGTATTGGGTCTAGAATGCAGGCAGAGGACTGAGAAGAGCTAATTAGCTTAATTAACTCGTCATGAGTGATGGAGCTAAAGGTTACCAGTTCACCTTTTGGGCTGACAGGAAACATTATACTGTGTTACTAGATTTACAGATGTATGTTGGGTTAGTGTTCTAATATGTTCTATTTTGTCATTGCAAAACCTGCTAAAGTCATCACAGCTGTATGTAGTTTGAATACAATCTTCGAACTGTTTAATGTTACTAGTGAGTTTAGATATTGTGCTGAACAGGACTTTAGGATTATTTTTTTGTAAACCAACACTAAAATATTACACTTGCTACTTACACAATGAACATTAATTCAAATTAGTTCAAATTCATTTTTCCATACATTGCCAATCAAGTAGAAATGTCTCACAATTTTGAAAAACTAGTCAGACACGCTTCAGTCAGGAAAGCACAAAAACACAACCCTAGAAACTATGTTAAATAAGACCTAATAAGCACAGGCAGCTGAACCAGTCACAGAAATGTTCGCAAAAACATGTTATGACCATTACCACATTGGAGTACTATAAAACAAGGCAGGAATACTACTGTAGTGTACTGTGCCACTTAAATAAAATAGTCAAACGACGCCCCAAAGAGTGACAGGAAAAATATCAATTAAGCATTAAACAGAACTAAAACACTGTATTATGTTGGATGTTGTTTAGCGCTTCTGCAGCTCAAATCAAACAGGCTTTGTCTGTGCACACCATGTCAGTGATATTTGTATCTTAGCCAGGTGGTGTTAGCAGCTAATGAAAATTAGATAGTTTGTTTGGGACCTAGCAGTGGCTTGCCAATCTAAGAGAGGCTAGCGGGCTGCTAGAGTGAGGGAAGGTACATGTAACGCCAAAATACAATACCACAAAACGGAGGGAGGTGGATTTTCTGAATCATCCTTCTCAGCCACCCCTCCCTTCACAGTACCAAAGCTTCGAATATTCACTGTTGTTACTGCCGACGCTCCGGAGTCCAGAAATGCTTTAAGGGACAGCCCTACACTATACTGTTAAAAAAACACATGAAACTACGCGGTTACTAAATGAAATGCTGACGAAGTAGGGACATCACAGCACTAGGCAATTAACGGGAGAGTCTAAAACACAGCGAAAACACCCATCTAAACAGAGAGAACGAAAGAAAAACTTAACATCTGAGAGCAAGAAAGGTCTTGTTCTACATCTGTGCTAAGTTTCTTAAAGTGGGGCAGGGATGGAAGTTACTCTAAAAAGGCAGCTAAATTAGTTGGTAAAGAAGCATTACATATGGTGTACCATTATGTTGTTATGTTGTTGTAACTTTAAACACAGACATGAGCGGGCGTTTTAAACTTGAGCTGACCGCCATTTCTACCCAATAAATATTTGAACCGTTTGCACCATTGAAACAATGTTAAAATCCCATATCTGACTATATTTAAACGTATTTTAGACATCCACGGAGGACCATTTATATCTTAAGCTATACAAAAAACTACAAAGCAATCACTATGAAGCTAAATTTTTTGACTTACAGCACACCAAAGTTAAATTATTGGTAAGTTGCAGTAACACAACATAATACACTGTAAAAAGTGGTACAACCATCGTGTAGGTTTAATATACTTTAAATAATTGTGATCTACTTAATTTTTTTATTTGTTTTATCCTAAAAAATATAATTATTCTTTCCCTTTACTCAAAATGTGTCAGAGTATCTTCAAAAGCATATTTTAAATAAAACCATAACAGTTTATTTAAGTAGATATGTCAGTGTAATCGTTGTGTTCATGAAACTTTTTAAAATTAAGTTTACATACTCAGTTTATTAAACTATGTGTGGCTGTTAATGAAATGTAATAAAAATTAGTTGATGTTGTCTATTTTTACTTGATCCTTTGCGCTGCAGCGTGTCTGTCGGTACTGGGGCTTATGGTTAACTTTTTCCGGGCATCTTTCTTGGCTGTAGGCTACAGATTGCTTGCACTGTAGGTTTTATGGATCCTGGATAACACGGCAAGTTCAGCTATTTTAGCCGAGTAGTTTGATGATGTAAAGTTGCGCTAAACTCAGGACTTTAGAGGTATCTTTCGGCAGCTAGCATTAGAAAAATCGTACTGTAGCTAACCTGTTAGCTAGCTGCCCTGCACAAATGGCAAGCTAAGTTGGGTGGTCTGTGCTAATCAACGTGGTCCTGACTATCAACCACGGTTCTGATTCTTTGTCTGTGGTCTTACACGAAGTTAGAATCATAAACCGCTGGATGAATAAAACTGAGTTATAGAAAACACGCTAACAGTAGTTAATACTTCGCTATTTTAAGCTAACACTAGCTAACGTCGGTTTACATACTGCTTGCTGTGGCTTACATTCTGATGTCGAGTGATGTGGGGTTTGTGCATGCAGTAGTTTTGTGTACATATACCTATGTAGAGGGAAAATTTGTAGGGTTTCATTGTGCTTAAATTTATTGCAACAACATTAGGCTAAACATGCTAGCTTTGTAACTCAAAATTCTTTGGAATCAGAGATGCTGTTAGCTAAACACGTTTTTATTGGAAGGGTGTTTTTGACTCGACGCTAAGAAGACGATGCTGTGTTTAAAAGTATAAAGGTTATCTGGAAAGTGAACAGGGTCGCTGTGAATAATAGTTAGTTACTTGCTTCTCTGTTCCAACTTCGTTAAAGACTCCAGAGAACACGTATTCGAAATAGAAAATGTTACAGCGCAGCTAATGAAGTAGGACCACTATTACCATTAAAACCATTTAGTGTGCTAGTTTGCGGTTTGGGACGGAGCGCATCTCACTGAGATTAATTTTCACCTAGTGAGTTTAGTCTTCAGATGCTCCAACATGGAGGATGGGCTCCCATGCTAGTAAAGTCGGCTTTACAAACAACACAACTAACTGCTTTTGTCTTTGTTTATCTCCCACATTTTTAAGGATTTTGTTCTTGAGGTAGCCATCGTTGTTAGTTAAGTCTCCATTGAGCGGTAGAAGTCAAAACATTCCTAATGAGCATGAGATATTATATGATATAAGTTATTAGATAAGCAATACTGATACCTATAGAAGCTCTTTAACCTTGCTCTAACATGCTTTTTTTCTTGTATTTAGATACCCAGGCTCTATCTACTTGAAGTCTGGACTCATCAAACTACAGATACGGGTAGGAGGAACCTGAAATTGATTCAGCTCTTCGTACTGAAGTGGACACTGGTAACTGTAATGTTTAGGCCACAACTGAATAAGAAAAAAATGATTACTGAAAAAATACATTTTGAATGTTATATCAATAAATGACATATCATGATTTTATTTTTTATTTTAAAAAGTTAAGCAAATAAAATGATTCTAAAAATGACAATTGCAATGTAAAAAATGTTATTGTAAATCATTTTTTATGTAAATCCCACTGTCTAATATTTGTATGTTTACATGAATGTTTATAATGTGACGTTACCAAGTTTTAAACTATCTGAAGACTGAAACCTTTTTTTTTCTGAAGACAGGAAAGTTCCAGTGACGAGTTACAGCCGGCCAATCAGAGGTAAAAGCGTGCAGGACGCGCCTGAGCCTGTGTACTACATGCCTGAACCTGTATTATTCAAGCGCCTTTCAAAACAGAGGACGCACCGTGATTAAGAGGTACCTTAGGAAGTACTTATCGACTGATATAAAACAACCAGCTCAAGACCCAAAACCCAAAGTCCTAGTTAGTGATGTAACGTACATTTTGGTTGACCGAGAACCAGGCAAGTAACATTAACGTTAGTTGCGTTAAATCAGCTTAGCTAAGGTTGGGTATATAGTGTTTGTGTTAACTGTGTTGTTGTGCTTGTATTTTTTTTAGTGTATTTTATTTCTGGCCGTCCCTGTCGCTGACCAAGTAATGTTCAAGTTAGAGCACTTGCTAGCAACAAGAATAGATAGAAAGTGGCCGCAATAGCAGCTGTTAATCGTTATTTTTATTTGAGCATGTACAAACCTCACCACCCCTCCCCCCATTCCCCCGTTCCCCAGAACAAACTGCAAGCCCTCCAGAAGTGTTCAGGCTTAGGCATTACAGTAAAGTAATATTTGCTGCATGGGTTGCAATATGACAAGTTTTTTTTTAAAGGTTTTCACATGTCCCACATGTGGTGTTTCTTTGAAAACAGTGAAAGACTATGTAAGCCATCAAGAATTACACAAATATGAAGCACATGATACATATGCCTGTTGTATAGTTGGATGCAAAGCAAGATTTACAAAATTTAAATCTTTCAAAAGTCACATCTATCGCTATCATAGACAGTCACAGTGTGAAACAATACATGGCCCAATGAAGAGTGAAAATGGCCATTGCCAGAAACAATGCGTTGATCTGAGAGAATTTTTGGATCATTTGAAGTCTCATGTTTCAAAGAAAGAAGATGTGAAGTGCCCATTCAGGGGTTGTGACAAAGCCTTTTCCTCGAGCTCATCTTTTACTGCACATATCTCTAGAAAACATAAAAATGATACATATATGCAAGTCTCGGCTATGCATTTTGTTCATTCTGTGGCTAGCCAGTCTTTTGATGTTGGTCAAAGCCTGTCAGAAGAATGCGTTGTACGTGATGAGCCTGCAGAGGCCCCAGACCTAGCTGAAATGAAAGATTTATATATGAGAAATTTGTGTATGTTTTACAGGCCAAGGACCTTGTACCCTCGTCCACTATTCAGATGATTGTGGAAGAAGTAGACAGTCTCAATAGTGTGTGTCACCAATACACAAGAAATCAAATTAAAGATGCCCTAAAAGCCAATACCAACTGGACAGAGTCTGAAATCAAAGGTGTTTTGACAAGTTTGAATGACTTTCTACAGAGTATTTGAGAAGGCAATATTTTCAGACAAACTTTTCTTATGTGCATCCTCAAGCTATTAGTTTAGGCAATGATGAAAATCGAAAGAAACAAATTTGCTCAGTACAACCCCATAAAAGAGACTTTGGAGGCTTTACTTAAAGACCCTATTGTGTGGCAGGAATATACTAAGTCTGTAGATGACACTAATGCACATGTCCTAAATGATGTGAAGGATGGCTCTGTATACAAGTGTAATGCACTATTTATGGAGCCAGGTATAAGTCTAAAGCTCATTCTTTATCAAGATGCATTTGAGATTGTTAACCCCTTTGGATCTACCAATAAAAATACAAAATGCTTGGAGTTTACTTTACATTGGCCAACTTTGACCCTTTTTATCATTCCAATGTTGAACATTTACAGCTCTTACTTTTGTGTGAGGTAGATTTTAAATATTTTGGCAATGAAAAAAGTGTTCTCACCACTTCTGTCAGATATCAAGGAACTTGATAATGAGGCAGTAGAAGAGCTACAAAGTGGTTCCATGACAGAAAGCAGAGGTTTGAAATTTGATTCACTTTTCAATTCCCTCACCTACTGTCATGTCTGTCAACCTGGCCTCCCACCTTGTATTGGTCATGATGTGTTTGAAGGAATTGTGGCATATGACTTGGCCATGTACATCAAGTACTTTGTGAAGGTGAAGAAATTTTTTTACCTACAGCCAGCTAAACCGAAGGATCAGGCAGTTTAGCTACTATATCAGGGGTCTGATGCTACTTCTACTCCCTCAGAGGTTGTTGAAAAGGGAGTTAAAATAGGTGGCCAGGCAACAGAGAACTGGTCACTCCTGAGGCTCGTTCCTGTTATAATAGGTGAAAAGATCACAGACACAGATGATCCGGTATGGAAGCTGACAGTCCAACTGAAAGAATTTGTAGAATTTATCTGTGCCCCTCAAATATCTGTCTCTCAAGTTGCTTTGCTCAATGTCCTTAATGTGGAGTATCTAGAGACAAGAAAAGAGATGTTTCCTGATCATAAACTCAAACCAAAACACCATTACCTTGTCCACTATCCATTTTATATTTCTTTGTTTGTGTTAAGTCATGGGTGATGTAGACTGTGATCTTGCTGGCTTCATTGGCTGTGTGCTGCCGAACTCGAGTGCAAATGATCTGGTATTAGAGGCTCTCTAGACATTAGGTGTGGAATCCATAGAAGACCTGAAATATATCCAGGAAGCAGACCTAGTCAATGTCCTGAGGCCAGCGTAAGCTAGAAAACGCATTGCACGTGTTAAAGCTTTATGTAAGTATAATTTTTGTTGAGTTATAAAAATGTGTGAAAAAATTAAACACTCAACTATATTTGTGATAATCTTATTTGCAATGTTTTCCAATTTTGTCTTTTATCCAGCTGAAAAGAATGTCAGTGAGAATCATGACCCACCACCCAGAGCTGATTCACAAAGCACTATAGCCACATCCAGAGGAATGATGAGCCCTACAGCCACACCCAGAGGAATGATGAAAAGTGTAATGCCAGGCAGAGACTATTTCTCTCTTACCACAACCCTGTCTCCTGGGCTACATATCTTCAGCCTGTTAGATAAATGATCAAATTTCTCCTTCAAACTTTTTTTCTAGCCCACAACTACATTTTACAAGAATGTATTGAACACACCATGATCTTGCAATAATTTTGCATTAGCCCAGTATTTACTTTTAATAAATACAGCTGGATAACTTAGTGCAACTTAAAGATAAAAAGAATGCTAAAGAAGTTAATTGAGACTCTGTATTGGGAAATTGAGAGCTTTTTCATGATCTGAATTCGAAAATTCTCTTTCTGATTTATTCACCCCCTTTATTGAAATCAAATGCTATTGCTATCAATGCACAGTAAATACAATTTGTTATTTCGTGGTTGGATAACCATAAACAATAGGTGATGTGTTTTCTTTTTTCCCCATTTTCTGAATGTTGTAAAAGTTTTGTTGTAATTATGTTTAGTGCCAATGGCCAATGCAAAAATGTATCACTATTTGTAAATACTTTTGTGTCCTCTTCAGGTGAATGCTATGGAGATGACCCCAAATCTCCACTGTCTAACTCAAGCTCACCTGCACCCTCAACTCCTCATAGATTAACGCCAGTAGACAACAACTGGCACTTTACTTTTGATATCCCATGGAGTAAGATGCCATCAGGGCTTATAAGAAAGCTTGAAAACAAAGAGCGGCCAACAGGACGGGAAAGGCGTGAGATGATCTGCCTGGTGGTAGGAGAAGTCCTAACCATCTGCCCCACACCAGGGAAAAAACCCTTCGATGAAATCGCTAGGAAGATTGTTTCAGCCTACCCGCTGTCATTCAGAGACGTCATTGAAGGTGAAGTTGTGGGGAGTGGTTATGATTCATTAACCAAGCAGCTGCAGAGCAGAGCTGACAATCTGAAAAGGGGGAAAACCTCCCTTTCCTTAAAAAGACAAGTATCTAGCACAAGTGAGGAGGGAGAAGACCTACCTTTAAAGAAGATCAGAGTGATACATAAAGCAATGCCATGGAGAAACCATGGAGACACAGAAATGTATAAAAGAAGACTTAAAAAACATGCACAAAAATAAAATAATTTTAAAAATCTGTGTAATTTCTATATAAATTGTTTTAATTTTGTTTTTGTTTTTTTTTGTAATAACTTGTCTATCATTGTTAAAAATAGATCAGTTCTTTAAGAAGTGTATGATACTATGCTAAGAATTAAATGTGTTAAAAGTAAAAAAAATTCATGTAAATATAGAACATTTACTTGTAAATGACTAATTCTGTTTCATAAGGAGTGTATGACACTATTTTAAGAATTAAAATATGTTGAAGAGAAAAGATTTAATGTAATTATAGGACAAGTTCTTGTAAAATTACTAATTATTCCGTTTTATAAGGAGTGTATGATGCTTTTTTAAGAATTAAAATGTTAAAAAGAAAAGATTTCATGTAATTATAGGACACGTTCTTGTAAAATGACTTATTATTCTGTTTTATAAGGAGTGTATGACACTTTTTCGGGCATCCTTACATCAGCCCGAACCCGTCAATTTAACATTCGCAATTTAACGCGGCATTGTAACAGACAAATGCAACAGCTGCGCGAACGCGGCGTTGTAACAGCAACGCGAACCCGTCAATTTAACGGCAGCGCAAAAGCAACTCGAATACCGCATCATAATGGCAGCGCGAACTCGGCAATGTAACGGCATCCTAAGAGCAGCACGAACACGGCATCGTAACGGCAGCGCAACGGCAGCGCGAAAGCGGCATCGCAACAGCAGCGCGAACGCATCGCACGGCATCGCGGCATCGTAACGGCAGCGCGAACAGCATCGTAACGCAGCTCGAACGCGCATGCAACGGCAGCTCGTAATGAACAGCGAACGCGGCATCGGCAGCGTGAACGCGGCATATTTACAGCAGCGCGAACTCGGCACCGTAACAGCAGCGCGAACACGGCATCATAGCAGCAGGGCGAACGCGGCATCATGACAGCAGCGCGAACTCGGCATCGTTACAGCAGCGCGAACGCCCCATCGTTACAGCAGCGCGAACGCGCCATCGTTACAGCAGCGCAAACGCGCAATCATTACAGCAGCGCAGAGCGAACGTTACAGCATCGTAACAGCAGCAGCATCGTTACGCAGCATCGCGAACCGGCGCGAGCAGCAGCGAACGCGCATCGTAACAGCAGCGCGAACAACAGCAACGCGGCATTACACACAGCAGCGCGAAACACGGCATTGTAACAGCGGCGCAAACCCGGCATCGTAGCAGCAGCCCGAACTTGGCATCGTAACAGTAGCGCGAACGCGGCATCGTAGCGGCAGCGCGAACGCAGCATCATAGCAACAGCGCGAACGCGGCATGGCAACAACAGCGCAACACGCGCAAACAGCGGCATCGCAACAACAGGCAGCGAAACGGCAGCGCGGCATCGTAACATTAGCAGGCATCGTAACAGCAGCGCGAACAGCAGCGGCATTTAACGGCATCGTTAACGGCAGCGCGAACAGAGCATCGTAGCGGCAGCGTGAACGCGGCATCGTGCAGCAGCGCGAAACGGGCATCGGCAATCGTTACAGCAGCGCGAACGCGGCATCGTAACAGCAGCGCGAACGCGGCATGCAGCAGCAAAACGCGGCATCGGCAGCGCGAACGCGGCATCGTAACAGTAGCGCGAACCCGGCGTCGTAACAGCAGCGCGAACGCGGCATCGTAACAGCAGCGCGAACGCGGCAGCGTAAAAGCGGCATCGTAACAGCAGCGCGAACGCGGCATCGTAACAGCAGCGCAAACACAGCAGCGCAAACAAAGCAGCGCAAACACAGCAGCGGGAACGCGGCATCGTAACAGCAGTTGAACGCGGCATCGTTACAGCAGCGCGAGTTCAGCTAACGCGGCATCGTAACAGCAGCGCAAACCAGGCATCGTGACGGCAGCGAAAACGCGGCATCGTTACAGCAGCAGCGCGACACGGCATCGTAACAGCAGCGCGAACATGGCATCGTGAACGCGGCATCGTAACAGCAGCGCGAACACGGCATCCTAGCACGCAGACAGCGCGCGAATCGCGGCATCGTAACAGCGGCGCGAACGCGGCATTGTTACAGCAGCGCGAACGCGGCATCGGCAGCGTGAACGCGGCATATTTACAGCAGCGCGAACTCGGCATCGCAACAGCAGCGCGAACACGGCATCGTAGAAGCAGGGCGAACGCGGCATCATGACGGCAGCGTGAACGCGGCACCGTAACGACAGGGCGAACGCGGCATCGTGACGGCAGCGCAATAGCAGCGCGAACACGGCATCGTAACAGCATCGCGAACGCGGCATCGTAACGACAGCGCGAACTCGGTATCGTAACAGCAGCGCGAACGGGGCATCGTGACGGAAGCGCAAACGCGGCATCGCAACGGCAGCGAAAACACCGCATCGTGAACGCGGCACCGCAACAGGAGCGCGAACGTGGCATCTTGACAGGGGCATCGTTACAGCGGCGCGAACGCGGCATTGTTACAGCAGCGCGAACGCGGCATCGGCAGCGTGAACGCGGCATATTTACAGCAGCGCGAACTCGGCATCGCAACAGCAGCGCGAACACGGCATCATAAGAGCATCGCGAACGCGGCATCGTAACAACAGCTTGAACGCGGCATCGTAACGACAGCGCGAACGCCGCATCGCATCGTTTACGATGCATCGCGACAGCGCGGCATCATCCTAACAGCAGCTGAACGCGACATCGTAACAGCAGCGCGAACACCGCATCGTGCCAGCAGCGCGCGCGAACGCGGCATCGTAACAGCATCGCGTTCGCGCATCGCATCGCAGCGCGATGTGGTCGTAACAGCAGCGCACACGTTACGCATGCAACAGGAGCGCGAACGTGGCATCGTGTCAGCAGCGATGCCGTTTCACGCAGCGCAAACGCGGCATCGTTACAGCAGCGCGAACGCGGCATCCCTAACGCATCAGCGCGAACACGCGGCATTCGCGCTGCTGCTATGATGCGGCATCGTAACAACAGCGTGAACGCCGCGTCGTTGCGATGCTGTTACGATGCCGTGATCGCGCTACTGTTCACGCTGCCCTTTACTATGCCGTGTTTTCGTGCCGTTGCGATGCCGCGTTCGCGCTGCTGCTATGACGCCGGGTTCGCGCTGCTGTTAAGATGACGCGTATGAGCTGCTGTAACGATGCCACGTTTTCGCTGCCGTTGCGATGCCGCGTTCGCGCTGCTGTGTTCGCGATGCCGCGTTTGCGCTGCTGCCGCGCGCGCTGCTGCTGTGCCGATGCGCGCGCCGCGTTTCGCGCTGCGTTACGCTGCCGCTGCTGTTACGATGCCAAGTTCGCGTTGCAGTGTTCGCGCTGCAGTTACGATGCCGCGTTCGCGCTGCTGCTAGGATGCTAGGTTCGCGCTGCTGTAACTATGCCGCGTTCACGCTGCCGCTACGATGCTATGTTCGCGCTGCTGTGTTCGCATGCCGTTAAGACGCCGCGTTCGAGCTGCTGTAACGATGCCGGGTTCGCGCTACTCTTACGATGCCGCTGTTACGATGTCGCGTTCGAGCTGCTGTAACGATGCCGGGCGCGCTACTCTTACGATGCCGCTGTCTGCGATGTTGCGTGTTGCGCTGCTGTTTCGCGCTGCTTTTGCGCTGCTGTTACGATGCCCACGTTTCGCGCTGCGCGTTCACGCGCGCATTTTGCGCTGCTGTTACGATGCCGTGTGTCGCGCTGCTGTTCGCGCTGCCGTTGCGATGCCGTGTTCGCGCTGCTGTTGCGCTGCGGTCACGACGCCCCGTTCGCGCTGCTGTTACGATACCGAGTTCGCGCTGCTATTGCGCTGCTGTCACGATGCCCCGTTCGCGCTGCTGTTACGATGCCAAGTTCGCGCTGCTGTGTTCGCGCTGCCGTTACGATGTCGCGTTCGAGCTGCTGCAACGCTGCCGCGTTCGCGCTGTCGTTACGATGCCGAGTTCGCGTTGCTGTGTTCACGCTGCTGTTACGATGTTGCGTTCGCGTTGTCGTTATGATGCCGCGTTCACGCTGTTGTCACGATGCCGCCTTCGCGTTGCTGTGTTCACGCTGCCCTTACGATGTCGCGTTTGCGTCTCGCTCTGATCATGAACTCTATCTCTGGGTTGGCTCCATCTTGCAGTTATTCCCCCCTGGACTAATCAGACTGGATCTAATCAGACTGGATCTAATAGATATTCTTCTCCGGTTAGTTCTGTCTTTCTCGTCTCATCCGGGTTCGACCTAAGGGGATTGGGTTCCGCCCTTGAGCCTGATTCCCCTCGAGGTTTCTTCCATAATCAAGGGAATTCTTCCTCGCCACTGTTGCCTCAGGCTTGCTCAAGGGGGGCTTGGACCCGCCCCCCTCAAATGTCTGTACATTTGTTTTTTTTTTCTTTCCTTTTCTTATATACAACAAACTGATTTTCTGTGAAGCTGCTTTGAGACAACGTTGGTTGTAAAAAGCGCTATGCGCGCTGTTCACACGATGCCGCGTTCGCGCTCATTGCATTCATGCCGCCAACGTTGCTGTGTTGCTGATTCGCGCTGTCGTTATTCGCTGCTGTTGCGATGCTTGATGCCGTCATGATTATGCTGTCTTCGCGATGCTTTGTTCGCGCGCTGCTGTTACGCTGCTGCTTTGAGTGCTGCTGTAACGATGCTATTTTCGCGCTGCTGTGTTCGCATGCCGTGTTCCCGCTGCAGAGTTCGCGCTGCCATTACGATGCTATTTTCGCGCTGCTGTGTTCGCATGCCGCGTTCCCGCTGTCGTTAAGATGCCGCTTTCACGCTGCTGTTACGATGCCGCATTCGCGCTGCTGTTATCGCGCTGCTGTGTTCGCGCTGCCATTACGATGCTATATTCGCGCTGCTGTGTTCGCATGCCGCGTTCCCGCTGTCGTTACGATGCCGCCTTCAGGCTGCTGTTATGATGCTATGTTCGCGCTGCTGTGTTCGCATGCCGCGTACCCCGCTGCTGTGTTCGCGCTGCAGTTATGATGCCGCGTTGGCGCTGCTGTTACAGTGCCGTGTTCGACTTGCCATTATGATGCCGCGTTCGCGCGGCTGCTGCGATGCTGTGTTCGCGCTGCTGTTAAGATGCCGTGGTCGAGTTGCTTTTGCGCTGCCGTTAAATTGACGGGTTCGCGCTGCCGTGTTCGCGCTGCTGTTACAGTGCCCTGTTCGACTTGCCATTACCATGCCGCGTTCGCGCGGCTGCTGCGATGCTGTTAGAATGCGGTGTTCGAGTTGTTTTTGCGCTGCCGTTAAATTGACGGGTTTGCGCTGCTGTAACGGTGCCGCGTTCTGAGGCCGTTAGGATGCCACGTCCGCGCTGCCATTGCGATGCCGCGTTCGCGCTGCCATTACTATGCCGCGTTCGCGCGTTTAAAACAAACGCACCTGAAGCACAAGGAGAGTATACTGTGTAAAAAAAAAAAAAACGGTAATTTCCCCACAGCAGGGGCCCCAGAAAATGTCTGTAGAAAATCAGAAAGATACTGTCATATTTAAAACAGATACAAACCGTAAGAAAGTTATGGTATTTACTATGATTAACATCTATTATTGTCATTTTACAAGAAATTACCCTGTAATTACATGAAATCTTTCACTTTCAACAGATTTTAATTCTTAAAAAAGCATCATACACTCCTTATAAAACGGAATAATTAGTAATTTTACAAGAACTTGTCCTGTAATTACATGAAATCTTTTCTTTTTAACATATTTTAATTCTTAAAATAGTGTCATACACTCCTTATAAAACAGAATTAGTCATTTACAAGTAAATGTCCTTTATATTAAATCCTTTACTTTTAACACATTTAATTCTTAGCATAGTATCATACACTTCTTAAAGAACTGATCTATTTTTAACAATGATAGACAAGTTATTACAAAAAAACAAAAAACAAATTCAAAACAATTTATATAGAAAATGCACAGATTTTTAAAATTATTTTATTTTTGTGCATGTTTTTTAAGTCTTCTTTTATACATTTCTGTGTCTTCATGGTTTCACCTGGTGGCATTCGCTTTATGTATCACTCTAATCTTCTTTAAAGGTAGGTCTTCTCCATCCTCACTTGTGCTAGATGCTTGTCTTTTTAAGGAAAGGAAGGATTTCCCCCTTTCCAGATTGTCAGCTCTGCTTTGCAGCTGCTTGGTTAATGTATCATAACCACTCCCCACAACTTCACCTTCAATGACGTCTCTACCGCTGACCCCAGGAGAATGGGGCAATGTCTGGACCAAATTACAGACTTCAGGTCCAGGCCCGGCAACATCATCAGCTCATCAGGCAGCCTTCCCGACGACCTCAATGCCTTCTACACGCGCTTTGAGACCCCAACCCCCACTACCCCCACAGAATACACACACACCTCAACCACTCGACCCCCTTCCCCCCACCAGTCGTCTCATCAGCCCAGGTACACAAAGCCCTGAGGAGGATCAATCCTCGCAAAGCTACAGGACCTGACAACATTCCTGGACGGGCCCTCAGAGCATGTGCTAACGAGCTGGCTGATGTTTTCACCTCCATCTTCAACCTTTCCCTCAGACAATGCACCGTTCCCACATGCTACAAGACCACCACTGTTGTCCCCCTCCCTAAGAAGAATCCCCCATCCTGCCTGAATGACTACAGACCAGTAGCACTCACTCCAATCATTATGAAGTGCTTCGAGAGAGTGGTGCTGTCCCACATTCAGAGCGGTATACCGAACACTACAGACCCTCTGCAATACGCATACAGGTCCAACAGGTCTACCTCAGACGCCATTGCCGCCGCCCTTCATGTTTCCCTATCCCACTTGAAAAATAAAGACTCCTATGTTAGGATACTCTTTATTGATTACAGCTCCGCCTTCAACACGGTCGTCCCCCACAGACTCATGTATAAACTCTCATCTCTCGGACTACATCCCACCCTCTGTGACTGGCTACTGAGCTTCCTGACTGGCAGGCCCCAGTCTGTCAGGATTGGAAACAGGACCTCAGCTGTCCTTAGCCCTATCCTCTACACCCTGTTCACCCACGACTGTGTCGCCACCCATCCTGGCAACATCATTCTGAAGTTTGCTGACGACACCGCTGTGATAGGTCGTATCACTGGCGGAGACGAGGCAGCCTACAGGAAGGAGGTGGACAGTCTGGTGGCATGGTGTACCAAAAACAACCTAACCCTCAACACGGACAAGACCAAGGAGATGATAGTGGACATGAGAAAGGAGAGGAGACCTCATCAGCCACTATTTATCCGGGACCTTGAGGTAGAGAGGGTTAGCAGCTTTAAGTACTTAGGGGTCCACATCAGTGATGACCTCACCTGGACACTGAACACCACATATGTGCTAAAGAGGGCTCAGCAGCGGCTGTACTTTCTAAGGAGGCTGAGGAAATTTGGCATGTCACCAAGAATCCTCAGCAACTTCTACAGCTGCATCATTGAATCAATCCTGACCAGCTGCATCACTGTGTGGTATGGCAGCACTACTGTGAAGGACCGCAAACGCCTGCAGAGAGTGGTAAAGACTGCTACCAAAATCACCAAGATGGCACAACCCTCTCTGCAGAGCATCTACAATCTCAGAGTCCACAGGAGAGCTGCCTCCATCATCAAAGATCCCACCCACCCCCAACATGGACTATTTACACTTCTACCTTCAGGTACAGAAGCGTGAAATGCCGGACTACCAGATTAAAGAACTCTTTCTTTCCCACAGCCATCAGACTCTTAAACAGTTGAGCTGATGTCTCCCCTCATAGACATCACTGTATTTATAACAATTGCACTAACTCATATTTTTTTGCACACGAATAGTTGCACTACTGTACTTGACTGTTTGTGTCTGCATACAGCTGCACACATCGTTTTGCACATGTAACTGTTCTTGTATGGTTATATTTCAGCTCATTTTGCACAAACACCACTTTACTACAGACTGTTACAATGTAACTAATGTAGCACATACCTGCACAATGTATATAGCCTGTATAATTCTAAATTGTTTACATTTTATAGTTTATATTTTATTTTATATATTCTCTGCATGCTTTATTTTTGATCCTTGTTATTTGTCTATTTATATTTATACTTTTTATTCTATGACATCCAATGTGGGCAGCAAAGTAAGAATTTCATTGTACAGGGAAACTAGTTTCCTTACTGTGCATATGACAATAAAGCTTTGAATCTTGAATCTTGAATGACCAATACAAGGGGGAGGCCAGGTTGACAGACATGAAAGTAGGTGAGGGAATTGAAAAGTGAATCAAATTTCAAACCTCTGCTTTCTGTAATGGAACCACTTTGTAGCTCTTCTACTGCCTTGTTATAGTTTTGCACTGTTCAGGGTGGTGCATCTTTTTGACAATCATGGAGCTAACTTCTGGTTGCAAGGCAGTATCTGCAAAAGTATGTGGAAGTACTGAAATTCTCTGTGAAATCTCCTATATTGTGAGACCCCAAATTGTCTCCAGCAATGCAAAAAAACTGTTGCCTTAACGACATTCCCAAATATCACCAAATATCATCAAATATAAGCCCATTTGTCTCCAGTTCCTTGATATCTGACAGAAGAGGTGAGAACACTTTTTCGTGGCCAAAATATTTAAAATCTACCTCTCTACACAAAAGTAAGAGCTGTAAATGTTCAACACTGGAATGATAAAAAGGGTCAAAGTTGGCCAATGTAAAGTAAACTCCAAGCATTTTGTATTTTTTTTTTTGGTAGATCCAAATTGGTTAACAATCTCAAACGCATCTTGATAGAGAATGAGCTTTATTTATGGCTCCATAAATAGTGCATTACACTTGTGTATAGAGCCATCCTTCACATCATTTAGGACATGTGCATTAGTGTCATCTACAGACTTGGTATATTCCTGCCACACAATAGAGTCTTTAAGCAAAGCCTCCAAAGTCTCCTTTATGGGGATATACTGAGCAAATTTGTTTCTTTCGATTTTCATCATTGCCTAAACTAACAGCTTGAGGATGCACATAAGAAAAGTTTGTCTGAAAATATTGCCTTCTCAAATACTCTGTAGAGAGTCATTTAAACTTGTCAAAACACCTTTGATTTCAGACTCTGTCCAGTTGGTATTGGCTTTTAGGGCATCTTTAATTTGATTTCTTGTGTATTGGTGACACACACTAGAGACTGTCTACTTCTTCCACAATCATCTGAATAGAGGACCAGAGCACAAGATCCTTCCCCTGCAACTTCATGTAAAACATACACAAATTTCTCATATATAAATCTTTCATTTCAGCTGGGTCTGGGGCCTCTGCAGGCTCATCATGTACAATGCATTCTTCGGACAGGCTTTGACCAATATCAAAAGACTGGCTAGCCACTGAATGAACAAAATGCATAGCCGATACTTGCATATATGTATCATTTTTATGTTTTCTAGAGATATGTAAATCTTGCTTTGCATCCAACTATACAACAGGCATATGTACCATGTGCTTTATATTTCTGTAATTATTTATGGCTTACATAGCCTTTCACTGTTTTCAAAGAAACACCACATTAACAGCTGCTATTGCGGCAACCTATGCAGCAAATATTACTTTACTGTAATGCTTTTTATCTATTCAAACACTATATACCCAACCTTAGCAGTGCTAAAGATGATTTAACACTATATACCCAACTTTAGCAACGTTAACGTTACTTACTTGCCTGGTTCTCGGTCAACCAAAATGTACGTTACATCACTAGCTAGGACTTTGGGTTTTGCAGTGTTGCAGTCTTGAGCTGGTTGTTTTATATCAGTCGATAAGTACTTCCTAAGGTACCTCTTAATCACGGTGCGTCCTCTGTTTTGAAAGGCGCTTGAATAATACAGGTTCAGGCATGTCGTACGCAGGCTCAGACGCGTCCTGCCACCTTTACCTCTGATTGGCCAGCTGTAACTCTGTCATCACTGGAACTTTCCTGTCTACAGAAAAAAAAAACGTTCCAGTCTTCAGATAGTTTAAAACTTGGTAACTTCACATTATAAACATTCATGTAAACATACAAATATTAGACAGTGGGATTTACATAAAAAATGATTTACAATAAAATGATTTACATTGCAATTGTCATTTTTAGAATCATTTTATTTGTAAATAAAAAATAAAATCATGATGTCATTTATTGATATAACATTTAAAATGTATTTTTTCAGTACTCATTTTTTTTCTTATTCAGTTGTGGCTTAAACATTACAGTTACCAGTGTCCACTTCAATACGAAGAGCTGAATCAATTTCAGGTTCCTCCTACCTGTATCTGTAGTTTGATGAGTCCAGACTTAAAGTAGAAAGAGCCTGGGTATCTAAATACAAGAAAAAAAGCATGTTAGAGCAAGGTTAAAGAGCTTCTATAGGCACCAGTATTGCTTATCTAATAACTTATATCATATAATATCTCATGCTCATTAGGAATGTTTTGACTTCTAGCGCTCAATGGAGACTTAACTAACAACAGCGCGATGGCTTCCTCAAGAACAAAATCCTTAAAAATGTGGGAGCTAAACCTGTTCACTTTCCAGATAACCTTTACACTTTTAAACACTGCATCGTCTTCTTAGCGTCGAGTCAAAAACACCCTTCCAATAAAAAAGTGTTTAGCTAACAGCATCTCTGATTCCAAAGAATTTTGAGTTACAATGTTAGCATGTTTAGCCTAATGTTGTTGCAATAAAAATAAGCACAATGAAACCCTACAAATTTTCCCTCTACATAGGTGTATGTACACAAAACTACTGCATGCACAAACCCCACATCACTCAACATCAGAATGTAAGCCACAGCTAGCAGTATGTAAACCGACGTTAGCTAGCATTAGCTTAACTAGTGCAGTATTAACTAGTGTTGGCGTGTTTTCTATAACTAAGTTTTGTTCATCCAGCGGTTTATGATTCTAACTTCGTGTAAGACCAAAGACAAAGAATCAGAACCGTGGTTGATAATCAGGACCACGTTGATTAGCACAGACCACCCAACTTAGCTTGCCATTTGTGCAGGGCAGCTAGCTAGCAGGTTAGCTACAGTACGATTTTACTAATGCTAGCTGCCAAAGGTACCTCTAATAAAGTCCTGAGTTTAGCGCGTCTTTACATCATCAAACTATTTGACTAAAATAGCTGAACTTACCGTGTTATCCAGGATCCATAAAACCTACAGCGCAAGCAATCTGTAGCCTACAGCCAAGAAAGATGCCCGGAAAAACCGTCAGCCCCAGTACCGACAGACACGCTGCAGCGCAAAGGATCAAGTAAAAATAGACAACGTCAACTCATTTTTATTACATTTCATTAACAGCCACACATAGTTTAATAAACTGAGTATGTAAACTTAATTTTAAAAAGTTTCATGAACACAACAATTACACTGACATATCTACTCAAATAAATTGTAATGGTTTTATTTAAAATATGCTTTTGTAGATACTCTGACACATTTTGGGTAAAGGGAAAGAATAATGATATTTTTTAGGATAAAACAAATAAAATAAAGTAGATCACAATTATTTAAAGTATATTAAACCTACACGATGGCTGTACCACTTTTTACAGTGTATTATGTTGTGTTACTGCAAGATATAAATGGTCCTCCGTGGATGTCTAAAATACGTTTAAATATAATCAGATATGGGATTTTAACGTTGTTTCAATGGTGCAAACTGTTCAAATATTTTTTGGGTAGAAATGGCACTCAGCTCAAGTTTAAAACGCCCGCTCATGTCTGTGTTTAAAGTTGTCCTACAACATAATGGTACATCGTATGTAATGCTTCTTTACCAACTAATTTAGCTGCCTTTTTAGAGTAACTTCCATCCCTGCCCCACTTTAAGAGACTTAGCACAGATGTAGAACAAGACATTTCTTGCTCTCAGATGTTAAGTCTTTCTTTCGTTCTCTATGTTTAGATGGGTGTTGTCGCTGTGTTTTAGGCTCTCCCGTTAATAGCCTAGTGCTGTGATATCCCTAATTCGCCAGCATTTCATTTAGTAACCGCATAGTTTCATGCGTTTTTTAACAGTATAGTGTAGGGCTGTCCCTTAAAGCATTTCTGGACTCCGGAGCGTTGGCAGTAACAACAGCGAATATTCAAAGCTTTGGTACTGTGAAGGGAGGGGTGGCTGAGAAGGATGATTCAGAAAATCCACCTCCGTCCATTTTGTGGTATTGTATTTTGTCACTACATGCGGCTTCCCTCACTCTAGCAGCCCGCTAGCCTCTCTTAGATTGGCAAGCCACTGCTAGGTCCCAAACAAACTATCTAATTGTCATTAGCTGCTAACACCACCTGGCTAAGATACATTTAGAAAATATCACTGACATGGTGTGCGCAGACAATGCCTGTTTGATTGAGCTGCAGAAGCGCTAAACAACACTCAACATAATACAGTGTTTTAGTTCTGTTTAATGCTTAATTGATATTTTTCCTGTCACTCTTTGGGGCGTCATTTGACTATTTCGTTTAAGTGGCAGAGTACACTACAGTAGTATTCCTGCCTTATTTTATAGTACTCCAATGTGGTAATGGTCATAACTTGTTTTTGCGAACATTTCTGTGCCTGGTTGAGCTGCTTATGATTATTAGGTCTTATTTAGCATAGTTTCTAGGGTTGTGGTTTTGTGCTTTCCTGACTGAAGCGTGTCTGACTAGTTTTTCAAAATTGAGATATTTCTACTTGATTGGCAATGTATGGAAAAATGTATTTGAACTAATTTGAATTAATGTACATTGTGTAAGTAGCAAGTGTAATATTTTAGTGTTGGTTTACTTATTGATAATAGGTTTCCTGTTATGTGTGTTAAAATTATAATTAAACTGTCCTGCTGAGTTGATATTAGCTGATATTTATTTCTTTCCAGATGCATGAAGAGTCTTTGGCTGAAATTAATCAAGCAGGTATGTGTAATGTATTATGAAATGTGCTGTGATGCCACATTCAGTAAATGTTGTGTAATGAATTATACACAGTTTGTTGTACTGCACTTTCCGCACTTTATTGTCATTTTACTTTAATGTCTTTAGGGTGACACTAATCACATTTTCTTGTTGTAATAATGTAACATTTATAAAGTTAACTGAGAAAATTATTAATCATCCAAACTCTATAAACATACTTTAATTTGACATAATAAACCACAACAAATATTAAAAATAGGGGCTCAATGTATTCATGTCATGCTGCATGATTAATTATTAGTGATATTAAAAGTGTAGATAAAGTTATACACTAAATGTAAAAACACTTTTTTCCCTTATTATCTTAAGATTTGGCCTATGGCATGGTGGTGTAAGATTTGCAAATCATTGTCTGCTACAAGGGGGATCTGCTAGAGCAGGGGTGGCCAACCTTTCAGACACAAAGAGCCAGAAAAAAAAAATAAATAAAACTACCTGGAGCCGCAGGTTATGAATTTAAACAAATACATGCAAACAAATATCAGTACAACAGCAACCACAACTTATACTGACCATTTTTAAACGTCATTTCATACCTGTCTTGTAGATAAATTTAGTGAGACTTCTGGCATTCTTTGTTTTCCACAATCCTTTTCAAATCTGGCTTGTATTCAGTTGATGCTACTCGAAGCAGTTCTTTCACATGTGTATCAGTAAGAACAGAGCGATGCTTTGATTTCACATGTTTCAGGGTGGAAAATACTGTTTCACAAACATATGTTGAGCCAAACATTGACAGTAGCTTCAGTGCAGCTTGTTTTACATTGGGATACTTCTCCATAGGCACAATTTTCCAAAAATCCAGGGTTCCTTCACTCAGAACAGACCGGAGTCTGTCATCTTCAAAGAGTTCAATCATCTCCATTTGAGATGCAGCTTCATCTGTCACCAGTGGGGGTTTCAAACAATCTGAATCAGCAGCAAAGGGGTTAACAAGGAATGTAATTTGTGGCCTTTTCACTTGTAGCTCATGGAATCTGTCCTCAAAGCTCTGCTGCAGATTTTCAAGTAGAGTTGCATAGTGTGCAGTTCTCCGTTTTAGGACCTCAGCTGCTTGGGCACTTGCATTTGACACAGACGGGAAATGTGTTAGTTCTCCCTTTTTAAGATGAGTTTTAAACAGCTTGAGTTTGTTAACAAATGCAAATACTGACTGCACTAGATCAGGTAGCATCTTTAATTTCCCTTGGAGATCAAGGTTCAGCCTGTCCAAGTGGTGCAGCATGTCCACCAGAAAAGCCAGATCTAAAATCCACTGGGGATCAGAGAGCTCAGGATAGTCTTTGTGTTTTTCTTCAAGGAACAACTTGACTTGGTTCAAAAGTCCAAAAAAACGAGATATCACCTTACCTCTCGAAAGCCACCTTACGTTGCAGTGAAGTGGCAAATCACTAGGAAGGTTTTCATCAAGTTCTGCAATGAGATTTCTGAACTGTCTGTGATTAAGGGCATGAGTACGGATAAAGTTGACAATTTCCAGTACGGGTTTCATGACGTGGTCCAAGTTTAGCTTTTTAGACACTAGCTGCTCTTGGTGGATGATGCAGTGAAATGTCCAAAATTCTGGAAAGCGGTCATCAGACTTGCACAGCCCAACAAGACCATTTACAGATCCCATCATGGATGGTGCTCCATCTGTGGCTATGGCTGTGAGTTTTGATAATGGCAAATTTGCCTTTTCAACAACAGTCATCAGGGTCTCTTTCATGTCGATACCACGAGTCCTGTCCTTTAGCGGCACAATATCAAGCAGCTCTTCTTTTATTGTACAGTTCTCTGTTACTGACCGTACAAAAACTGCAAACTGTGGCTTGTCTTGTACGTCACAAGACTCATCCAGAGCAATGCTGTAATACTGGCATTTCTCAAGATCAGAGTATAACTGTGTCTCAATTGCTTTGTTAATGTCTGATATTCTGTGTTCGACTGTATGTCGTGACAACTGGAGCTCTGATACCATTCGTTTCAAATGTTCATTTTGTGGAGACAAGATTGCAAGGGCGTCACTGAGGCAGCTTTTTATAAATTCTTCCTCACTGTATGGCTTTTTAGCACGAGCAATATTCCATGCCAGCTGATAGGATGCGAGCGTAACCGTTTCTGGCTGTTTTGTTAATTTCTGAAACAACGGAGTCTGTTTGTCTGACTGGCGTTTTAAAGTGTTCAGCTTGTGCTGGCGCAGTTCAGTACCTTTTGGAAACTCATGGTTCACGTTGGCGTGCAGTGTGCTAAAGTGGCGCTGGAGATTGGAAGCTTTGAAATTGGATAATAACGTTTGGCATATCAAACAGAACGGTTTCCCTTTCCGCTCAATAAAAAAATACAAATCCTCCCACTCTGGTAAGAAGGTTCTGTGTTCATCTTCATATTTACGCTTGGCTTTACATTTCCCGGACGCTGCCATGTTTCAGAGGTCGTTTAGCTAGTAGCTAGTAGCCTGGCTCCTGGGTCACGCCAGCGCGTTGTGATGTTGGGACTTACTACTTGCTGGGGGACCGGCGGGGTTTTGCGTCACCGTGGCAACAGACTTTGGCTTTGTCCAGCCACAAGTCTTGTAGCGCGAATTAAGCAGTGACTCAAATACACAACTTATACTACATATGTGCAGCAAAAATAAATAAATAAATGTATATAAATATATATTTTAATTATTAATGGAAGAGCCGCATATGAATGGACAAAGAGCCGCATGTGGCTCGCGAGCCGCGGGTTGGCCACCCCTGTGCTAGAGCATTACAGACTACAACATGTAACATTTGGTCGTGGACAAACCCAGCCATGTCTACATGACCATTCCCCCTGCACTTTTAAATCACATGGTGCCCTTCGTACACATTTATCCAGATACCATGCAGCTGAAGAAAGTCCGAGGCTTGGAATAATCACTACTTTAAAGTTTTTAGTTCGCAGCGCTCGTTGTCCCACAGAGAAGGATTACTTTCTGCATATTGGAAATCATCTAAAGAACCATCAAACTGTCTTTTGTGTATTTGAAGGATGTGACTTTCACACAAATATATACAATGCCTTTTTGAAACACAAATACAGAAAGCATAAATCATATTCTTTGAGTGGTTTTAAGAAAGATATATTTGAGAGTCACCGTAGCCAGACTGTTGACAATGCTTATGCACCTGAAACTGATGATGGTCAGGATCCTAGTTTAGATTGTGATCCAAAAAGTGAATCATATAATATGTCATATATAGTTCTTCGAAGAATTGGTTTACTTCTACTGAAGCTAGAAAGCATTTACAATGCATCAGTGAAGTGCATTGATGGTTGAAGATCTTCAGTTCATTTCATCTTGCGCATCTGTTGCAGTTGTTAGAAACATACTTGATTCGACACTGAAGTCTAACAAATGCATTGTTGACAAGGCCATCATAACTGATTTGGCAGAACACTTGTGCAACTTCCATCCCATTAGCACAGCATTTGCAGCAGATGGTCCACTTGGTTCAGGTTTAAAGAGAAGAAAGTATTTTAGGGACACTTTCCAGTGTGTTGACGCAGTTGAATACATCCTAGATTCTCAAAAGAACAAGAGCTTTCAATATGTGCCTATTCTGAGCACTTTACAGGAACTCCTAAAGGACAAAGATATTGCAGAGGCAACCTTATCCAGACCTTCAAACTGTACTGGACATATTAGGTAAATTTTTGATAGTACATTTACCAGGCAGAATGATTTCTGTACTGGAGAAAAAAAAAAACTTTCAATAATCCTTTATGTTGACGATTTTGAGGTGTGTAACCCATTGGGAACACAAAATAACAGCAGTTTATTGGGTTTTAGCAAATGTGCCATCCCACTTACAGACTGCATTAACATCAATTCACCTAGCTTTACTTTACAAATCTGTTAATGTAAAACAGTTTGAATACAAAGCGATTTTGGAACCGCTCTTGAAAGATCTTGCCACTCTAGAACAGGAAGGGGTTTTCGTTTCCAGAGTGGGGGAAAACATTAAAGGGACTGTACAATGTGTTGTATCTGATCATTTGGGTGCACATTCGATTAGTGGACTAGTTGAAAGTTTCACTAGACCTTTCTTCTGTAGATTTTGTCTTGGACAGTCCTCAGAGTACCAGGCACATGAAGTGTGGACTGGAGTGTTTCCACCTCGGACAAACGAGGACCATATTTTGCATGTGCAAACTGTAAGACAAAATTCAAATTTGGTGCATTACTTTGGTGTAAAGCGGTCATGTCCGTTGACTGACAGGTTGAGTCACTTCCACTTTGTCTCTGGATACCCACCAGATGTACTACATATTTTTGAAGACATAGTGCCAAGGGAGCTAGCATTGTGTTTTCATATTTTCACCAAGAAGAAGTACTTTAATATTACTTTACTCAATCACTTGATCACAAATTTTCCTTACAAGGGCTCTGACAAAGCCAACAGCCCTCAAGCAATCTCACAAAACTATATTGGATGCAAAACTATAGGGAGAAATGCAAATGAAAACTGGACCCTAATACGGTTGTTGTCGTTCATTGTTGGCTCACAGGTACCTGAGGGTAATCCTGCCTGGCAGATTTTTCTGACTTTAAAAGACATGGTTGAATTGGTGGTTGCCCCCATTCACACAGCTGAAAGTTTTGCATATCTTACCAGTTCTTATACGTTTTTCCTGAAGAGACACTGACACCCAAACACCATTTTTTGGAACACTATCCTGCACTGATAGAAAAATATGGACTTCTGGTTGGTGTATGGACAATGCGCTTCGAAGCTAAACACAGATTTTTCAAGCAAGTTGTGAAGCACACCAACAATTTCAGAAACTTTTTGTTAACTCTTTCTACGGGACATCAAATGATGATGGCATACCACATGCATACAGGTGTGGGAAAACCGGCCTTGTGTGTCACAAAAATATCTATTATGCCTATTGATGTACTACATTCAGACATACAGGAGGCCTTAAGAGAAATGTCACCACTTCTGTCAACTGTGCAGCTGGCCAGCACTGTTACCTACTATGGAACAAGGTACACTGTTGGGATGATCATGTTATATGGCTCTACTGCCGGACTGCCTGACTTCACTGACATTGTTCAGATAGCCATTTTGGACAATGTTCTACATTTTATTGTAAAATTACCTACCTGGTATGAAGAGCACCTAAGATCTTTTCAACTAGAGAACACTGGACAAATGACGCTTTTGGAGCAGCAGAAACTTGGAGATGTGTACCCCTTGGTTGCATACAACGTGGGAAGAAAGCAATTGGTTACACTGAAACGTCACGTTTGTTGTGCATTTGAAATAATATTATTTACAATTCATGACACTTATATTGCACATTACTCTGGTAATATTGCCGTGTACGTTTTTGCATGATTTTGTAGCACTTTTGACATTTGTGGTCATTTTCATTGTTAAATTATGCAAATGTATTCATCTTTTAAACATATATATATATATATGTTCTTAATGAATATAAGATGGGTCTTGTAATTTAATGGTAAGCATAGTGGGTCTTTTAATTTAATGGTAAGCATAAAGAAGTAAAGAAAAGGAAACAGTGACAAACTGGCAAAAGAAAAAATGGCCAAAACATTTGCGCACAGAAGACACGAAATCATCAACCAGACGTCCAACATGGAGGACATTAAAGCCAGATGGCCTGCTCTGTTTAAGACATCTCATGTGAGTTGCAGTGTTGCTAAGATTTGCATGTTGTTAAAATATATTCCATATAGTCCATGTCTAATGACTGCATTAGTGTTTTTGCATGTTAATATGTTTTATTATGTTTTAAAATGTTTTATCGTCTGTTTTCTAAATTTCATTATTCTTATGAACTCTTAATCATTTACTATTTATCCTTATTTAATTTGGTTACGTATTTTATAGGAAAAAAATTTCGGGCAATACAGACATTGAAATTCTGTGATTACTAGAGAAAATCTGTATATTAACATGCTGTACAGTCAAATAATGCAACCCAGACTGTAGACAATGAGTCTTTCAGCTCCAGGATGAGTTTCACAGAATCACAACAGTGCACCTTGAATCAAAGTTCATGTCCAAGCTGGATGAATATACTCCAAAGCTTCTGGCACTCTTCCATTCCAAGGGTGGAGCCCTAGGGTTGAGGTTACAAGCTATCCTACTTAAGGTATCATTCAATTACTTCTTAGTTTGTTAATATCTTATCACTTATCACATCTCTTATTTGCATTTGCAAAAGTAATATTATTGATCATAAACCCATAAACCACATCAAGGATCCTTCATAGATGTTTAACATTTTATATATATATATATATAATCATTTAATATATTTAATATATTACAGCCATATGCTGTAATCTTTTATTTATTTATTTATTTTTTATTGTGTATTCTTTCATTTTTACTGTAAAATAACAATGACATGTGATAATGAAGAATAAGGATTGTTATCATTTCAGGCTCCCAGCCATCCTTGCATTAACATGACCAGAGAAGTTGTCATTCAGTGCTTGATGGTGTACCTCCGGGAGTCGACAGATCAGCTCTTAAAAGAGTATGAGGTAAGTTGATGTACATGTAAAAAGGGAAAATAGTCATGTCTCTCTCTCTTGTCTGTCTTGGGAAGGTCAACACCAATCAGCCGTAACATGAAATTCTTGTTTCTACAGCGTCAATTGTATCAGCTCCTTGTACCATATGGGGCACTCTGTAGTTGTACAGCCCAAGACTGTACAACTCCATCTGTTTCTCTGTATACTGTATTACCCTGTTCTTCAGTGGTCAGGACCCCTAAAGGACCCCTACAGGACCACCACAGAGCAGGTGTTATGTGCGGGGTGGATCACTGCAGTCACACTGACACTGTGGGTTGTGTGTAGTGTGTGTTGTGCTGGTATGTGTGGATCAGACACAGCAGTGCTGCTGGAGTTGTTAAAGTCTGTCCACACTGTACACCCCTACTGGTGTTGCCTCTCCACCTTGTAGGTGTAAAGTCAGAGACAATAGCTCATTTGCTGCTAGACAGTTTGTGTTCTTCTGGTCCTTCATCAGTGCCCACAGGAACGCTGCTGGCTGTATAGTTTGGGTTGGGTGACGATTCTCAGTCCAGCAGTGACACTGAGGTGTTCAGCAGCACTGCTGTGTCTGATCCACTCACATCAGACACAGTACACACGGATACATCACCACCACCACTATCACCATCAGTGTCACTGCAGGGCTAAGAATGATCCATCACCCACATATTACCTGCTCTGTGGTGGTCCTTTGGGGGTCCTGAAGAGCAGGGTAATACAGTATACAGAAAAACAGATGGACTACAGTCTGGAACTGTAGAACTACAGAGTGTCCTGTATGGTCATGATAAAATGGACTAATGATAAGATGAGGGGGGGGGCCTTTATTTAATTGGCTGTTACCTCTAGTCATTTTTACTTTGTGTGTAATCACTGTCCTGTGTTTTAAATTAATTGACCAACTGGCAGATTATCCTTCAGCTAACCCAAGAAGTGCATTACTAGCAGAGGCAGCTATGACTGAGCCTTTTAGGTTAGAATTATTTTGTGCTGCTCTTTAACCAAACTGTTCTTGAACCAAACAGTTCTAAATTTGTAATTGGCATACGTGGTATTTATTATGAATGATTGCTCTGCAGATTTCAATCAGTGATTGTAATATTTTTTATATATATATTTGTAAGAAATGAAAATGCTTTGCACGATCAAAATATTGTAGTATTTTTGCCCCAACAGGATAAGAACTTGCAAACATAAAAAAAAAAAAAAAAAAAAAACGATAATAAAAAATCTTCTGTTTTAAACACAAGCGATGTGGAGAGAGAGCAGTTGTGATAAATTTGCATTGGGTTTTAACATTCCAAGTGAACCTTTATCAACTTGATGGAAAAATAGATTGCTAGTCTGTGTTATATTTCTTATGTATACCTACAGTTTTTACACATGGTAATGTGTAAATATACATGGTAAAACCCAACAGGAAAAGTTTGATAAATTAATTTGGTTGTAATAACTAAAAAAAAAAAAAAAAAAAAAGGTTAATTCGCCTCTATTTTTCTGCGTAATTTGCACTAATTTGACATTCTAAGTTTACAGTACTAAACCGCTTTGATTCATTTTTGTCATTGCACTCAAATAATTTTACAAGAATACCGCCTGACGTCATACACGTCTGTACGTGCTCCTCCATGTGTGCACGTCGGCCATGTTTACTCTGCTCGCCTCAGGCTGAATAATGTGGAGAAAAGTGTGAACAATTTTCAAGTTATGATATAACGAGATATTTTCTTTATCTGAGTTGAAACGCTTCTGAATCTGCAAACTTTCTCCTGCTGCAGACCGCCATTCGGATTTTCTCTTTGGGCGCTACTTTGGTGAGCTATCTGTTTATTTAGCACCATATTTTGCTGTTGTATAGCATCGTTTTTGCATGTAATGTATTTAGTGATTTAGCAGTTATATTTATGCATTTGAAAAGTGAATATGTCCAGTTAATTTTAAACTGTGCCACTGAATATGCTAATTGGTAGAAGTTGAGTGTTTAAGTTGAACCCGGTGTATAAATAACGTTTTATTTAGTATTTGGGTATTGTTTTTTTTTTTTTACCTCAAATTTGCCTTGTTGCCTCGATTGCGCATACATTCAAAATTTAAGCAGGATAAATTAATTTAAATTTTTATGCTCTCTGTAAAATAGCGTGCTGGTTTTAATCAGCATGAATTTGGACGGGAGGTGGTAGTTTTCATGTAGGCTTGTATTTTTGTTTGAAAAGGACTGTCGGAGTTGGAGTTCAGTGTCCCCTGCTTGGTAACTTTTCACAATCTAACGTTAAAAGTTAATGGAGAAACAAAGATTAAAGCAAGCAACTTTTCTTACGTTATTTTGTTCAAAAATTGAGAAAGTAACAGTTGGCTTGTGTTGGCTTTTTTTTTTTTTTTTCTGTTGTTTTTCCAAATATTGCAGCCAAACTATTCCATCTTTGTCTCTTCAGGCTAAAGCTGATGCAGCTTGCTGATATATGGAGTTTTAAGTCAGGTATGTTGATAGACATTTAATGTAATAGACGTTTATTTTGCTAAAATGTGAATGTGTATTGGCACAAAAAAAACAAAAAAACAAAACAACAACAATGGTTTGGAAGTGCAAACTTTGTTCTGCTCTCTTTAATAAAAGGGCACAGGTGCTTGAACACTATCGTTTGCATCAGGGCAGTGTTTCTTCTGTCAGTCCATTGCCATGTCTCTATGATGACTGTGTCTGCACATTTCAGTCCATTAATGCTTTAAAAATTCACTTGACACTGGGACCATATTCAGACAGTTGTGCATGCTGGAAATCAGATGTGATGTGTATCATTCATCTGTCCTTTGTGTGGATTCAAGCAGCCATTCAATGATAAAACTCTACTCAGCCATTTAAGGACACATTCAAAACAACAAGAGATGGTGGATTGTCCATTCCAAAATTGTTACTATCATACTAATGTATATTTTTCCTTCAACACACACAAAAGTAGAAGTCATCCAGACAGTGATGTCTCGAATTTTAAGAATGACATTGTCTTGACAGAATCTGACAGCCCCCCAATGCGTAGTCAGATTGAATCTGATGAGGCTGTTTCTTCTCAGAATTTGTATGAGCTGTGTAGTCCTGACTGTAATCCTCATGAGTCTAGGAATGACACTGATGAATCGCAAGCACAACTGAGAAACAACTTGGTTTCTTTGTTCTTGAAAATGCACAGTGTTATTCATACACTGCAACAGCTATACAAGACATAATAAATAATTTGGTACAGATATTCTCACTGTCCAAACCTCTTGTGAGAAACTCGGTCATCAAGGTATTGCGAGAACATGATCAGTCTTTCAGTGAAGTTCTTCTTAGTGAATTAGTGGAAGCTATCATGAAGTGTAACGTCTTTGTCAGTGCCACTGTGGAAGGTGCAGAGCTGTCCACTTCTAAGTGAAGGAAAACATTCGTGAGATGTAATTACCCTTTGGTAATGCCAGAGCAATATACTGTAGATTCTAGCGGGCCCACAGCAGTGTATGTTCCAATACTACAGATGCTTCAAACTATGTTTAAAAATACTGATCTTCTTGATAAAATTCAAAAAAGCAAACCATCATCCCCTGGAACGTACATGTCTCATGAAGATGGAAAGTATTTCAAAGAAAATCAGTTACTGTCAACAGCAGGAGAGCTGAAATTATCACTGATTTTGTATGTGGATGACCTTGAACTAGCAAATCCTTTAGGCACAGCTAGAAAGATCCACAAACTTTGTGCAGTATATTGGTTGCTTGCCAAAATACCCAGTGAGTATAGGTCCGGCCTACATGTCATACAAACCGGATTCCAAAAAAGTTGGGACACTAAACAAATTATGAATAAAAACTGAATGCAATGATGTGGAGGTGCCAACATCTAATATTTTATTCAGAATAGAACACAAATCACAGATCAAAAGTTTAAACTGAGAGAATGTATCATTTTAAGGGAAAAATATGTTGTTTCAAAATTTCATGGCGTCAGCAAATCCCAAAAAAGTTGGGACAAGTAGCAATAAGTGCATGGAAAAAGGAAATTGAGCATATAACGAACAGCTGGGAGATCAATTAATTAATTAATAACACTAATTAGGTCAATTGACAACATGATTGGGTATAAAAAGAGCTTCTCAGACTCTCAGTGTCTCTCTGAAGCCAAGATGGTAAGAGGATCACCAATTCCACCATTGTTGCTCAGGAAGATCAAGTGCAGCAATACCAGAATGGTGTTACCCAGCGTAAAATAGCAAAGACTTTTAAGTTATCATCATCAACCGTGCATAACATCATCAAAAGATTCAGAGAATCTGGCACAATCGCTGTGCGTAAGGGTCAAGGCCGTAAAACTCTACTGGATGCTTGTGATCTCCGGGCCCTTAAACGTCACTGCACCTCAAACAGGAATGCCACTGTCAAGGAAATAACAGAATGGGCTCAGGAATACTTCCAGAAAGCATTGTCAGTGAACACAATCCACCGTGCCATCCACCGTTGCCAGCTGAAACTCTACAGTGCAAAAAGGAAGCCATTTCTAAGCAAGCTCCACAAGCTCAGACGTTTGCACTGGGCTAGGGGTCTTTTAAAATGGAGTGTGGCAAAATGGAAGACTGTTCTGTCGTCACGATTTGAAGTTCTTTATGGAACACTGGGACGCCATGTCATCCGGACCAGAGAGGACAAGGATAACCCAAGTTGTTATCAACGCTCCGTTCAGAAGCCTGCATCACTGATGGTATGGGGTTGCATGAGTGCTTGTGGCATGGGCAGCTTGCATGTCTGGAAAGGCACCATTAATGTAGAGAACTATGTTCAGGTTCTAGAACAACATATGCTCACATCTAGAAGTCATCTCTTTCAGGGAAGACCCTGCAATTTTTAACAAGATAATGCCAGACCACATTCTGCAGCAATCACAACATCATGGCTATGTAGGAGAAGGATCCGTGTACTGAAATGGCCAGCCTGCAGTCCAGATCTTTCACCTATAGAGAACATTTGGCGCATCATAAAGAGGAAGGTGCGACAAAGGAGGCCCAAGACGATTGAACAGTTAGAGGCCTGTATTAAAGAGGAATGGGAGAGCATTCCTATTTCTAAACTTGAGAAACTGGTCTCCTCTGTCCCCAGACGTCTGTTGAGTGTTGTAAGAAGAAGGGGGGATGCCACACAGTGGTAAAAATGGCCTTGTCCCAACTTTTTTGGGATTTGTTGATGCCATGAAATTTTGAACAACATATTTTTCCCTTAAAATGATACATTCTCTCAGTTTAAACTTTTGATCTGTGATTTGTGTTCTATTCTGAATAAAATATTAGATGTTGGCACCTCCACATCATTACATTCAGTTTTTATTCACAATTTGTTTAGTGTCCCAACTTTTTTGGAATCCGCTTTGTACAACGTTGAGCTTTTTGGCCGTTCTAAAGCCTGTAGGCGCTTCTAAAGCTCCCAAACGCTTTTTCAGCGCCTAAATGTACTGAAAATAACACTGTTCATTTTGTACTGCCACGTTCAAGATTTAACTTCCTATTGCTTCTAAACAATGTTTCCCTTCATTATTTACATATTTAAAGTGTTCCCATGTCAGAAAATATTGTTTCTGTCATAAAACAAGTTTTATTACAACGTTGAGCTGTTTGGCCGTTCTAAAGCCTGTAGGCGCTTCTAAAGCTCCCAAACGCTTTTTCAGCGTCTACATGCAATGAAAATGACACTGTTCATTTTGTACTGACACATTCAAGATTTCACTTCCTATTGCTTAGAATCAATGTTTTCCTTCATTCTAGACATATTTGTAAGGTACCCATGTCGGAAAATATTGTTTCTGTCACAAAACAAGTTTCATTACAAAGTTGAGCTTTTGGGCAGTTCTAAAGCCTGTAGGGGCTTCTAAAGCTCCCAAACGCTTTTTCAGCGCCTAAATGCAATGACAATTACACTGTTCATTTTGTACTGCCACGTTCAAGATTTCACTTTCTATTGCTTCTTATCAATATTTCCCTTCATTATTAAATATTTAAAGTGGTCCTACGTCAGATAATATTGTTTTTGTCACAAAACAAGTTTACAACGTTGAGCTTTTTGGCATTTCTAAAGCCTGTACACTCTAAAAAATGATGATTGAGTCCAGTAATTATTGCTTATTAAAATGAAAAGACTTTACCTAAAAACACTCCTAAAGTTTAATATCCTAACTAAAACATTTAAAAAATATCCTAACTAAAAACATTTTTCTTTTCCAAAAAGCGGCATGAATGGCCTTTTTGAGGCTTCGTCTTAGCACTCCCTTCTCTGTGAAGTGCACTTTCCGAAATAGTAGCACATCCACCCAAAGAGTGCATGATAAGTTTGCACTAAATTAGTATAACCTACAATAGGTTAACCAACTCTCTATGTAACACTTTGTCACTTCTCAATGATATATTATTGTTAAAGTAGTGCACTATGTAGCCAGTGGGGAGTGGTTTGAGACGGTGATGGTGGTATCCTCTCTTCAGAAAGTGCAATCGTTGTGCAGGCTGGTGAAAAAAGGAGAACCGAGAGTTTAATTGGGCAGATTAAGTGTTTCTGCACGCAGTTCGTTTGTGTGTTCACTCAGTTTGAGCTGCTGTTAGAGGCGCGACTCTACGGTGAAGTGTGTTGCTCATGGCTGGAAGTCGGCAAGTATCGAGCTAACTACTAAAACTACACCTCATTAATAAACTGGGATGCTGTAAATATCTCTGACAAATTGCAGATATGTAGGATAAACACAACATTTCAGTTTAGCAGTTAACTAGCGAGACTGCTAGATTTTACGTGGTCAAATGGTTCGTACAGACATATGGCGCCGTACCCCGCCAGTGACCCACAGTGTTTATCTGGAGTCAGCGTGCAGCACTGTGTTCACCAGGAATTAATCAAGCTGCGCGCTTCTGCTTATTGTGTTTTTAGTTTGTCGTGGTTAGCGAGTTAGGCAGTGTTCACTTGCTGTCACTAACGTTCGCAGAAATGGAGGGATTTCCGTGAGTAATCTTTGGAGAAGCAGGCGGTGCAGGTGGATCATTGAATTTTTTCGACGCTGACTTCAGATGCCCAGTGTGGCCTGCTTTAGCGAACATTTAGGAGGGCTCCATAGTGAAAATAAATTGTGGTATTTATTGGTGTACGTTTACATATATTCGTCCCATACAGTCACGTTACACCCCTAACATTTGATAAAAAGTACGGGTCCAAACCCCTACTG
>JAMWET010003950.1:0-35012 GCA_024036415.1 Prochilodus magdalenae | reverse complement strand
CTTAATATTAAAACATGATCTAACTACATGGGACTCAGATATCAGTATTTCTTAAGGTTCACGCCCAAATGCAGTCACTCCTTTTCACTAACATCTGCTCTGGAGCGTTTGCCACACATGGAACGAGACAGTCCCGGCACTGTAGCACCTCTTCTCAATCTATGGATCCCGTTACCCACAGCCCGCAGGTACACGTATGCCCATCATCCTTGTGCAGTGCCATCTACAGGAACCTGAAGTTACTACCACCTTAAACATACAAGGTGACTCTGACTCAATCATGGTGTCTAATTGTAACTAGCCAATCAGAGCCGAGCTTATTTAAGTATTCCTGAGCTCACCAAAAAAGGAGAAACAGCTTGTCTCATTCTAGGCCCTGTACTCAAGGTTGGAGGCAGTTAATTTAGTAGTGGGGCCATGCAACATCATAATATGAGCATATTACAGTGTGTTTATTAGGTGTATTATTATAACATGCACTTTCTATATTAATGTAGCTCATTTTTTACAATATAAGTAATAGGCTCCACAGCAGCAGGCTATTTATACAGTCGTCCATTTGATACAGCCCAGATGTAGCCTGCGGACCATAGCCCACTGGATAGATCGATTTACGTTTCGCTTTGTTGCTGTCGAACCAGCTACCCCTTTTTTTTGAACTCTGGACATGATCAGATTTCTTATTAATGCCGTGTTTCTAAAAGTTCATTTTAGTTTTAGTGGATGAGCCACCCCAGCTATTCTTTAGAGTTGTCCCATCAGGTGGGTGGAAAAGGTCGCAGAACCCCTGATGTAGAAACATCGGAGAACAAATTTAATACGCCTGAATAGATAAAATGCTTATAGTGGGAACCTCAGAGACAGATTCTATTGGTGAGTTCACAAACTTTGTAGCACCGTGTTTGTTTTTATGGGGATCAAATATTGTCATAGTAACGTTGCTTCGTATGAAAACAATATGTTCAGTCAAAAGAGCCCACCTTACCACAGGTCAGACCAAACAACAAATATGTCAGAGACAAATAAAGTAATGTACTGTTGTATAAAAATAGTGTTGCTGAGTTGCTTTGCGTCGTCGAACCGTCACTAATTAATACACTTGTAGTGGAAGTGCGTGTGACTGGCCTGAAATCATTCTGGCCAAGCTTCACATTAAACAAGCCTTGTTTTTGTGTCTGGCGCTCACACAAAGACAGGCGAACCAACCAAAATGACAATAGTGATGTGGAGGAAAAAAAGTGAAGTTTACCGAGCACCTCCTAAAGAGACTTCAGTCTAGTCGCTATTATATTCTAAAAAGTGATGTTATTGTTATGGCTAAATTATGACGGCTTTGGAAAGCAATTCCTAAGCCGCACCAAGGCCCAGTTATTAATTTCTAGTGCCTCCACCTCTTTCTTGCTGTTCCACATGAGCGCTGCTCTGAATAGGACCAGAATTCAAGCTCAGCCTCTCTGTCCCAAAGGTAAGCTTTCTTTTGGCCTCACCTGAATCAATGACCATTAAGCAAAGTAACTGAAAGGGACTAGCCATGAGCTGCAACCCATAAGCTGACAGGCTCGGGTTTGTACTTGCCGGCAGAGTTGACAACATACTTAGCCGGAACATTGGGCTCCCTTTTACCTTGGCACAGGTACAATGAAAATGCTTGTCTGAATGTGAGGATGAGTTTCCAGCTGCTATGGTACAAAGAAGGCGACATAGTTGTTGTTTGTTTCTCTGGTCTGGTGACGGAGGATAGGTGTGTATTTCCAGCACCAAGATGCGTAGGGAAATGAAAGGACAACAGTGTGTGTGTGATTGTGGACTGACCACACTCGCTAGGACAAAACCACAGAGAGTGAATGTCATGGCTACGACTTTTTGCTGTCCCGAGAGAGTCATGTTGCTATGTCTCTTACTATATACCCGTTTCTAAGCAGGTTTGTGTTTGGATACACTCATGATTCATCTGTTAATGACATAATTTGGCCTCCACCGGTTGTGAACACGCCTGTTCTGGGAAGGCTTGTTTGCTTTTTAGATGCTGCGTGTTCAGATATAGGATGTAGGTTTTAGTTTATTAAAAAGGTTTTTAGTGTTAATTCTATTTCATTTTTTTATTTCTTTATTTGTTTGTGTAGTATTTATTTAATTGATTTATATAATTTAAATTTCATTTTTAAAGTCTTTCTAATAGCTACTTATGCTGATACATTTGTGCACGGTGTCTATACCAAAATCCAACCACAGTCTTTGAAATTGCGGTGCAGTGGTGTTATCGACTACCACTATCTACCCACCGCCAAGGATAGTGCTGAAGCTCCATACCTACACAGGCATGAATAAACAGCTGGACAAGGCTGGCATGGACTAGTGTTTTTTTTATTTATTTTTTTTTTTTAGTAAATGAGCGGCACGATGAGGCTTCATGCTACTTGAAATGTCAGTGCATGTGGTATCCTCAGCCAGTTCTGATACAAGGCTACGCTGCCAATGTGCAGAACGTTTTGTAGACCCACAAACTTAAAACAGAGTGCTAATTTCCAGGCAATCATTCTACAAGCCTATACAACGGTCATTATAATATCAAAATGATCAATACACTGACTTGTCAGAGCCAATGACGTGACCACATAGATATCTAAGACAAGTTATACATTCATACGACTGGAGCTTGATGCATAGGTGGGAGTTCTGTTGCCAGGTTTTTGGCATTTGCTTACTGATGAAGTCGATTTGTATGCTTGATCTTTGTTTTTTTTGTTTACTCCCTCTCTTCAATCTCTCTCCCTACTCCGCTCCCAGAGGCACGACATGGGCTGGACGGTTGGCCTGCCTGTTTTACTACAATAGCCACCCCCTGAAGGCGTGGCCAATGGAACAGTGTCGGCTTTGTAAACTGTGCAAAACCCTGTGTACATGCCAGACTACCAGGCAGTTACAGTGGCTCTGCAAGGGCAACCACTCGCCGTCATGGAAAGTTCTCGCCTTTGGCCTGCAAGGTTAAGACGGACGAGGCAGCTCTTTCATAATTCATCGTGTAAAAGAGAGCTGGCTTTGCGATTAAAAGTCGTTTTTGTGAGCAGTACAGTAGGAAGACGGAAGGCTCTTAAGGGATGTTTTGATGATTTCCAGAGATGAATGTGGTTTTTACAGGAAAGCGTCCCGGGAACGTTATTTTAAAACCTCATTCTCCCTGATGTTATACAAATATAGTAATCTTCATTTAATACAGAGTCAGAAGAGCAGCGTGTTCAATTGGCCTGACTTAGACAGCTCAGCTCATTCCTCCTGGACACTGTGCTGTTAAGAAACAGAAGCAATACACTCATGTGGTGGAGTTCCATAACACGCATCTTTCTCCACAGTTATGCAATTGAGAGGGGGTTCCTCTGACTCGTGAGAACACTCCATGATGATGATGCTTCTTAAAGAGGATAGAAAATCCCCTGTCTGCACATAACTTGGTTACCCCATTTGCGTAGAATTAAAATGGTCCCTGTTTCTGTTAGGACTCTCGGTTTGTGTGTAGAAGTCCTAAAATGACCCGACACTATGTAAACCAGCCCAGAGACTGTTTCAGCTCTAAATTTGATGAAGTTCTGGAGAACGAGAGCATTGTATGGCCGGTGAGTGGTCACCTGTTTTTTTGATTCCCGCGGAACCCACGGACGTGATAGGTGCCCGTGAGCAACATTTTGCACCTAATCCGCCAGAACTGCTTCCCTGGCTCACAAGCGTGAAGTAAAGCTGCGCCCATCACTCTGGGCAAGTGTGCTTACTGCCCCCGATAGGTGTGGGTTTGCGCTTTGGGGTTGATTCGCTTTGCGGTCGGACTTCGAATGCAAGATCTTGATGCCAAAGTATGTGGTTAGTGTGTAGGTCTCAGCGTGATAACCACCCACTACCCGCCAAGTAGCCACCACCACACTGCTCGGAGATACCTGGGGTTCGAAGTCACGGGCTGAGATGACGTATGCTGTGCTACACCAAGTAAGAGTCCTATGGCAAGACTACCTAAACACCTACATATGCCTCCCTTAATCATGTATTACGCCTTGTAAGTCGCTCTAGGATAATGAGCATCAGCTAACCTTACCGTAAATGTAAGCTCCTCTAGGGTGTGTAAACACAACATGCCAGAAAAAAAAAATTTGCCATCGTTCCCACACGGTACCTTTCTGTGAGAGTCAGCAATACGATGGCTTCAAAGTTACGTCTGTGTTCCCATCCCACCACTTATCCGTGAACGCGTGTCATCCTACTGTATGTTCTCGTAGAACGTAAAAGCTTTTTCTCGAGTACCAGACCCCCCCGACTCGAGTATCCCACCTAGACCCCCACCACCTTGACCCATCTCCAGTTGACTCTCTAATCCCTCATGACTACGAGTACTGTATCTGTTACACTGCGTAGTTAAGGACTGATCTACAAATGAAATTTCTGCTCTGATTGGCTGGCGCTGTATTTTTTTAGTCTCATTCAGGAAAAGCAATCTCAGAGTTTACAAGACACACTTCTTAAGACCGTACAGATGTGGGTGGAGCTAAACCAGCGAGCAGAGAATAGGTGTATTTGTTGGTATATGTAAAATAAGTTCGGTGCGTTTCTGTTGTGACACATCACACAGAGTATACTGTCAAATTCACAAATACAGCCTTTTGTTGTTACAGCGTAGTTTCCATACGTGAAAACTAGTTTTGGAGACTGGGAGATGTCAATGGTATATGCGTGAAGCGTAGAGTACAGTTCAGTTCAGGCCAGGGATAAAATTACATGTTTCAGATCTATTCTAGTGGGCCCTATTAACCCCATGCTTGGGTTCTTGTTTTAGACTCATCTAACATCTTTGTTTGGACTCTGTATTAACGTGTGCGGCTCCAATATTACATGTTGGAAATCCCTTTCTTGTATGTTTGATCTTTCTTTATTGACTTTTTTCTTATTCATCACGATTATGGTGCCCCATTAGTGAATCGCATCTGTTTAACCTGGAGAAGTTATAGTGCTGACTATGAATGCACACGGAATGTGTCATTAAAATTACCTGGCACACAGATGGCCCGCCTGATCGACTGGTTACTGGCTTGCCACCGTCCCTGGAGGTTGTGGAACGCGCAGGTGATGACACACACATCAGTACTATTGTAATAGCACCACTGGTCCAGGCACTCTCACTCTCTCTGCACTCTTCTCTATTTCTGGAGTGTTTATGCCACCATCTGACCGCCATCAGTACTGCATGGAAACTGCAATGACTTTACATAGTTCAATCTCGTAACTCTCATGTTCTCTCTACTGTGTCTTCTCTCATCTCTGGTCTCTCTCTCTCTCTGTGGTCTCATCTCTCTCTCTCTCTCCGTCTGTTCTGTCGTGAGTCTGTCTCGTTCTGGTCTGTCGAGTCAGTGTCTCTGTCTCTCTCTCTTTGCTCTCTACTCTTCTCTCTCCTCTCACTCTCTCTCTCTGATCTCTCTCTCTCCATCTGTGATCTGGGTCTGTACCTCTCCTCTCTAGGGTCTGTCTGTCCATCTCTCCTCTCTCTCTGTCGTGAGTCTGTCTCTCATCTCTCTTCTCTTCTTGTGTGTCAGTGTCAGTCTCTCGCGTCACTCTATACACTCTGTGTGTGTGTCTCTCTCTCTCTCTACGCTCTGTGTCTCTGTACTCTCTCTCACACCCTTCGCTTCAGGTAAGGTAATATCTCGATCACCAGCCTTCCACTGCCTGGGTGGCGGACGGATTGTATCGACGACAGGATGGAGGGAAGCACTACTGTAAAGCAGGACCATGAGCTCCTTCGGGATACTTGGTATGGCACTTTACCCCCAAAAGGGAAGTTAGGGTCAGCATGACCATCAATCATGTACGATTCATGGAGAGAGACATTTTATAATGTTGATAATATAGCCATGTGCTACAATAATTATATACTAATGTATATTGAGTTTTTACATTTTAATTTCACTGATTACATTTTTATATAATTTTCCCAACTGTATATTAACTTTATAATCTGATATCTGAGAGAGTGAACTTCACCTCCACAATGCCAATACCGAGAGAGACAACTAAGCACCAAACAGCCTAGATTAGTTTCTGTGACAAAGAAACCACACTTTTCTCACACACACACACACATACACACACACACACACAACACACACACACAAACACACACACACACAACCAACACCACCACACAACACAACGCACTGGTCCAAAGAGAAAGCTGCTGATTTAGACTGATTATGATCAGTGTTTATTGGATACTACAAATACAGAACGCTATACAAGCCTAAACGCAAATATCCCATGACAGATTTGGCGTCGAAACCATGCAGTGTTGTTGGTGAGTCTGTTGACGTGGTGTTTAAGTGCATCAGGTACCGTCGAACAAGTCTGCGTGCATGTAGTCATGCAGGCCATTCGCCAGTGCCGATGCCGGACCACTAACAGGATGGAACACATGGAACGGCCTCGCACTTCTCTACTGAAAGTCCGCAATGTGTAGACTGTTTATCTTTTATGTATTTCGTTATTCCAATCAGCCGTACTGTGGTGACGTTTTTATCGATTACAAGGTAATAGCCCCAGTGTTAAGCACAAGTTAAGTATTTACTGACACATACTGCGCAATATTTGCCTCGGTAGATCTGTACTGACTGGAAGCAGATTCTCCTTTCTACAGTCCTTACGATGATACTTGGAGGTCAGCCACACTCTGAATGGTGCACATCTCCATGATGGACCAGGGATTTCGTGCCGACTAGGGATGACTTTGGTAAAGTGACTTGTGCTTGTAACCAGAAATATGCGTGTTGTAGATGGTAATCAGCAGTCTCCAGGGTATACAAGCCCTTTTTTTTTTTTTTTCTGCCCCTGACACCAACCTTCTCACCTCCATGATTCTTCCTGTCCATCGAGGGAGTTGCTGTCCACAAGGCCTATGTAGAAACAGCCTCCGAAACAGACCGCATCTTTGTCACAAGTTGAAGTCTCTCCCTGATGGGATTCTGCCTATCAACGTGAAGGTGATGCCTGCACACACAACGTAAACTTGGAGATGGGATGTGTGGCTGGGGAAAATAAGACCTCCAACACTGCCTTTGTTTTTTGAAAAAATGTATCTTTACTTGTAGTGTTAACAAACTGATGGGTTACTTCTATTAATGCTCTGCACACCATCCAGTTAAAACCACTATAATCTAGTAGTCATGGTGCCTTCACTCGTGATATTGCTCACACACTTGCCCGTTAACACGGCAAACCCTTCGTTTTACAGTGTCTGTCGCTGTGTCAACTAAGCAGTTGAAATCAATATGGCCAGCACCGTACTGAAGAATTCATGAAAATAGTGTTTGTGTGCTATCAATGGATATCACTGTTGTGCCTCCTAGCTGTACTGAACACCTCTTGAACTCCCTATGAAAGTTGCGAACCCTCCAATCTGCCATATGTGTCTTTTATTTATTTTTATGTTTGTTGAGCTAAAACAGACTTTCAAAGAGATCTAGTCAGAATCTTAACATACCACAGCCACTCACTCTCACTTACTCACTGATATCTTAATCACTGTATCCTTTATTCACAAGTTGAGCAATATTCAAGTTTTACCTCTCTGTCTATATTCCCTTTATGGGAAGAAAAAACCCACACAGACCAGGGAGAAATATGACAAACCCCACACAAGAATGGCCACTCACCACAGACATCACACAACGTCACAATGCCGAGCCAACGTGAACTTAAACATTGGAACTTATTACATCAGATCGATGTCGAGCAGCCTCCTGCTAACATTACCTTACCCAGCGTTATATCATAATGAAAGGACTTTTATCTGGCAGTCATAATGCATGATTTATTACCAAACACATCTGTGGATATTTATCAAGTTGGAAATCGGTATAAAGAGTTATCTATAATAAATAAAAAAACTTTGCTTTTTGATTTAGTTTAATGTGCTTGGCAATCTTTTCGAATAGAGAAAAGAACTGTTAATGAGTTTAATCATTAACGCTGTGCAAAGCATCTACAGGCCTATAGTTGGGTTAAGCAAATAACAATCCGATGAGAGCAATCAGCCTCAGAGTTTACAATGTTGGTGCCCTGGTCACCTAATCAATGCTCAAGATCCTGATTTAGCCTCGCTGTTTCACTATTGAAGTGTTACCATGTAGCATCCCTAAAGCTTTGCTAATGCTAATACCTTCTAGTAGTGTACTATAATATCAGTCACCTGTCTTTGACAGCTGTGAGCGAGTAGCCCTGACCCGTTACACTCCTTTACGCATCCATCATATTTTTGCGAAACCCTAAATCCTTTGGCTCCCCGATGTTGTCTGAGATGTTTCATTGTTGGGCTGCTATTGCTTGCTTGGTTCTGAGTCCCAGTGTGTGTAGTTGTCATTGATTATCAGGTCTGGAGGCCGGGTGATGCAGATTCATGGTTCTGATAACGGAGTGTGCAGGCTGTCTCTTACTCTAGACCTTGCTCTGATCCAGTACGCTCTCTCAGTGAAGCAGACCCTGGCGATCTGACCATACAGACAGAGACAGCCTCCCGTCTCCAAGGCCTGGACCCAAGCCCCACTCACAAGTGCCCAGGCACCAAAGGAGCTAGCAGCTACCTGCTAAAAGATGTAACCCCTACACTGCCAGCCACAGAGCCAAAGGCTGCTACAGGTTTTAATAAATACTGATCAACTATGCACAAACAGGAACATGCTCGCGCTGTCTTATGCAACTAAATGCCAGGAGGTTGCTCCATCCAGAACATGACTGGCGGGTTCAAGGATGATACCTACAATACAGTAAGGTGTTCTATAGTTAGGGTCCAACCGAGGTGATGTACATTGGTGGCCGGGTAAGAAGGTAGTCCCCTACAGTAACAGAGCTCTAATAGAGCTCTATATCGCTCTTCTCTTTCTCATATTTGAAGCGTGCTTGAGTATGCTATGTTCATTAGACCTGCTCTCATGAGAGATTAGCTTCCAGGCTTGCAAACCACTCAGACTAGATTCCGGTAAATGTGCGCCTCACACATGCAGCAATAACACAGCCACAGATGGCATGAAAGTAGTGCATCACACTTCCACAAAAATTGCTACTACTTTGCGAAAGCTGTGTGGTGGGTGTGTGTGTGCGCACGCGAGTACCAGTGAATGTCTGTGAGGGTATGAATGCCTTCAGCCTTTGTGGAATTGGTTTGATGGTGATATAGATTATTAAAATATTATAATCTGTGTGTCTTTCTAATCTACACGGCCTGGCCAAAAAAAGGTCACACACTCTAAAGCTAACGGCGGTCCAACGAAATATTAATCATGGCACGCATTCACTGTGGCATTGTTTCCACAAGCTTCTGCAATGCCACAACATGTATTTCCGTCCAGAGTTGCATGAATTTTTCCCCCCCAAGATCTTGTAGTGATGATGGAAGATTCGGACCACTGCGTAAAGTCTTCTCCAGCACATCCACAGATTCTCAATGGGGTTCAGGTCTGGCCAATCCATGTGTGGAAATGACGTCTCATGTTCCCTGAACCACTCTTTCACAATCTGAGCCTGATGAATCCTGGCTTTGTCATCTTGCAGTATGCCCGTGTCATCAGAAAAGAAAATCCATTGATGGAATAACCAGTGGTTCTTATGTTCATGTAGTCAGCTGACGCTTCTCTGGGCACGTACGTTGCTGAACCTGGCCCTGACCACTTCAGCGACCCTAAATCATAGGACATGCCCCCACATGCTTATCCTGTACCACTGTGGCATGGTGGGTGAATCACTTTAGCCGCCTCTCTTCTTACCCCGATGTCCCATCACTCTGGAACAGGGTATATCTGGACTCATCAGACCACACGACCTTTCTTCATTGCTCCAGAGTCCAATCTTCATGCTCCCTAGCAGACTGAAGCAGTGTTTTGCGGGGTTAGCCTCACTGAACCAGTGGGTTTTCTTAAGGCTACACAGCTTGTTTAGTCGCCAATCCATTGAGTGCCCTTCACATTGTGCGTGTGAATTCTCTTACTTTCACTATTTAAACAAAAATTTCCCTGAGTTCTACTGCTTGTTTTTCTCTGATTTGATGTCCACCAAACATTTACCCGACCACACGACACAGGATGTGTTCTTTTACATGGTTTTTTAACCAATTAGAAGCACGACTGCACTATTAGGGTGTAAATAACTTGCTGCCAGCGGACACGCCACACACATTATATTAATGGTATATGTATATATGTTTTGTGGTGTCTGTGTATATAGGATCACATTGGACAAACAGAAGGCTACTAGAAAAATTTTTTGAGGACCAAAATAAATCGTAAAATGAGAAGCACTATGATCTTGAGGAAGGCAATCTGAATTTTATGATCATAAGTAACCTTCTATATATGGTGAAACTGGGGTGGTAGTAATCGATGGTTATTGGGCCTGTTTTTTGCTGAATCTGGCTCTAAGGAAAATGGCAGAACTCTGTCAGTGGCTGAATTCCAAGAGAACAGAGGTCATGCAGCAAGCCACATCCCTAACAATTGTTTTACCAAGAATGGTTAGGGAACATTGAGTTTATTTGGAATTGCCAGGCCATATGTGAAATATTTGTTGGTCCTGGGTCCTGAAGCTATGAAAACCCACCAACATCCCAGAACTGAATGGGCTAAAATGTCCTCACACCCACGGGTGGGCACAGGACTACTTCAGTTACTGCTGTGTCAGCAGGATATTTCTGGACCATGTTGGCCCGTCAATGATTTAAAAGGGCTCTCATCTGCTTTTTAGGACTCATGTCTGAAATGTGTTCGTGATTGTGGTTTAGGTCCTAAACATAGAACCCTCCCAAGAGTACAAATCTATTCAAGCCCCACGGCTCCTGCAGTAACTCTCCGTATTTTTGGCTGTTTCTATATACACTATTGCAACGCTTATGCCCACCTTTGCCACTAACTTCCTCTTTAGTAACTCTTATTCAGTCGTCTTCTGCTTTACTCTAACCGTGGAACAATCTTTCGCTCTGACTGACAACGATCTCTTTACGAAACAGGCGACACGCTGATATAGCACCTTGGCTGTAGACTTGGATTTTGTTTTGTGTTATACTGAAAGGGGGCATTAATAGCCTTCTTGGTTGTTGCCTGTTGTTGTTGCTGGACATGCCTTGTATTTGTAATAGACTATGCACCTTCAGCGGCGTCTCCGCGGTATTGTGTCACATCATGCTATTTAAAATGTAATTGCGCTTTATGAATTGGCTAGTACCCATCTAATTTCCGACAATTTTGGCGCTTTATGTGGTGTTGTGCTCCGACTTGCATCACGAGGTATACTTAATTCCGATCAGCTTCCGGTTTTACCTTCAGGATGTTCAGCACGTCTGATGGTATACAATTTGTTTTTAGATGTTCTTTGCAAGCTAGCTTTCTATGTGGACCTTCAGGTATTGCTACTGTGATTTGTGCGTTTAAGCCCGGTAGCTTTATGGTATTGTAATACCTGTGGAATTTGGTGCTTGCGCCGTTCTAGAGAGACAATTGTTTTTGTAAAGGTTGAATGTGAAGTAATGGCGTCACAGTCTTGTCTGGCAGTGCGGTTCATTGACGGCTGCACATTGTGATTTCTGCGGAGATGGGTTCTTATTTTTATATTATCAGCTGCATGCAAATGTGTTCTGAACTACACCTCACTCTAATACTTTCACCGGTTTTATATAAGGACATGGTCATAATTTGTGCACTATTGCCATATTGAATCACTTTTTCTTTTTTTTTTCCTTTTTTTATTCAAGTTTTATTTCTAAACAAGCTTTGAAAATCGGAAACCTTCACCCTTTAAATTGAAACAACAGCAAGGAGAAGTGTACTCCCTTTAAGGCTACTCTGTGAACTCCGCCCCAACGGCTCAGAAATGTTGTATGAGCAGTTTTTTACCCTCTTTGCAGAGCCACTACCGTGTGTCTACAAGCACGGGCCTCTTATGCTTTATTCTTTGTTGAACTGTGTTCTGTACTACAGAGAGGCTCTGCTGATGGTGCATGAGTTTTAAGCTACAGAGTACTGGAATAGCCCAAAGCTATGCTGAGACAGGACATCTTACACTCAAAATTTCAGGCACCCACAAACCACTATGCGAACTTCAGGTCAGGCTCGTTTTACCAGACTTGTGAACACTGTCCAAGTTACTACGTGTGATAGTGCCGATTACGTTCATTAGTGTCTTGTAGCAGAATTATAATACAGACACGCAGCTTGAAGGGGGAAAAAATCCAGAGAGGAACTGTTAAACATGCATCTTAAGCGCCGCGCGAAACCACGATGGTGCTACTTAATTCTAGTCATGTGTATGATAACGCTAAAAGTCTGCATAACACGAAATAAAGCGATGGTTATACTCTTATTTCAATAGCCACAGATGATTCAGAGTTCAAAATTTGCAGCATCTATCCAGATATGCAGTAGTGATCTAGTTGTTTTAGGGTAACCTGCTGACAGTGCGTGTTTCAATTGTTGAGAACTGTGTGTGGAGAACTTATAGCAATTTCGTCGAAGGCATGAAAAATACACAAAGACAATCAGTGTTTTTTAGGTACGTGAGGCTATATGACCAGTCAATTGGTCCAGAAGAAAGAGGTTGTAAATGGGGAGAGCAAATTATTATCTGATTCATTTAATGTAATCACTCATGTTAATATGATTTTTGCACTAAAAATCACAATCTCAGATTTAAAATCCCCTTTAATCTACCACAAGTACCAATTTAGAAGTCTATAACACTCTGCAGTGTCCTATTCTTCTCAAGAGGCTCACACCTGACCATTTAGGAAGCACTTTGTAGGTCGTACAGTGAGTACAGACTGAGTATAGTCCATGGATCTGTTCTCCTCTTTAACTGGTATTACCCATGTTCTTCACACAAGAGTGGGTCAGGACCAACCACGCAGGACCACCAACAGAGCATGGCGTTTACTGTTGTGGTCAAAGTATGGATTCTATTCTTTATAGCCCTAGCTTGCGCATTTAAAGATAACAGACTACCCTGTAGTGAGCGGTATAAGTGTTCAGTAGTTAAGTGTCTGGTGTCTGAGGGTAGTTGATCGAGTATCCTCTAGCAGTGCCTTGCGTGGAGAGTGTAAAACATATGAACCTGTAGTTGTCCACTACACTGGTGTCCACTCTATTAGACATCGGCCTCAGCTTGACTGGTCCACCCGGTAGAGTGTACAATCAGAGACGAATAGCTCGTCCCTGCTGCAATGCATGAGTGCAAGTGTATGGTCAATCCTCTAGTATCCTTCACCTGTTGTCCACGGGGACTGCACTGGCCAGCAGAATAGCTGCCCGCGCCGGCCGAAATGCATCGGCAATCAGGATCATTCTTGGTTGTGGTAGTTGATGAAGACTGTCCACATAAGTCCGGCATTGACGTTGTCACTGGAAACAGATCTTGCCAATAGTACGGCGAATTTTTTTTTTTGGAATGAAATGGCGTTACGGGTTTCTACTAATAAGACTCTGCTCGAAGTGTGCCGGGGGGTCAGAAGAAGTGCTGTAACGTACACGTGAAGTCCCAGGTGGACGATATTAGGGCTTAAGTGTCTGTAGTGTTATGTTGTTTTTGAATAGTTACGCTTTTTTTCGGGGGTATTTTTGGTATTGCTCTCCATGGGATGGCCCTAGCTTTCTCTTAGTTGGTGTTCCTCTGATCTTGACCTTGTACAAACCACAGGAAGGTGGGGGTGCTACCTTCTTTTCTCTTTCTTCATAAAATTTTTCGTTTGGTTTTTTATTAGAAGGTACTTTTGACATATTGCGTCATGTGTAATTTGTTAGAGTGTATTTTGTTGGACTTATACCCTGACTCTGTTGAAGATTTTACGTACTTAATAGAGAGGCGTTGTCTCGTTTCATAACTATTAAGGCCGGGGGTGGTCGACTAGAGAAGCACCTATACCCGGGGGAGGGTTTGTGATGGGTGGGGGGTATCCCTCTTGTGTAGGGAGGCTCTTTTCTTTCTCTCTTTCTATTTCTGAAAGTCCGTAGAGCGTCTAGTTCAAACGAACCTACGAGCAGTTTTTCATTTCACTGAGGTGTCCCCTTTCTTCTTTTTCTTTATAAGTGCATAATAAAAAACGGGATAAAATCCCAGTATGAACAACCACACAAACAATTTTTGTTATTACAAATTTAACACAACTATTGTCACAATTTGTTCTTCTTTATGCAAACCTAACCCCCTATGCAGTCCCTCACTTTAGCAGGCTTCACCCACCTAAACTTGATTTCTTTCCCAAACGTACAGCAAGTAATCCTGCTCGTGTGTCAGGGTCTGTGGCGCTATGTCTCTGAACCAACTTCACACGAAAACAGCGGACTAATAAAACCGCCACCGATATAAATGGAACTTGAAGTGCTTGAGAATGGACCGAAATACCAGTCCCACATAATACTTGATATGTGGTGGAGCTACAAAGAAGCTGACCACTGAAGAACAGGGTAGTAAACAGAGTTAAGCAACTATTCGGTAATCAGTGCTGACCCTGAAAATGTACAAAAAAGCTCTAAGAAGGTACTAGAAGATTGCATAAGTCACGGTGCTGGGAATTGTGCAGCCTGTACATACTGTCGTGTTGTCAAGCCATAAGGAGAAGAGATAACACATAGGAATACCACTTTGTACCACACAATTTGTGATTTTTTCAACACAAGAGGAAATTTGTCATTCCCGAATTCAAACCATCCAGCGTATAGAGAAAGTGAAACACCCAACCAATCATGCACCACTGAGGAACACGACCAACACTCTAAAGGAGAAATGGGAAAGGCAAGGTGAAGTACACCTTACCCAGAGTGACGGAGTAAAAAAAGGCAAAGACCTCTTATCACACACAGCACCCAAGTGTAGGGGGTTAGGTGCAACACTTGATCAAGGGCACCTCCATCGCTACTGACCAGTTTGCGGAGGAAAACGACAACCCAGGCAAACCCTTGTAAGGTCACAAGGCTGGTTCCCTAACCTCCAGCATCCCATAACCTCGCCAGCTCCCTAACCTCCCACGTATGCTCGGCATAAAAATTACATGAATCACTTTTTTATTTAATTTATAGATGTATGATGAAACATAGGGGTCTTACTATTATCAGAACTAAGAAACAATGATGTCTAATAATTGTGGTAACCAGATTATAACCAAGCTATTGGCCAGTTAATCCCTGAGACAAACAATGTGGTGTGAACTGAGCGGTCATATGGCGAGTCATTCTGATTGGTTAAAAACGAAAAAAAAGCAGGATCAAAAAGGCATTTCATTACTGGAGATGTGTTATTCAGTATTGGTCTTAATATGCTTGGGACTGTATTCGGGCCGATTCTCTTGTGGTGTTCATTGTGAGAGCAGACAGGAAACAGAGCCGACCAGAATCCAAATCACTCAGAGTATAAGTTCAGATGTCAAGACGAATCAAACCGTACTTGATTTCCTGCTTTATATAATTCCGTCTTCAGTTTCATTAGCTCTGGGTGCCTGTATTGTGTGTTGTATACCTTGCTTTCCCTCTATAAATCTTCATTTGCCTTGAGCGAGCTTGTCATTAGCATTCGTGTCCCTGTGGCTGCAGTTGCCTGCCAGTGCCTGTAGGGTGCTGTGTTTCTCCTGAGCAACGGCTTTGAACGGGAGATCAATTGCACATTGGGGGGGGGGGGGGGGTCTCCGAACTGAGGCTCCACTTAATGAAATCACTCACTCCTGCTGAGCGCTTCCGTTATTGTACATCTAACACAATGTGTGGCAGTGTTTCCAACGCAACACAAAGCGAGCTCCATCAGGGGAAATGTCATTTTATATACAAGCCTCAAAGCCAATACAGTGATCTTTTGGTGAGTGTGTGATGAGGACTGCAGAGAGAGGGATGGAAACATGGTGAGAGTGGTTTTTGGTTCTTACTTCTGCTTTTTTCGTTTTTCTTAAGCAGTAATTACAGAGAGTTTATCTCTACCCTAGTTATTCCGTAGGTCTGAAAGTTGTCGGTGCCACCCCCAGGTAAGTGGAATTCTCGACTTGAAGGTTTAAAATGTAACGCCTTATTTCTGTTCTGAGTCTTTAATCATTTAGGGATTAATTGGTGTTAAACTGGACTCTAACTGAGGATGTTCAGTGCTTCTCCCCAGTTCCATCTCCAAGTTCGTAACGTTAAACAATGAGGTGAATTGTTAGAGAGCAGCTTTAAGGGAAACAGCTCCTCCGTTATGTCTGGTAAAATTAAAAGCGTTAAGTTTAATTAAAGATGTTAAGTGGACATTCACATCAACTTTGTTTACAAGCTACCAAGCTGTAGGTTTTTCGCAGTGGTGGTGAGGGGGAACCAGCACGTCTAAAGTATTTAATGTCCTATAGGGCTGTAACACTTCAGTCCTACGGAGCACAGGAATTAATAGGATCTAACTTATTCTACCTTGGTCAGTAAAGCAGTTATTTGAAACTTTGTATATTGTATTTAACTATGGATAGTAAGGTTTGATTAGTCTGTATAGTTGTAGCTTGTATTAGTATTATATGAATGGGTCTGAGTTATGTTTTTATATATAGATTACTAATAACTTTATAAATTGTCAGTCGAAGCACAATAACATAAATAGCTAACTGTGATGACAAAATTGGTACGAGCACAAAATACATACATAAATTTGATTAATTGATTTATATGTCAAAGGGCAGCTATTCATATTGAAATTTAGGTGTTCTATGGGTAAAATCAAAAGGGTTCTAGGGTTTATCGCATTGGAGTTCCCAGATTAATAAGTCACTAATATCTTCAGAATGTGTTTCAGGTTCTAAAGTGCAGTTTTAGTTATCATTAGGTTTAGCTTTCATTAACTAGAGAGGAAAGGTTTGTCATTTTAGATTAACACTTTTAATTTATTAATTGTTTTTATTGTTTATCAGTTTTTTCATAATTTGAAAATGTCTGGTTTTATTGATTTACTATAATAGTAAAAGGGTTTCTACCTTCAGTTGTGTACTGTGAACATCACCATCTAGTCGACAGAAAAACTGTTTAGTTTGACTATGGCTTAAGTTTATGTGAGCAATGCAGTCATACTGTTTTATCTGTTGTTTAATTTGTTGAATAATATGTTATTGAATTGGTCAGTCATATGCAGCATAATAATTAATAATACTAATAATAATAATAATAATAATTAATACATAATTATTATTATTATCTATTATAGTATTATGACATATACTAAATCATAGCACTACTCACTACTACCCTTTACTACTGAATTGTATATAATAATTTAATGTTATGAGGATAGACAATAATAATACATGAATATATGTGAGCACTTATTATTATTATTATTATTAAGTGTTATAGTGTTATTAACAACTTAGAATAGCTATAATTCTAATTATTATTTATTATTATCATTTATCGTAATGTGTAACTATAATGCAATGTTATTTTTATTATTATTATTTTATTTTTTATGCCATATAACTTAATTATTCTTATTATTATTAATTATTCTTGATGTATTATTATTATTATTAATTATTAATAAGTTTAATTTTCCCAATAATATTGTGTCATGGGCCTTGGGTGTTTTTCCACCCCTAGCAAGCGCCCTGTGACCGTAATGGGAAAAATTTGTCTTATAGCTGTATTTCATGTAGTGCATTTTCCTGCCAAACCCTCACAGATTTAAAAGGGTCCGCACAGGCAAAAACATGCACCGTTATATAGATCGAATTTGACGAATAAAATTAGAAAAAATTATAGAATTCACAAAGAAATGTAAAGTAGATTCAAGGCAAGAAAATGTAAGACAGCACGCGCACAAATTGCAACTTTTGATAGAAGAATCAAATTTAGATCCAACCTCCCATAAAGAAGGAGTACACTAGAAAATAAATAGTCTGAAATGATAGAGCTGATAATCTAATATTAAATGACATGCAATCATTTACTACCACACAGTCGTCTTGATAAGAAACCGGGTGCGGAAAGCTTCAATGTGGAAAAAGCTCCTTTCAAGTCTACTGCTAGCAGTGCAACTTCTGAAAGCACATCTTCCTGAAATGTTGGAACTGGCTCAGGAGAGGACCCATCACGGTGTATTAACCCCTTTACATAGCCCCTCACAGTGCTGAGCCAGCCTTTCACATCCCCGACCCACCCACGTTTCCATCTGAGAATGCTAACTGAATTAAATCATCCTCCTTTTCTTCTCTCCTTCCGCAGAGTGTTTCGTGTGTGGCAGAAGGCTCATGGTAAAGCTGTAGGAGAATGGGCTACAGCTTCCAGCACGCCAAGACGATGCAGTGCAGCACAGCAAGGTAAGGGTTAACCACGCTTCACACTAGGACACGGGTGCCCCGTCCTAGTCATTTTCACTGGGGGGCGAGGTTTTCAGACCGTTCCGTAGGGAGATCACTTTAAAATTTTCGCCCCTCCATGTGTCCATAAGCAGAGCTATTTGCATTTAGATGAGTGGCGAACACTTGTAGATCTTGCTTTGAAGGCCCAAAAGACAGAAAAAGGCCCTGCAGAGTCTAAAAAATAAGCGGCCGTCTCGTCTGATTCTGTTGCTAAATTTCAGGAGAATCATGTCAGGAGGGTTTATTATTAGAACCGCTCGCCTTGATCTCGTGTGCTGTGATGTAGTGGAATGGGTGAAATGTGATGAATAGATGCAACATCCACTTCTTTTTGGTTACTGGAGCATTATGGTTAGGGTTAGGCTTAGGAATACCACACACAGCACTGGAAAAGTCAGGGAACGACACTTATGAGTTTTATAATTTCCAGTCAGAGCTGCCCAAAAATAGTAGAAAACATAATAACAGGAACGGACTCAACCAAACTGAAAACACGCATCAGCAAAAGAGTAGTTGCACAAATCAGCCTGCTCCCAGGAAGGCAATCAACCGCCAGCAAAGGAAACTTGGTGGGTTAGGTTCGACCTCATAAGAAATGCCAGTGTTTCACTGATTCACAGTAAGCTAAGAATGGGGCCTTTACTAGTACCTGTACGGACGGCCCCCATTCACACTACACCCCCGCCCCCCCCCCTACCCCCCCCCCCCAGGGCACTTCCCCCCTACACACCTGTACACATCACTGGGGGGGGCCCTAAGACCCCCTTGCACGCCCCCGACCCAAACAGCCACGATTGTGGACATTCAGTGAGCAGTGATGTCCTCCATGAGTCCCCACGCTGTCAGTGCCAGTACCATTGGCATTATGGCTTGTTTTGCATCGATGGTAGGGGCTACATGTACTGAGCATGACTTCCACTTACGACGGACTGTCCTTTAACACCACGCCAAACCGTTACATCTAGAGAAGGTCATTTGCAGCTGGGGTCGATGCCAGAATGTCCATGGAAGTGGTACTCAATCATGGCAGCTGGTCTCATCTTCACACATGTGATCAGAAGAGTAACCGCTTTAGTCCTTGGTGGAGAGATGACCACAAGATAATTACTTCCGTTGTTGGAGGCACCTGTTCCGACCGGTCAACAGCAACACCAAGATTCAGACCGTTTGCCCTAGTCACACTGTACTACACTGCTCACACCACCTAAGGCCCGGTTGTCACTGCACGCTTACCACCCCTAGTGTCACAGAGTCTGCAGAGAGAAACTGCTGTGAGGAGTATTTCTCAGCTTGTTTTTATTGGGTCTGCATGGGATGGATTTCACGGACACCATTGAGGAAACCTCTACGAACACCGGAGAGGTTCTGACATGGCGAACCGAACACCGTAACTGAGACAATCACAATCAGTCTGAGTTTATCGCGTGATAATCGCGCTTTTATGTTTTTTTTGATTTGTGTTTATTCTGTATCTTTTTTTCTTCTGGTAACTCTTTAATCTTCTTCCCCAACAAGCACTGCAATCCCACAGTTTACGCTTCCTCGAACGAGGTTCGTAAACAAGCTAACGTTCGTCCATTCAGACCGTTCAGCTACTGCAAGGTGTCCACATGACTCAGTAGACAGTAGTGAAAGCGAGAACACTTGTCAGATACCTTGAAGCAGCTTGATGTTCTCTCGCTGTGATTCCGCAGTTTTAGCTGGTAGGCTGTCTGTTGGTTGGTCTCAACCAGGCCTTCCCTGGTGTGGTGTTGTTTTGCAAACCGCTTGTTTCAGTCCTCTCTTTTTTTCACTGTGACTTTCCCCGTCGCTTTTCACTGCAGAGTGCCTCTTTTCCAAGACGTCATGTGGAAGCAGCTGCAAGTGCACAACCGATGAGACTGATTGGAATTATTAGTCATCACTCAGTGATTACATACTCTTCACGCTTCTTTGTGCCTTGTCCCACGCTAACATCGCTCAGTACATGTCACCAGAGAGCAAACAGTGAGCGACACAACGCTCAGGCTTGAGTGCGAAGACACACCCCACTGGACGCACACAACTCTTTGTACCCCTCGCTGCGGCAACAGATGCAGATGGGCGATCTAACAGGCTAATTGCTGAGGCTGGCTACGGGTGTTTGCACGCAGGGCTGAAATCCTCAGCCTTGTTTGTGTTGAGATCGTCGGCAGGCCTCTGAGAGAGGAAATGGTGGGAAATTTAAAAGGAGGAGGGCAGATTGAAAAACATCAAACTCTGCTAATGGAGTAGTGTGAAAGAGTTTTCTTGACATTCGGGAGTTTGTGGACCATAGTGTGTTGATTTTCTCAAGGGCCTCTGTTTCTTAGAGACTGCTTACAAGTCATGCTAGGGGTTCTATAATAGTGCAAGACTCCTTCAACTTTCTCTCTTCTTGTGCATACGTTTCACCCCGTAACCTTGCACAGTGAGTATGTCAGCTGATGGGTTTTAGCGATTTTGAGGGGTTTGCTTCTGGCAGCTGTTAATATGATGTCATAATTTTAGAGCAGCATCTATGATGTGTGAAATGAGATTAATTAAAAGGCATGGTTCCGGTTGGGATTACAGTAAGTCACGACTGCCGGCGTCCCATTGGCACAGCTAGATGGAATGGGATGAGAGAGAGATTAAAAAGACAGCAGTGTTTTAGGAAGTGTTTATATTATGTGCAAGTCGCTCTGGGACTGCTGTGGATTTAATTTTACACCACCAGTTTTGTCACCAGAATGCACCCTGGGGTTTTTAAATGCTGCTATATTCAGGGAAAAAACTGACTCCCAATTTCCAAAGAATTAGATAGATACCAGTAAGGAACGGTTGTTGGGTAGAGTATGCCCCCAGTGAGCTGTCGGGAAAGGAAGGATAACAGGTGACCAGGATCAATAACTGTGATGCATTTAGACTGATATTGGGGAATATTTATTGAGCTTACACATACAGAAGTCTGTCTCTCAGTTGTGGATGTCGGCCCGCCATGTTTGATACGCAACATGCCAGACCGTCTCAGCATGGAGTTGTAGAGGTTCCTAATATGTCCTGTGATAAATCCATCCGCGGATGCAGCTTGAACTGTTCTTACACAGTCTGCAGATTGTGTGCGGTAAGGGTGGCCTTCTGATGCATGACGAGAAACTGTTCATCTGCGGTGTGACCACGGTGCCTCCACACACCGATTTTGGTTGGTTCGTCTTCACCAAGTTGGGACTCCTCACTGAAGGAGACCTGCTGCCATTTGAGTCGCAGTTTTTGGTGAGTTAACGTGGTGGTTAAGGACAGTGTCATGACAGTTTCCGATGGTGTGGCTCTAACAGGATGGACTCATGGAGGACACCACGCTGGCCATATGTCTGCAATCGTGGCCGATGGCTCAGTCAGGTACAGCGAATAAGAACGGTCCTTGCCCATACGCACATGCCGCAGCTGAGCGCGCAAACTTAATAATGCATTTCGTTTGAAAAATCATTGGATCATGTCTCAGGATGTCAAAAGCTAGCCACAGAGTGTCATCCTGTCGTTGATTTTCACTTGGGTGCAGCTATTCTTTTGAGAATGTCGCTTCCATGATTCTGTTATAATGAATCCCACTTCACTTGTGAAATCCTCTCCAAACACCATCCACCTTCTGGAGCTCTGAGCAGAGCAGCTGGATTAGACAGGAATGAACTCTCCCTGTCCGCTCTGTTTGCCCATTGACAAGATGGGTCCCTCTGCCGTAATGCCTGAATTACATCGCACGTGCAGTACATCTTCACAATCAAAAGCGGCGTCTATTAATGCGCAATCGGTTTTCTAGTAGGCGCATGGTGCTATTGTTCAGTATTCAGGGCGGTTCATCTGCCTGAATATGATCAGATTATTATCTTCCTGTCAGTATTTCCACACTTGAAACGTTATTTTATGCTCAGAGCAGCAGAAACAGATGGCCAAACAAACATGAAAAAAAACTAAATCTGTGATGTCATCAGCTGTGCTTGGCTAAAAAGGATAGCGGAGTGCCTAGGGAAGTCCTCGCTCTAGTTTAATATACTACATGGTGAGATTGCTTGTTTGTGAACAGCGCTGAACGTGTTAAATCAAAATTAGTGCAGTCGCTGTTTCGGTTTGATGGCGGGTTGGAAAAAAAGAGATGGTTGGATTGATGGAGGCCAATGATAAAAACGGGGCATTACGCAGGATGCGGTAAGATGGGTGGCACGTTGTCAGTGATTATGGAGTGCTCCTACCACTGTTGTGGTCCCCCTCCTAATATGGATCCTGTGCTGGATGAGGACGCAGTTAATATTTATTGAGTTACGTTCGTGTGGCCGTAATGGTCCGTGTTCCTCCGTATGAGTCTGAAACAGCCATATTCAGCATGACAGCAAAGGACAGACTGGCCTTTTTTATGAGAAAGCGTTCCCCCCCCCATTGGATTTTCTTTCCCCAGGCATCATTCAAACAGCATTTTTACCCTTTGAGTTGTTCTAACATTAATCAGCCTTGGAAAATGAAATGTCATTCCGGTTTAAATGAAATGATGTTTGCAGGAGTGAGCGGAGCCCAGGGACACAACCTACCGTCTTTACTTTGGATTGAAAAAGTTCCTATTAATTGTCGTTTGGCTTGAGCGGACGACCCCCACCCTGTGGAGGGAAAAAGTGTATTCATGTTGAGCATTTACACGCATTATTGAAACAGCTTAGGAGCATGAAATCCGAATGGCATGGTTCTGAAGGACCGCAGTAAACTGTCATCTGCTATATCTGCTATTCCTGGATGGTTTGTCTGTGCTGTGGTGTTGCAGTTCTCCATTCACCAGCTGATGATATTATATGGTAGCTACCTTCAAGATTGTTGCAAGCATGGCTGGGGACTCCAACAGGAGTTTAAGGGGGATCTAAACCTCAACCCATTGAGCTTGACGGATGCCCTTGAACAAGTGCGCGTATGTAGTATATCTTGATCACCCAGCGCAGGTATAGCCCCGCCCTGGATTTTGTAGAAAAAAAGGTTAATTTCAGTATATAAGTGCAAGTGTTCATACACTTTGCAAACGAAGTCTTTATTCTAGTGATTAATTAATTACCATAAAGTGCTCGCGACATATCTCTCCTCTGCATAGAGCCTGGGGTTGGTAATGAGACGAATGGTTAATGAATAGACGACACACGAGCTTTGCATGGCCCAGTATGGCTGTGAATGAGGAGGGTTGGGGTATCTGTCTGAGTGAGTAACTAAGTCGGCTGTTGTAATTTAGATGCGAGAGGGAGTAATGGGGTGTAAGGCTGTGGAAGAAAAAAAGAAAGGAGCAACTCTATGAGGGGGGAAAGAAGGATGGACACTAATACAAAACAGACAGAAAGAGTGAGACGGTCGCTCTATACTAATAGCATTTAGAAAATTTTGATGTCTTGGGGGTCTGTCCTGAGGTGGGTTTTAGAAATGGGTGCTCTCCCCTTTTTTTTTGGGGTCTAGAGTTGCGGCAGCGAGCACAGCATAGATGAAGCAATCTGTTGATATGTGGAAAACTCATGCATCCTGACATCAGAATCAAAACGTGTATACAAGCCCAAAAACCATTCACCAAATTCATGATGTGAACAGTTGTTTTTGGAGTGGAACGTTTGTACGATATCTAAAGAAACTGCGGACTAGTTTGTGGACAGAAAGGTTACCTAGGTCAGAGGTGTCCGGTCTTGGTCCTGGTAACAGTTTATCTCTACTCAAATCCAGCAACATCTTCCAGGTAACGGAGGCCTTCTTGAATATTTACAGCCAAATGTATTACATCTGATACCGCTACAACTCTCCAGGAGTGGTACATTCCAGGACCAAGGATTGGGCACGCTGGCTTTTAGATCTTCACGCGTTTCCTCAGACGCTGTAAACATGTAAGCTGTGCTAAGTTTCCTGAGGTAGGGCTGTTTGTGCTGTGAGAAAGGACGGGAGTAAAACCACACCAACGGTACTTCAAAGCGTTTACTCGGGTAGCATCTGCTTGCTCGTGTGTAAAATGAAGGGCTTTATGATTCCAGTAAAGCAAATAAGATTGCTCTCGTTATCGCCCAGTTCAAGGTGATGGCCGAAGCCAGTTCATGCCGTATTTTAAATTTGCGCTCTGGATTGTTCTAACATAGGGAGGTACGTGGCTTTAGCCAGGGTGAAAAATGCAGATGAGGTTTCTACAGGTCATTTTATATTCTAAAATTCGACTAGAAAAAAACAACTTTCTTTCTCTTAAATAATCTGATGAGCTCTGCTCTGATTGGACTGGGTTCAGTTGAGACACTTTTAAGGACACGCAGCACCGAATCGACATAGTAAATAGACAGGAGAACCAAAATGATCACCTTTGGGTAATACGGGACCAATCAGACTATTGAATTAGCCATTGCATGCTATCAATGAATTGTCGAAGGTTGGAGTAAAATGTGCAGATCAAGCATTAACCAGATTTGTCCAGGACCTTGTCAGTACAACGACGTGGGAGCTAGAAAGATCTGTCATTCATATTTGCATCAGATCATTAGTAGTTGGTGAAATTTTCCAGTCCACATTAAATAGGGCAGTTGCATTCTGGCACTTGTGCAAGCTGTAGCATTTTAAGGTAAAGGGGAATAATTCGACTTCAGAGGCTGGACAGGTGGTCAAGTCATAATTTATTTAGGTAGACACATATTGTTTTTACAAATACCTGCTAAGAGTGTGTCTAAAGCAAGTCTTATAACAGAGAATTCTGTGGTCCAAAGCCCCCACAATGTGAATATACAGAGCGAAGAGTCAAGAGGAAGCATATCCTGTGATGAGGAACCATGACCCAAAGGGGACACAAGAACAGTATCGTCAGATTGTGGTTATATACAGGATGGGTCATTGGATTAAATAACATACAATCGTCGAATGGTTGCTTGTCATGGTGGTGAGGGGCCTCAAGCCCTACATAGCACACACAGAAGGGGGGAAGCTTAAGGATAGGAAGACCCAGTTTAAACAAATTGTAACAGTTTATGACCCCATGCTCTGACACGTATAGTTCCAGTTCTTGTAGCGAATGCAGTCTTTAAAAAAATGCTGACCATAGCACTTCACAGAATAGAACCCCCATCCCATTATGATACATCATCAGCCTGAGTTTAAATGTCAATGGTGATGGGGACACAAACATGAAACGGTGCCCCAGTACGGCTTGGGAAACAGTCTGGCTTGCCATATTTTTACATTCGCCACGCTCCGTTGTTGTTGCTTGTTGTATTGTTGTTTGGGTATGTTTGTAAATTTACTGGACATGAGATGATAATATATAGTATATGTTGAGGCTATCCTATTCTTGGCAATTCCAAAGGGAGTGACCAGTCGTGCTCGTTGCTACTCCACTTTGAGACCGTCCAGAAAGCACCCTATGCTGACTAGTAGGACTCGACAGAAACCGAAGACACCCTACACAGCCTGGTGTAGTCGCATCGAGAATCAGAATTATGACAAGCTGTGAGAGGCAGTTGCATGAGTCAGTTGACTTGATCTTTCGCGTCTCTAAAACAGACTACCTTACTAGCAGATTGGTTTCGTCAGTGTTAAAACATGTTTTGCCTCCTATACTACTGTTCATACCTTAGTCAATGGCTAGGTCAGGACCGGCACTCTAGACGCTCACTTCTTATACCCCCTCTTCATGGGCACTAATCGGGAGTCAAATGCCCTCCAACTTGAGTTAAAATACTTTCTGAAGCTCCCACTTGTCAAATGCTAAGTAAGCTCTTTGCCACGTCATACCTTTTAAACTGCTAGGGGATTTTTGGAGCACAACTCTGAAGGTTAGTGCTACCCAGTTGCAAGTTATTAAAAAGTACGGAGTAAAACCCGCTGAAAGCACTGAGAATACCTGTCGGCCTGCTGAGAAACACACGTCAATTAAGGGACATCACTGTCAAATATTTTAGCACACGCTGGCTGTCAAAAATCGGAGACACAGAGTTTGGAATAACCTAACCCTATACGACTAGACCCCCCATACCCATGGGCCCTTATCAGTGTTAGACCTAAAGAGGGGATGGGAATAATCGGCCTAAACCGGACAGGTATAGCATATGGCCATGGCCGGCTAATAATACTGGGCGATTACACTACTGGGACCTAGAATTCAGTCTTGGACAAGAGTGCCGTTTGCACGAGCTGACGCAAGTACATAAAAGCTGTCGACGAGTCTATGAGTAATCACCACAACCTGGACAGCCATGGGCTACGGGGCCAGTTCCGATGGCCGAGCAGAACTAGAGCAACACGATGCCCACTGCCACCATGATTTACCTCTCCGCTCTCATCGAGGTCTTCCTCCGCGAGCACTCTCCAGCCGAGGCCTCTGGTCATCCTGGCCAGTGCTGGTTTGGGCCCGAGATGTGGCGGGAGAGGAGGGTGAAGGACATATTTCCTGAGACTACCACCCTGCACTCGCCCGTTGCGCCGACTGAGTCCCCACAGGACAAAAGCTGGCCTGCCTGCTGGAAGAACATGGGAGAGAGTGGCCCAGCCCATCACAGCCCTCAGCCAGAAAACGCGACTGAGGGATCAGGTGTCCTCTGGTAAGTGACCTGCTGGGCATGAGTAGACAATCCCTTAGTGCTTTGGAAGTTGGAGGGTGCTCTTGTTTTTTTTTTTTTTTTGTTTTGTTTTTTAAGCAAGTGACTTTTGGGTTAGCAGAGCCACGAGCGTGGTTTCCTGATTTGTAGTAGCATTCTTCAAATGCCATGTCAACGCCCTGTGTGTTCAAGTTTGAAGAGAAGCGAAATGACCCAACTAGAAATGGTGCAGACTCTTTTCCTGGATCTACTAATGGTCACTAATTTGGATTCTTTGGTACCACTTTAGAATTAAGGTACCACCTTATGAGATTTATCAAATGGGGTTAGAAAGGGATTCATAAATGATTATAATTAGGCAGATACATCACCTTAGAATTCATTAATGAAGCAGTTACAGTACATCACCAGAACGAGCAGCAGTCAACCTTGCTGTGATCCCACATTCTTCTATAGTGTTAGCAGCTCATGTATTGTTCTTCTCATATCAATCTCAGCATTAAACAGCTGTTATACGCCTTACATGCGCATCATCTTTAGGATCATCATAAGGAATGGTGTCGCACCTTTTCAGCCCCTATTATTAATGGTTTACTAAACTGCTTAGGTTAACTCACTCTCTAGGAGTTTTAATCACACCATACACCTAATATCGCGGATTTTTTAGACGTCTAGTTTTAACCAATAAGCGCACCATAAGGGGAGCCTTGGTCTGGCTATAAGAGGTATCACAGTGATACGACTGTTTCCATGTGTGATAGAGTTCACGCTTGTCTGTCTGAGCGGACTCCTGGTTTGAATGTTTTGAATCTGTTGGTTTGGACCGCTGGGGCTGCTGCTGCTTGAGCGATCTTTGGTTTTGATTTTTGGCTAATATGTCGCAGCTTCATGCGGACGTGGCGTCTGCAATCACTCCGTCGGGTATGGATGTTGCACACTCGTGTTTTACTTCTGTGTGTCTATCCAAGCTCCGTTCTGTCAGATAGATAAAGGAGGGCTTTGTTGCCCGCGACATTGCCGTTAGACAGTGGGGGTTTATGTTCGCATTCACGATTTAGAGTTATGTATCCCAAATGTGGCATCTGAATTGCCATATTGGTTGCTTCTGCCGCCGCTCATAGCCAGACAGATCTTTCTGAGTAATACGTATGGGGGACTGCTGTACTATAAGATGCACACGCAAACTCCTCATAGAAGCCACAGATAAGTAAAAGTAGTTTGTTTAGAACGTGGAGGCGCTGCGGTCAATCCGCTTATAATGAGGAAGTGCAAGTGGACAGCTTGTGCTGGTTCTCCGTGGTTGTGTATTTATTGGAGTTGTGGCGCTTGTGTTCTTTGTCTCTTATTGACGTTTAAAAAAGGCTACGCTAAAGGCAGCGTGTGGCACAATATGGATGCCCCTCACCTCAGGGTGATAATCGACAGCGTGGGTCCAGAGCTTTTTTTACTGCTGCATTGAACGGGAGACCTTTTCCTCTGGAGACATGTGGCCTAGCTCACACCAGGTACATCCGCAGTAGTTTTAACCAAATGTTGTCAATCGCTGGGAAGACTTCTTCAACGCCGAAAATGCACCTCTAATGCACTTTGGGGACAGGGCTATTTTGTAGGACAACATCTGCTGGAGGAGTTATTTGCCACCTAGTAGGTACTGGTTAATGGTTTTGCAGATCAATAGGAACTTTTCCAAGTGCCAGGTAACCAATTAAATGATGATCAGAATACCCATTAGATTATGGTTGTTTACAATGGGCGGTGAATACTTAACAACAGTCCCTCCAGTGAATATCTACGTTGGTTAACCGGCAGTGGACCATGCTGATGAAGGTTCCGCGCTTTAAGCTTCTCCTCTTACATAAACAGAGTGGACGGACGGAGCCAAATTGGTGGCAGATGGTTTGCAACTGCTTGTGTCGAGTATCTGTTCGAGTATAGGACAAATCTGAGAATGGCATCATTAACGTTCATTACTATGTACGAAATCAGGCTTAAATAGGCAGTTCTAGGTTATTATAGGAGGATACGGTGGAGATTAGATGCTCGATCGTGTGCGAGAGACCTAGTAGACCACACGCACCAAAATGTCCCCCATACGGGATCTAAACGCAACTTGTAAGGAAGCTTTCATCTTCACAAGAGAGACGAGAACGAATTACAACGATCAAGGCTCTCGCTCCTGTCTTCAGATCCTGAATATGAAACACCTTCGCACCGGCTGGTCTTCAGTCCCAATCACTTCCTACGCTTGTCTGTTGGAAGTGCTAAGAGCTCAACAGGACCTATGTACCGAGGTTACTGAATAGGAATGCTGTTATGTATTGTGGAGTGTAAGACAGCTACGTTCTAAGTAAGGAAACAGAGACAGACACACCAACTGATACAATGAATTGCGTGCTACGTTAATGTCATTTGTACCCTGACGATCCATCCCCCAACAAACCTCAACCACCCACTCGAAAGTGATTTGGGCTCTGCATTGTAGGAGATTACTGTTGAGGAGAAGAAGAGAACTAGTAAATCGAGGCATATCTTCTAATAGGGCTGAAAGTCTTGGTAGGTGAATTCCGTGCTAGCCAAAAGGGTAGCTGAACACTTGATTTTCAAACTTACAGAGGGAACCTCACAGAAAAATCGCTATCAATGAGTTAAAAAAAATTCTGCAAGTCGGTCCACGACCTCGAAACTTCATAAGACTGCTTACTACTAGCAGAGTGGTACTCAAGTGGTGCAAAGTGGGGGTTTTTTATTTTGGCCACACTTTTCTGAATGTGACAACCAGGTCATTTTAACAGTGTGGGTTTTTACACACACGTTTATAACCCCTCCGCGTGAAACGGAAATGCAATCCTTCCAGGGGACATCAAGGGTGTGCTACAACCATAGTACAATAGACCTACACAATATACAACATATAGAAGTGCACGTGTGCATCAAAGTAGCTCGCTTACAGCGAGAGAATGAGGTGGTCCCCCATCGGTTAGATGCTCTTGACACCGCACACAGGCATTCTGAAGTTGTTTCGTAGTTTGTTTAGACCTCCGCCAAAGGGAGACGGATGGCGTTTTGCGATATTTGACTGAGTAGTACGTTTCCGCCTCTGGTTTTGGGGGGATAAATTGCCCCAGAGACGTAGCAGAATGCGGTCTGCTGGATTGCTAGCATAGCCTCTTCTATGTCAAGTCTAGGTCGAATTTAACTGTATGCTGCTGTAGCTCGCTCACTCAGTGCTGGAACCCTGGAAAGTGGCTGTTTAACACACACAGCATTTATGGTAAGACTACGTTGGCGACTAGATTTTCCGTAGACAGGGTTCTAAAAACTGTTCTCCAAGGTTCTAGCAAATTCCAGACAAGTTCCGGTTATAAACTTCTCCCAGGAGTGTCTCACACTTCCAGAAGCTTATGCTCATGAACAATCGCGAGATTGTTCTGGGGAAATAGAGACCAACTCCTCCATATATCCCCAGCCCACCCCCCCCACATCATTGTCCTTACACAACAAAGGATGCAAAAGTCCCCCACTCCCCCATGGGGACCACTGAGCGTTGTCTATAACCTTCCTAGAGCCTAAAGATTTTAGAAATCGCTAGGACTTATGTGTTAATAGGTAGATGACTAGTTACACTCCAACTAATAGCGAGCCCTGCTGCACACACTATCTTCTCTGTTTACTCCTCCTTCCAATGTTCCCCTCAGGTTTTTGCCCCGTTACCGCGTTCCGTGCGCGCAGTTCACGTCCCCCAGCCTCGCTTAGACGTTAAAAAAAGTACAGTTCGCGTCGCACCAGCCTGGGTCGATTGAGAACACAAACAGACGTGCACAGGTGTATGTTGTTGTATCGTTGAGAAGAGATGAGTACGTAGGCAGCAGGGGCTGCGCTGCCAATTAGATGGCAAAACAAGATCAGAAGTTAGTCATCTACTATTACACTAAAGTTCATAGGGTTTCTAAATCTTTAGGCCTGGAAGGTATAGACAACGCTAGTGGTCCCCATAACTTTCCTTTTGTGGTCAGGACAATGATGTTGCTGAAGGGAAGTTCTCTATTTCCCAGAACATCTGCGATTGTCATAGCAGTAGCTTCTGGAAGTGGGAGTGTGAACTCTGGAGAAGGTTTCTAGAACTGTCTGGAATTTGCCGTAGAAACACATTGGAGAACAGTTTGAACTGTTCTGGGAACTAGTCCAGTAGTCTTTCATAAATGCGGTGTGTTAACACAGCCATTTCCGGTCGCAGCTGAGTGCGAGTACGAGCTTACAGTCACAATAGAGGCATCGACGAGGCTGCAAAGCATCCAAGGCTTGCAGACGGCCCATTCTGCTACGTCTGGGGCAATTTATCAAACCAGAGGGAAGTAATACTCAGTCAAATCATCTGCCAAGATTCCGTGCGAGGTCTACAATAGCAATTCAGATGGCCTGTGGTGTCATAGGACAAACCGGAATGGGCACCTTACCATTCCATGATCGGAGCACTTGCACACGTGCATGTTTATGGGTATATGTGTAGGATCATTGTTACATGTAGCACCTTGGTCCTGGAGGAGTTGCTATTTCGTTTTCACCGTGTGCGTTTCCACCACTGTATATGGTTGAAATGGCAATAAAACCATTGACTTGAGCACTCAGGGTAAGTCTTGAAGGGAGTTGGACGATTGCAGAATTTCTAAGCGTACGTTTGGGAGGATTCACTGAAGTGTTTGAAGATGTTAAGGCTTCCCTTGCTAAGCGGCTTCACACCTAGGACCAAAGTTACAGCCTGGTACGAAGTATGCTTTTTCGGCTTCTCAAAGTTCCAATGAATCCCAAAACTTTCACCCACGTGGTGTTGAGGTTTTGGCCCCCCCCCCCCCCCCCCCCCGAGGGGTCAGTTACAAATTACCACCAGCAGCTTTTTTTGTTTGGATGTGTCTGGCTCTGTTCTTATTGAAGAGCTTCTTAGCACAAGCTTACACTTCTTTCAGACCTCGGTAGCGTTGAGCTGCCTCACCACAGTGGAGGATGGACTGGATTAGCCACCGGTGGAGGTTTTCAGATTGAAAGCAGTGAGGGAGCTGGACGTTCTCTTCTCTCTTGTGAAGATGAAAGCTTCTTTAAGTGCTTGTTTATCCGATTAGGGGACAGTTTGGGTGGGTCTACTACGGTCTTCCAGAGAGCTCTAATCTCCCCCGTATATCCTATATTGACTGCCTATGGCCTGATTTGTTCTAGTTAATGAAGTTAATGTACCTCTTGACTTTCGCACAGTACCGCACAGCAAGTGAACCAACAGGGCTCCGTGTCACTCTGTTATTAAGAGGATGAACTTAGGAGAACATTATCAGCATGCAATGCCGGTTCAACCACTGACAATTACTGGGAGGAGTTTAATATTCACAGCTTTGTAAACACTAATTGGGTTTTATCAGTAAATTGTCCTGACTAAACGTTCATAAGATCTGCAAACCATTAACAGAAAGTTGGCAAATAATCTCCAGCAGATGTTCTTATAAATAGCTGTCCCAAGTGCATTAGAGGGAGCACGGGCGTGAGAATTTCCCAGAGATCCCCCTCTGCCCAGCGCCTAAACCCAACTTATGGCCCGACCCGCGCCCCGCCCCCCCCCCCTGGTCGTGAGCTGTGCCCATTGCCTCAGAGGGAAAAACGTCCGTCATGAAGCCCAGGTAAAAGCTCGACACGCTGTGATTAATCCTGGGTGAGGGCTATGTGCCACGGCTGCATCTCTTTTTAAAGTCCACATAAATTAAAAGACACAAGCCCATAAATCAACCAGGAGCCACACAAGCTCCACTGCACTTCCCATAAGGTGCCAGCGCCACTTTAAACAAATATTAGACTTTGGCTCTCTGAGGAGTTTGGGTGCATGTTTTAGTAATGCAGCCCCCTCGTATTAAAAGTACTGTCTGGCTCTCCGGTTGGCAGAAGCAACCAAAGACTTCAGTGCAATGGTAAACCCAATAATGTGAATGGAATACCCAGTTAAGGCATGTGGTGCAAAACCCTCCCTCTGATCTACTGCGAGAGGACAGACGGTACATGTGCAATTCCCCAACCGGTATTTGCAGACGCCACTGGACAATCTGCCACAAAACAAATTTGTTAAGCAGCGAGCAGTGGTCCAACACAAATTACACAAAGTGTTGGGCTTAGCAGAAAATGAAGACCACACACATGGGAAACAGTGATCACTTGTGATACCCGTATACAAGGCTACCCTTATGGTATGGTTTAAAATGAAGTTAATTAATGGTATTAGGTAGGTTATAAGCTTGTTAGAGAGTATTAATGAAGCAGTGTATAACCACATTTATAAAGGCAAAGGGTTGAAAACCATTCTATTTGATGATCCTAAGATGTCATGGAACAGGTAAAAGGTTTAATGCTGAGTGATAGAGAGAAACATCTGAGCTGAACACTATAGAAGAATGTGGGATCACAGCAGGTGATGCTGCTCGTTCTGGTGATGTACTGTAACTGTATTAATGATTCTAAAAGGTTATGTATGCCTAATAATAATGATTGTATGAATCCCATTTTACACCATTTATGTAAATCTTAGCATAAGGGTAGCCTTATTCTAAAGTGGTACCAAAGATCCAAATTAGTAGGACATTAGTAGACCAGGAAAGTGCACCATTTTGTATTGGTCAAATTTCCCATCAAACTTGAACACACAGGGCGTCTGGATTTGAAGAATGCTATAACAATCAGTAAAAACACTGTAGTTCTTGCTAACACAAAAGACACCTAATGCCTTAAAACAACAAAACAAAAAAAAAAAAATAACACACAATAGGCACGCCTCCAACTTCAGCCACAGCGCTAAGGAATTGGTTAAATAAGCCAAGCAGCGTTACCAGGAGCACTGATCCCTCAGCCGCTTTCTGGCATCCATGCAGGCGAGCGATGTCTGTTCCACGTAGGCGAGGCCAGCTGTCCTGGACCAGTCGCGTTCGTCGCAACCGTTCGGAGCAGGGTGGAGCTCAGGAAAAGATGATCCTTTCGACCGTCACTCCACCGAACACACGTCGGGCCAGGAACCAGCAGCTATGGCACAGATATGACCAAGAGGGCCTCGCATGCCGTGGAGGAGTGCTCGCGGAGGAAGACCTCGATGAGCATGCGGAGAGGGTTGTAATTGCAGGCATGGTCATCGTGACTGAGCTTTCTGCTCGGCCATCGGAACTTGGACGCCCCGAGTACCATGGATGTCTGTTGGTGGTCGATTGTAACTAATAAGATCTTCGACAGTCTTTTATTGTTTTGCCGTTTTCAGCTCCGGCAAAGGACTCGAGTCTAGAACTGATGGCTAGCCAGGGGGTAAGGCCAGATATTAGCCGGTCATTTTTTTTTTTTTTTTTTTTTTTTGTTTTTTTTTTTTTTGTTTTTTGTGTGTGTTTGGGCTCATTGTAGTGCTGACTGAACGGCTTAGCCGTTCCCATCACTTAGGTCACACTGAAAGGGCATGGGTATGGGGGTCTGAGAGGGTTGGTTTCCAAATCTCTTGGATTTTGGGGTGGGGGGGGGGACAGCCAGCGGTGCGGCATAAAATATTGACAGGTGTGACTTAAATTGACGGTTATTGTAGGCACGGCGGAGGAATTCTCGCTGCTGTGTTCGAGCGGTGTGTTTTGACTCGCGTTAATTGTTTAAATACCTGTGGCACACTGGTGTGGTAGCACTAACCTCAGAGTTGTGCTCCAAAAATCCCCTCCTCAGCAGTTAAAAAAGGTTAGGACGTGCAAAGGAAGCTTACTTAAGCATTGTGCCAAGTGGAGCTTTCAGAAAGTATTTTAACTCAAGTTGGAGGGATTTGACTCCGTTAGGTGCCATGGAAGAATGGGGTAAGAGTGGTCAGAAGTCCAGGTCGACGCATTGACTAAAGGAGAACAGTAAGTATAGGAGGCAACATGTTACACAGAAACCATGCTGAGCGAAGGTGTTTGAGACCAAACAAAGTGATACTCATGCAACGGCCTCTCACAGCTTAGATGTCTGATTCTGTTGCGCTAACAGTGTGTGGGTGTTTAGGTTGCTGTGGTGCGAGTCAAATAAATCACTAGTCAGCATAGGGGTGCTTCGGGGTTCCAAAGGAAAGTAGA
>JAMWET010003949.1:0-18783 GCA_024036415.1 Prochilodus magdalenae | reverse complement strand
CAGGACAGGGTCCCCCCGAACAGGCCTCGCCATGGTCCACCAAAGAAGCTCAGTGCACGTGCTCAGCGTCATATTCAGAGGCTGTCTTTTAAAAAAATAGACAAATTGAAATAATAAACAATTATTAGAAAGAATTCCCTGGATATCCCAAAACCACATATCATATGTAAATTCTTCATGAGGGAATGCCTAAATTTGCTTATCATATCTCCTGGAGATTTTTAAAAATCCTGATATTTAAAGCATGCCACTCATAATGATTATGGTGGAGTGATGCTGGGCCGTGTTATTCCTGCTCCATCTTTGTTGTTCACACATGGTGCCTTTAACATCCACAGTGATATTCTGTTATTCTCTATAGGTAACCTTCAGAAGACCCTGCTTCGGCTGATAGTATCACGGTATGTGTCACTGACCTTTCCAAACCATAAATCCACTCACCATCAGTGATGACATTTCAGACACACAAACACATTTATATAGGTGAGTGTAGGTATATTGGAACGGTGTAGGTCCTGTAAATCATGAGAGGATCAGTGTGGGCTTGGCGCCACCTGGTGGATCATAATGATAGACACACCGTGGATCCAGATAACAGATTAGAGCCACAGTGATATCTTTAACCAGAGATAACACTGCATCATTATAAAGATAAACCATATACAGACACGACGCTGTATGAAATCTACAGAGAGCGTCTAAAGGGTTAAATAGTTAAAAGAGAAATCTCATTACTGACATTCAGATTCTCAAATTTCTGCAGAGTTACGAGGTGGAATTAATGAACAGCAGGATGTTTCTGTACTGAACTGTTTATTAGGTTAATTACGGAGACAAACTTTAATAATACTTCAGTTTAAAAGTCATTAAGAAGACACTTTATAAAATTTAATTCTCTAAATTCCTTTACACTTCTGTAGTATGAATGAATATGAAATACACACATCTCGGTTGAAAGCTCATGTGTTATGTAGTGCTTTTTTAAATTATTATTATTTCATATCCGAAAAACAAAGCTCTACAAACGAAAGATAGTCTTTAAAACCTTCGCCGCGCATGCGTAGTGAAGCCATCTTTACTTTTACCGGCTCTTCCCGGCCTGTACCGCATATATGTCGTTTAATATCTCTTATCTAACATTTAGTGAACTATTCGAGTGCAGAGCCATCATTTCAAACCCTGTGCAGCGTCCTATATCAGCAGTAAGGAGACACGCGAGACTCGCTCTCATGTTAAACCACAGTGAGCAGGTCTCGTGAACTCTGACCCGGATGTGAATGAAGCTGCTAATCTGCTAATACGACGTTGTATACAGATGCATACATGTGGATCGTGCTTACTTGTGGTGCGCTTGCGCTGGAGGAATGATGGAGTGACGTCGCTCGCGTGGAGTTCCGCGATGACGTCACAAACGGTGCCACGTAGCAGCAACGTTACAGTTCAGCTATGACGTCACACCCCAAAGTCTATAAAAGCAGGTTTCTTTGATTTTTGGTCATTCACTTTCTGACAACGCAGGAGAGCGAAGAAGACTGACGAGGCAGTAACCGACAAAGAGCACTCATCTGTAAGTTCTTTTTCTGTTTAATTTGGGAAATATTTATCATTCTTTTAATTGATAATTTCAGTTTTAAATTCACCTTCAATGTATAGCCTCTTTTAGTGCAAAGTGTAAATAAGTTAGGACTGTTATCATATGATATGATATATTAGTATTAGATTATATAATTAATGGAATGTGTAAATAAATAGATATTCCATAAATAAGTATAGAAATGTTTTTTTGTTTAGTTCTGAGTTTGTTCATTTATTCATTTCTACTGTACTGTTTTTTAGTTTCAGTCATGAGAAGAAGAAAGCTTTGTGTGCCTCCCAGCTGGGCACTAAGTGACCGAAGGGACATCTTTCCGAGCAGGGTAAGTGACCGTGTTCTGTTTCTATTCAAGTTTGCTTCACCACTAAGCTATATCATGTGGACAGAACGCATATACTTAAATGCAAATTAAATTTAGTAATCTTGGGGCAAAAATTTAGAGCCGACTGGAGCTGTTATCGGTACTGGTACAATTATAGCATGTATATCTGTTCACTGGCCACTTTATGAGCACAGATGCTGAGTGTGTTCTCCCCCTACCACTGGGACCCACTACCATGCCTTTACCATGCCAGTGTCCTCGGTGCCGTTCTGTACACTCTCACAGAATTCTGTTTGTATCACTGCCATGATACAGGAAAACATTCAAGCAGGTGTCGTGTCTGTGAACGGGACATTATGCCGCGTCTGCCATTCTCTGGCTTTACACTTGGACATTGTTAAAGTTCAGAAAAACACTTTTTTAACTTGTTTGTTATTTGCCTGTAAATTGTTGCAGTCGATTTATTCATCATTTGTTCCTCTGCTGTTCTCCTTATTCCCCTTTAAAACCCGAATGTAGATGACACTCAACGACTTCATGAAGGTCCTGGAGAAAAGCCTTGACTCGGACAAAGCAACTGAAGAGCAGGAGGAGGAGGAGTTGGAGGAGTTGGACACTGGAGTGACCATCTTCTTCTTGAGGGCTTCTAAAAGTATCTCTGGCAGCCTCACTGGAATGGATGACCAAATTGTCAAGCTGCAGGGTGGACTGAGATGCTTGTCTAAGGAGAGCTGCGGTAGAACTGCACCTGTTAGAAAGCTTCTCGAAGCTGTATTTAACTTCACCAAGGGCACCCATTTCCGCAAAATCCACAACGAGGTCATCAGCTCCGTGAGATTAATGCTGCCAAATGAGACGAGGGAAGCCGTGAACATCAAAACGACTTACAGCCTCACCTCCGGTCTTTTCGATGAGGTGCTGAAGGAGGTGAGACGTCATTCCTTTAAGTAAATGCGATGTTATTTAATTATGCTTTAATATTCATGACTGAGTGTTCTTTTTCTCTGTTCTTTCTCCAGATGAATTCAGCTCTCACCGAGATAAATCTTTATGCTAAGGTTTGGGATGATTCTGTTCTGACTGGAATCATGGAGGTTTCCAAAAAGCTGCTGCTGACAACAATGAAGCGGCTGCAGGATTTCTTGGACATCTGCAGAGTGTGTGACTGGTGGAGAGCGTCTCGAGGCTCTCCTGTCGACATTCACCATGACTTGGAAGCTGTGGTCCCCCCTCTATCAGTAAAGGTAGCGGGAGCTATCGTTCAGACAATGCTGAGCGTTAGTTCTGAGGGAACATCATGGGACTCTTCTGATACGCCCCTGAGTAACTTCCTCCAGGCTGTGGTTAATAACATCAAGACCAAGATTTCCTCTGGATCGGCTGAGACGAGACGAGATGAGTTGAGCGGTCCATCTGGGTCCACCATAGTTAGAGTACAGCCCTCCCCTCATTTAGTCACAATAGGACATCTAGCAGACAATATGAAAAGCTTAGCTGAGCGGCTCTCTGTTACAGACTTTCTGGTTGAGGCGTCTCAGATGGTCTGTGAAATCATAAATGACGAGACCTCTGAGGCGGCTATGACATCAGAAAGCGCCGCAAGCCAGAGCAGAAGTGTGGACCCTCCTGTGTTCGAGTCCCAGCTGGAAAGCAGCATGTTAGCTGCGGCCTCAGGACTCGTGAGTGCTCTGGTCTCTGGACTAGAGAGCACCTTTCAGGAGGACTTTGAGGTGGCGGATCCTTCTGCTGATCCGTCACTTTACACCACACAGGTGGAGGTTGTATCCGATAAGGTCCTGAACTCCATCCAGGCTAAATTGAAGGATGTTCTAGTAGCAAGTTTCCTAATTAGAGCAAATCAGTCCTTCAACACCCAAGATGACGCCCAGCTTAATCTCCACCTCTTATCGGCCTCAAAGGAAATACTCAGGACCGTTACAGACAGCTTACTGGCAGTTCTACACCGGCTAGAATCAAAGACCTCTACAAAGGTGTATGAGCGATTTCTGCAGACTTTGAGGGAAGGTCTGATCTTAACCTCAAAGCATCTTTCAAGATTCTGCAAGGCAAGATCAGACAGGAAGCCAAGAATCTTTCCAGTCAGGTTTCCCAAAATGGTATTTCGGATGCTGAGTTCTAAGAACAGAATAGAACCAGCTGTTACCACGGAAACCATCACGCAGCAAAAGCCTGTTCCAGCTGGTAATTATATTTTTATCATTATAATTATCATTTTCGATGAGTGCTATCTAGTATAAAGGAATACAGGATTTTACACTCTCTCGAAAAATTACAGTGTAAATTTAGAGTGGAATTTTCAGATCATCTTTCTCCTGTGTAGTGTTTTAAACTCCATCTTCTATCTCTCTCCTCCTCTAGAAGAACCAGCTGACATTCAGGCTCCTACATCTGCGCCCGTTCCTTTTCCAAAGGGAAAGGGCCTCTTCTCCAGGGTGGCTGCAGCTTTCACCAGGGTCTTTCGCAAAAGAGCCAAATCATCATCTTAAATCCAACAGCTGCAGATTCAAAGGGGAATTCCAGTTTAATTCAGTATTCGGGATGTAGACAAGGTCGTCTTTGGTGGCCGGATGTGAAATGGTTGATTGTAGAGAAACTTACCAAGTCAGAATTGTTCACAGTGGGGGTGAAAGGAACCAGAAATATGTTGACTTATTCCTGATATTGTTTGATTGTTTTGAGAAGCATCTGGCCTAAACAATATGTACAGACATAACGTTGGCCAAATTGCTCTGATTTTACATAATCAGCAGTACATATAAATAACTCAGGACACGTGTAGGTTCACTTTTCATGTGTAGCAGTAAGTAAAACTGCTCTATGAGTGTAGACACTGCACCCCGTTTCCATCACCAGCACTATATACAAATCTGGGGTCGTGAGTTTCTCTTCAGTTAGCTATGTAACATCAGACCACTCTGAATGACTTTGTTTATATCTTAGTACCTGAATTATGCAGAGGTTTTGGAATTCCCCTTTGACCCAAACCCAAAAAATAAAAAAAAAATAAAAAGCATTTTTATATTGTCCTCACAGTCATTTCAGAACAGTGGAGTATGTGCTAAATGGATTTCTGGAAGTCACACAGTGAAAGATTGTCCGAAATTAGGATTTGATTAGGATTCATTATTTATAAATATATTATCATATCTATAAATAATATTATATCTATATGGGACACTGAAGATAAGACACTCTGATACAGTGTAAAGTAATTTACTGTGCCCCCAAAATAACTCAACACACAGCCATTAACGCCTAAACCACTGGCAGTGGGAGTGAGTACACTCCTAAGTGAAAATGACCAAACTGTGACCAATTAGCCATTTTCCCTCCCCGGTGTCATGTGACTCATTAGTGTCACAGGGTCTCAGGTGTGAATGGGAAACAGGTGTGTTAAATTTGGTGTATCACTCTCACACTCTCTCGTACTGGTCACTGGAAGTTCAACATGGTACCTCATGGTAAAGACCTCTCTGAGGATCTGAAAAAGAGAAGTGCTCATAAAGATGTTCTAGACTCTAAGAAGAACCCACACCGTGAAACTGAGCTGCAGCACGGTGGCCAAGACCATACAGTCGTCTAACAGGACAGGGTCCACTCCGAATAGGCCTCGCCACGGTCCACCAAAGAAGCCCAGTGCACATACTCAGTGTCATATTCAGAGGCTGTCTTTTAAAAAAATAGACGGAGGAGTGCTGCCAGTGTTGCTGCAGAGGTTAAAGGGGTCAGGGGTCAGACCGTACGCTGCACCCTGTATCAAACTAGTCTGCAGGGCTGTCGTCCCAGAAGGAAGCCTCTTCTAAAGATGATGCAGAAGAAAGCCGCTCACAGTTTACTGAAGACAAGCAAACTAAGGATATGGACTACTGGAACCACGTGCTGTAGTCTGATGAGACCCAGATGAACTTATTTGGTTTGGAGTGGCGGCAACCAGGTGAGGAGTACGAAGACAAGTGTGTCTAGCCTACAGTCAAGCATGGTCCCTACCCCCACCTTTTAGAATCCAAGATTTTAATTTCTCTTATCCTAAAATTTTAATAATACATGTTAACATGCTTGGAATCAAACTCTCTGAGCTGGTGTGAGTGGATCGGACACAGCAGTGCTGCTCATCAGTGGGCACAGGACGCTGGCCCACAGGACGCTGTTGGCTGAATAGTTGTTTTTTTTTGGTGGACTATTCTCAGTCCAGTAGTGACACTGAGGTGTCCAGCAGCACTGCTGTGTCTGATCCACTCACACCAGCACCACACACACTAACACATGCTCTGTGGTGGTCCTGTGGGGGTCTTGACTAGTTTAAACAGCTGATGGGGGCTAACAAAGTATGCAGAGAACTACAAGGTTCACCTGTGTGGTAAGTGGAGCTGGTGAAATGGATAAAGAGTGGAGGTACTTTGTTTTGGCTGATGGCTGATCCTTGGGCCCCTATGTTTGCTCAGACGTCTCGGCATGGGCTTGCAGAGGTTCTTTATGAGCCACGCAGAGCTGCAAAAATATTTTAGTCAGTTGCTATTTCTAAATCCCTGAAAATGTTGTCTTGCGTTAAGAGATGGGTGGTAAAGACAATGGTAAAGACGAGTTGGGATGAACAGCAATGTTTCCTTACCAAGAACTACTGCAGTTTCTGTGACAATACTGCAAAATATCTTACAGCATAAACCACAAAATCATCAAACTGCATTCTTATAAAACACTGTCACTGCAGGCTCATTCAGTTCAAATACAGTAATAACACTAATGTGGTTATTTAAACTCATCATTAAAAAATGACTGAAACAACCACATAATACTCGCACTACTTCAAATGCATCCTTAACAGCTCCAATATGCAAAACAACTACAATCATACATTTATGAGCTGCATTAAAAGTGATGGTTAACAAATGATATACAAAATGAAACATGCAAAAACCAAGATAAATCCTATGGAATTTAGTTTTCACAGTTCTGCAGATTAAAAAAAAAAATTATTTTATTACAAATAATTTAAGCATTACTTAAAACAGTGAGGCATATAAGTATAAGATGAAGTTTGGTATGATTGTCCCGTCAAAGGGACAAATAGGAATAATAACAATCATTAGAAAGAATTCCCTGGATATCCCAAAACCACATATCATATGTAAATGCTATCATGAGTGAATGCTTAAATTTGCTTATTATATATATATATATATATATATATATATATATATATATATATATATATATATATATATATAAAAATCCTGATATTTAAAGCACGCCACTTATAATAATTATGGCGGAATGGTGCTGGGCCTTGTTATTCCTGCTCCATCTTTGTTGTTCACACATGGTGCCTTTAACATCCACAGTGATATTCTGTTACCTGTTTCTCTATAGGTAACCTTCAGAAGACCCTGCTTCTGCTGATAGCATCACGGTATGTGTCACTGACCTTTCCAAACCATAAATCCACTCACCATCAGTGGTGACACTTACCCAACTCTGTCACCGTCTGTTTAGACTCCTGCTCTTTCCTCTTTCTAAAATCCTCCTTTGGAGCAAAGAGAGACGTGTGTCGTCACTAGTCCCCGTTTTCAATGTCCTTCATGCTAAATTGTTAGCCTAGCTGAGCTAGCTACATCAGCTAACGCTTAGTTACTACGGTAACGCCCCTCACAGCTAGGCTAACACTGAACAACAGTGGCAGCTGTTAGCTAGCTAGTCGTTGTTGACTTTACTGAGGTAAACTAACGTCAAAAACGCAAACCTGCAAAACATTAATTCTAAAAACGACTGAAATTAGCTTACACGAATCGCTAAACTCGACATGACCAGTCTTTAACTCTCGTTTGTCCCACACCTGCGGAGCTTAAATTTGGACATGTATGTTCACTTCAGTTCTGATATTTATGATATGAACCGTGTCCCGGAAGTCCCGTCCACTTCATTCAGCAGCTTCTTTGTCACTATCGCTTCATCACTTACGACTGATTTAAATATTCCACGCGCCGCCTTTAATTTGGATATGCTTCGCGCGCCTCCGTAAAGTCATAGCCTACAAAGAGATTTTGGAAGGTGAAAAGTAAAAAATGTTCCAGTAAAAGAAAACAGTACTGCTATATGCTGTAATGGGCCGTGAGTGGCCTTCCAAAAAAGAAATTATATTTGATATATTGTGCTTTACAGACACACAAACACATTTATATAGGTGAGTGTGGGTATATAGGAACGGTGTAGGTCCTGTAAATCGTGAGAGGATCATTGTGGGCTTGGCGCCACCTGGTGGATCATAATGATAGACACACCGTGGATCCAGGTAACAGATTAGAGCCACAGTGATATCTTTAACCAGAGATAACATCATTATGAGGATAAACCATATACAGACACGACGCTGTATGAAATCTACAGAGTCTAAAGGGTTAAATAGTTAAAAGAGAAATCTCATTACTGACATTCAGATTCTCACATTTCTGCAGAGCTAAGAGGTGGAATTAATGAACAGCAGGATGTTTCTGTACTGAACTGTTTTAGGTTAATTACAGAGACAAACTTTAAAAGTTTAAAAGTCATTAAAATTTAATTCTCTGAATTCCTTTACACTTCTGTAGGAAGAATGAATATGAAATACACACATCTCGGTTGAACGCTCATATGTTATGTAGTGTTTTTTTTTTTTTTTTTTTTTTTAATTTCATATCCGAAAAACAAAGCTCTACAAACGAAGGATAGTCTTTAAAGCCTGCGTAGTGAAGCCATCTTTACTTTTACCTGCTCTTCCCAGCCTGTACCGCATATGTCGTTTATAATCCCTCATAACATCCGGTCTAACATTTAGTGAACCATACGAGTGCAGAGCCATCATCTCACACCCTGTGCAGCGTCCTATATCAAGAGTAGGGAGACACCCGAGACTCGCTCTCATGTTAAACCACACTGAGCAGGTCTCTCGTGAACCGGATGTGAATGAAGCTGCTAATCTGCTAATACGACATTGTATACAGATGCATACATGTGGATCGTGCTTGCCTGTGGTGCGCTTGCAGTGGAAGAATGATGGAGTGACGTCGCTCGCGTGAGGTTCCGCGATGACGTCACAAACGGTGCCACGTAACAGCAACGTTACAGTTCAGCTATGACGTCACACCCCAAAGTTTATAAAAGCAGGTTTCTTTGATTTTTGGTCATTCACTTTTTGACAACCCAGGAGAGCGAAGAAGACTGACGAGGCAGTAACCGACAAAGAGCGCTCATCTGTAAGTTCTTTTTCTGTTTTAATTTGGGAAATATTTATCATTCTTTTTTTAAATTATTAATAATTCCAATTTTAAATTCACCTTCAAAGTATAGCCCCTTATAATTAGAAATGTTTTTATTCCATTTATAGCAATGTTCTGTATTTATTTATTTATTCATTTCTACTGTATTGTTTTCAGTTTCAATCATGAGAAGAAGAAAGCTTTGTGTGCCTCCCAGCTGGGCACTAAGTGACCAAAGGGACATCTTTCCGAGCAGGGTAAGTGACCGTGTTCTGTTTCTGTTCAAGTTTGCTTCATCACTAAGCTACATCATGTGGACAGAGCGCATATATACATGTATGCAAATTAAATTTAGTAATCTTTGGGCAAAAATTTAGAGCCGACTGGAGCTGTTATCGGTACTGGTACAATTATAGCATGTATATCTGTTCACCGGCCACTTTATGAGCACAGATGCCGAGTGTGTTCTCCCCCTACCACTGGGACCCACTACCATGCCTTTACCGTGCCAGTGTCCTCGGTGCCGTTCTGTACACTCTCACAGAATTCTGTTTGTATCACTGCCATGATACAGGAAAACATTTAAGCAGGTGTCGTGTCTGTGAACGGGACGTCATGCCGCGTCTGCCATTCTCTGGCTTTACACTTGGACATTGTTAAAGTTCAGAAAAGCACTTTTTTAACTTGTTTGTAATTTGCTTGTAAAACGTTGCAGTCGATTTATTCATCATTTGTTCCTCTGCTGTTCTCCTTATTCCCCTTTAAAACTCTAATGTAGATGACACTCAACGACTTCATGAAGGTCCTGGAGAAAAGCCTTGACTCGGACAAAGCAACTGAAGAGCAGGAGGAGGAGGAGTTGGAGGAGTTGGACACTGGAGTGACCATCTTCTTCTTGAGGGCTTCTAAAAGTATCTCTGGCAGCCTCACTGGAATGGATGACCAAATTGTCAAGCTGCAGGGTGGACTGAGATGCTTGTCTAAGGAGAGCTGCGGTAGAACTGCACCTGTTAGAAAGCTTCTCGAAGCTGTATTTAACTTCACCAAGGGCACCCATTTCCGCAAAATCCACAACGAGGTCATCAGCTCCGTGAGATTAATGCTGCCAAATGAGACGAGGGAAGCCGTGAACATCAAAACGACTTACAGCCTCACCTCCGGTCTTTTCGATGAGGTGCTGAAGGAGGTGAGAAGTCATTCCTTTAAGTAAATGCGATGTTATTTAATTATGCTGTAATATTCATGACTGGGTGTTCTTTTTCTCTGTTCTTTCTCCAGATGAATTCAGCTCTCAGTGAGATAAATCTTTATGCCAAGGTTTGGGATGATTCTGTTCTGACTGGAATCATGGAGGTTTCCAAAAAGCTGCTGCTGACAACAATGAAGCGGCTGCAGGATTTCTTGGACGTCTGCAGAGTGTGTGACTGGTGGAGAGCGTCTCGAGGCTCTCCTGTCGACATTCACCATGACTTGGAAGCTGTGGTCCCCCCTCTATCAGTGAAGGTAGCGGGAGCTATCGTTCAGACAATGCTGAGCGTTAGTTCTGAGGGAACATCAGGGGACTCTTCTGATACGCCCCTGAGTAACTTCCTCCAGGCTGTGGTTGATAACATCAAGACCAAGATTTCCCCTGGATCGGCCGAGACGAGACAAGATGAGTTGAGCGGTCCATCTGGGTCCACCATAGTTAGAGTACAGCCCTCCCCTCATTTAGTCACAATAGGACATCTAGCAGACAATATGAAAAGCTTAGCTGAGCGGCTCTCTGTTACAGACTTTCTGGTTGAGGCGTCTCAGATGGTCTGCGAAATCATTAACGACGAGACCTCTGAGGCGGCTATGACATCAGAAAGCGCCGCAAGCCAGAGCAGAAGTGTGGACCCTCCTGTGTTCGAGTCCCAGCTGGAAAGCAGCATGTTAGCTGCGGCCTCAGGACTCGTGAGTGCTCTGGTCTCTGGACTAGAGAGCACCTTTCAGGAGGACTTTGAGGTGGCGGATCCTTCTGCTGATCCGTCACTTTACACCACACAGGTGGAGGTTGTATCCGATAAGGTCCTGAACTCCATCCAGGCTAAATTGAAGGATGTTCTAGTAGCAAGTTTCCTAATTAGAGCAAATCAGTCCTTCAACACCCATGATGACGCCCAGCTTAATCTCCACCTCTTATCGGCCTCAAAGGAAATACTCAGGACCGTTACAGACAGCTTACTGGCAGTTCTACACCGGCTAGAATCAAAGACCTCTACAAAGGTGTATGAGCGATTTCTGCAGACTTTGAGGGAAGGTCTGATCTTAACCTCAAAGCATCTTTCAAGATTCTGCAAGGCAAGATCAGACAGGAAGCCAAGAATCTTTCCAGTCAGGTTTCCCAAAATGGTTTTTCGGATGCTGAGTTCTAAGAACAGAATAGAACCAGCTGTTACCACGGAAACCATCAAGCAGCAAAAGCCTGTTCCAGCTGGTAATTATATTTTTATCATTATAATTATAATTTTCGATGAGTGCTATCTAGTATAAAGGAATACAGGATTTTACACTCTGTCGAAAAATGACATTGTAAAGAGTGAAATTTTCAGATCATCTTTCTCCTGTGTAGTGTTTTAAACTCCATCTTCTATCTCTCTCCTCCTCTAGAAGAACCAGCTGACATTCAGGCTCCTACATCTGCGCCCGTTCCTTTTCCAAAGGGAAAGGGCCTCTTCTCCAGGGTGGCTGCAGCTTTCACCAGGGTCTTTCGCAAAAGAGCCAAAACATCATCTTAAATCCAACAGCTGCAGATTTAAAGGGGAATTCCAGTTTCAGCTTAATTCAGTATTCGGGATGTGGACGTGGTCGTCTTTGGTGGCCGGATGTGAAATGGTTGATTGTAGAGAAACTTACCAAGTCAGAATTGTTCACAGTGGGGGTGAAGGGAACTAGAAATATGTTGACTTATTCCTGATATTGTTTGATTGTTTTGAGAAGCATCTGGCCTAAACAGTGTATAGAGACATCACGTTGGCCAAATTGCTCTGATTTAACATAATCAGCAGTACATATAAATAACTCAGGACACGTGTAGGTTCACTTTTCATGTGTAGCAGTAAGTAAAACTGCTCTATGAGTGTAGACACTGCACCCCGTTTCCATCACCAGCACTATATACAAATCTGGGGTCGTGAGTTTCTCTTCAGTTAGCTATGTAACGTCAGACCACTCTGAATGACTTTGTTTGTATCTTAGTACCTGAATTATGCAGAGGTTTTGGAATTCCCCTTTAACCCAAACCCAAAAAATAAAAAAAATTAAAAAGCATTTTTATATTGTCCTCACAGTCATTTCAGAACAGTGGAGTATGTGCTGAATGGATTCCTGGAAGTCACAAACTAAAAGATTGTCAAATTTAGGATTAAATGTAAATATTTTATTATATTTATATGGGACACTGAAGGTATGATACTCTGATACAGTGTAAAGTAATTTACTGTGCCCTCAAAATAACTCAACACACAGCCATTAACGCCTAAACCACTGGCAGTGGGAGTGAGTACACTTCTAAGTGAAAATGACCAAACTGTGCCCAATTAGCCATTTCCCTCCCCGGTGTCATGTGACTCGTTAGTGTCACAGGGTCTCAGGTGTGAATGGGGAATAGGTGTGTTAAATTTGGTGACTCTCACACTCTCTCATACTGGTCACTGGAAGTTCAACATGGTACCGCATGGTAAAGACCTCTCTGAGGATCTGAAATAAAGAAGTGCTGCTCTACATAAAGATGTTCTGGATTATAAGAACCCACGCCCTGAAACTGAGCTGCAGCATGGTGGCCCAGATCATGCAACAGGACAGGTTCCACTCAGAATAGGCCTTGCCACGGTCCAACAAAGAAGCTGAGTGCACATGCTCAGCGTCATATCCAGACTGTCTTTTGAAAATAGATGTAGGAGTGCTGCCAGTGTTGCTGCAGAGGTTAAAGGGGTGGGGGGGACAACGGGGGTCAGCCTGTCAGTGCTCAGACCTTACACTGAACCCTGTATCAGATTGGTCTGCATGGCTGTCGTCCCAGAAGGAAGCCTAAAGATGATGCAGAAGGAAGCCTGCACACAGTTTACTGAAGACAAGCAGACTAAGGACATAGACTACTGGCACCACGTCCTGTGGTCTGATCCCAGATGAACTTATTTGGTTTACACAGCATGGTGGCAAAGAGGTGAGGAGCACAAAGACAAGTGTGCGTAGCCCAGGGGTCACCAGTCTTATTCACAAGGGGCAGGTGTGGCTGCAGGTTTTCATTCCAACCAAGCAGGAGATGATGTGATTTGTTGGCTGAAGGCTGAGCACTTGATGAATCAGGTGAACTCCTGCTTGGTTGGAATGAAAACCTGCAGCCACACCGGCCCTTTATGGATAAGATTGGTGAACAGTGGTCTAGCCTATAGTCAAGCAATTAGTATGATTAAAATAAAACTAGATTTTATTTCCTGTATTTCAAAAGCTTTTGAGCCTCTTTGTTTAACAGAATTACTACAAGAGTACATATTTCTGTCAATGTGGCAAATTGGAGTAATAAACAATTATTAAAATTCTTTCTCTGCATATCCCAAAACATAAATTATCACAAAGAAATGCTATCATGAGTGAATGCTTAAATTTGCTTATTATATCTACTGGAGATTTTTTAAAATCCTGATATTTAAAGCACGCCACTTATAATGACTATGGTGGAGTGATGCTGGGCCGTGTTATTCCTGCTCCATCTTTGTTGTTCACACATGGTGCCTTTAACATCCACAGTGATATTCTGTTACCTGTTTCTCTATAGGTTACCTTCAGAAGACCCTGCTTCTGCTGATAGTATCACGGTATGTGTCACTGACCTTTCCAAACCATAAATCCACTCAACATCAGTGATGACATTTCACCAACTCTGTCACCGTCTGTTTAGACTCCTGCCCTTTCCTCTTTCTAAAATCCTCCTTTGGAGCAAAGAGAGACGTGTGTCGTCACTAGTCCCCATTTTAAATGTCCTTTATGCCAAATTGTTAGCCTAGCTGAGCTAGCTACATCAGCTAACGCTTAGTTGCTACGGTAACGCCCCTCACAGCTAGGCTAACACTGAACAGTGTCAGCTGTTAGCTCGCTAGTCATTGTTGACTTTACTGAGGTAACGTCAAAAACGGAAACCTGCAAAACATTCATTCTAAAAAAACCAGTCTTCACCTCTCATTTGTCCCACACCTGAGGAGCTTGAGTTTGGACATGTATGTTCACTTCAGTTCTGATATTTCACAGATATGAACCGTGTTGTCTGTAAAAAGTCCCGTCCTTTATTCAGCAGCTTCTTTATCGCTTTCACTTTATCACTTATGACTGATTTAAATATTCCGCGTGCTGCCTTTAATTTGGATATGACTGGCGCGCCTCCGTAAAGTAAACTTGCAGTTATTTTGTAAGGGGGGCTTCACGCTACCGTCTCGTTTGGGGTGGGAGGCGCGTGGAGGTAAATGTTGTAGTTGGTGTCATGTATGTCTTCCTACACCAGATTGTTAAAACATCTAGGCTGCCGGTTTTGTGACAGTCTGTTGCTGTGGCATAATTAAAAGGCACACTAAGAGGCTTAAAGAGGATTTAGAAAGTATTATCGTTTTCAACAGCCCAAACTTTGGGGATTCAGTGGTCATAAGTGCCGCTAGCAGGCCGAGAGACCCAGGTATGGCTGTGGCAATGGTGCAAGACTTTTGACCTTGGACAATCTCATGTACAAATCTGGCCATCACAGTAATCGGTAAAAGACTATATAATGTGTTTCCAATAAATCATTTTATTTAAATTAAATCAGTTACCACAAGTTCTCGGCAGTAACTCTGGCAGAGGAGGAGGCTTTGAAGTAATATAGACCAACTTGGCCACCCTTTAGATTTCCCCGGGGAGGCATTTTCTGATTTCGGTTTGATTTCCTAATTTGATGTTTTACCATACGCTGGTTTGTGGTTTCTCCTGAACCAAGCAGTGCTGCAGCGCTAGTTCAGAGTTAGTAGCGATGTCTGAAACCCTGGAAATACTGACTTGCGTGAAGGGAAATTGTAAAGGCGATGGTAAATACCAGTTTTAATGAAACAGCAATGTGGTTTGCCGCTACATGAAAATCACCTAATGCAGTGTAACTTGATCAAAATAGCACATTACTAACCCTCTACATGACCTCTGATACTGAATACTTACTCTTACAGCAACGTGGCTCAGCAGGTAACCTGAGATACACAGTGGAAGGTAGGTCAGACAGGAAGGCAATATGAAGAGTGTGAATAAAACCATATGCAGAAAGATGATACCAGGAGCCAATGGAAAAGATGAGCTGGGTTTTTTACAGTTCTGCCATCACTTCCAAGTAAGTAATATTTGAAAAATAACTAAATACATGGCTCTTTTGATTCACTGTAGAACTTTTTCTGTCTCTAACATCAGTGGTCATTGTTGTAACTGTAAATCAGATGTTCAGTATTAAAAACAATAAATAAGTGTTTTTAAAGCAATATTTACTGAATGGCCATTGGTCAAAGTACATGTAAAGCTTTGTAAATTACATTAGCTTTACATTTTAAGTTATACAGCTGTTATACTTTTTTTATTTTAACTGTATTATTCATTAAAGTGTGTTGATTATTCACATTAGGTCAGTAAATACAACGTTTTTAGTTCAGGGTTGCCCCAATCTAATAAAATCAGGTTAAATCAAATTAAGAGGAGAATTGTTGGCACGGTTACAGGAGGATGCTTGCTGAAATAACTTTTGCCCTCAGACCTTAGCAATGCGAGGTGTGATTGACATCTCCTTTATTTTTGGTTATGTGTTGTATGTAGGCCAGAGGGGAAGACAGCTCCATAAGGGTGACTAGCTCTGTGTAAAAGTTCATACGTGTCTTTTGGATTTTCTTTTCTTTGTGGATGAGTCCTTCTGCCCGGGATTCAGGGAGAGGTATTTGGTGGTGCTTTGTTTTAGTACACTAAGCCATCTTAAGTTTCCTGTCCTGTGTTCGTGCCCCTCTAACCTGAGGCTTTGCCTGTGTTGTTGTAGCCTGTTCCAGAGTCTGATCAGCACTTTCTGTTTGTTTAAGCCCTGTGAGCCCTCCTCCCCCACAGCCGAGATAACTCTGGCGCATAAAGCGAAAGTAAAAGTAGAGGACCTGTCTGAAACCCACACACGCTTTCTTCGTGGTCCTTTAAGTTCTACCGAGCCAAACCTGGATTACCCTTTGTAGTCCTAATATTTTTTTCTGATAATAGTCGAATAGTTGACGGAGCCCTGCAGCATGCCTCTGGATATGACAGTGAGGTAAGTGAAATCAGGATAGCTGGCTATGGCTTTGCTTCTCTCCCTGTTAGGCTCAGCAGAGATGATGGAGATTGGTCCAGTCGAACCTAGCTCTGTGTGTAAGACTCAAACCAGCCTAAAAATCCAGTAACATCCAGCTGCCTCTGATCTGTGGCAGAGTAGAATTTCTTAGCCGTGTGGAAAAACAGAATATCCTTCTATGCGAATGAGACGTTTTATTGCGAGTACAGGGAGAATGTGAAAGAGAAAGTGCAGCCTGTGGTGCAAAAATAGCACTGTGCAGCCCTGCGCCTTCATATCTATGGTCCGTTAGAGCTCTGCGGTGTCGGCCAGGCCTTATCTGTCCTGAGCTCCTTCAGGTGGACCTGCTGGACCGCTAGTCTAGCTGTTGATGTGGTTGGGGTTGTGTTCCTTTTAATTGTATTTTTTATAGTATAGATACAGTTAGTTTAATCGTTGCTTAGTAGCTGTTTTTCTCTCTTTTTAAGGATTTAATAATTATGCAATTTCATTAATAGGCGGCAGTCGGTCAGTCTGCAAGGTTGGGCCTAGCAGTCGAGTGTTCGGACATCAGGCTTCAGGCTTAAATGGTTAAAAAAAGTCTTTTTTAAAGATAGGAGATTAAAAAATAGTGTATAATTACTTTAAATGTCAATACTCTAACAAATAAACACAAATATTGTATATATGAATAAAGTAAATACTTTTTAAAAATCTATAAACGGTACAGTAAGCCTGCTTCCCATGTGAAAATGAATGAATGAATGTTTATTAAGTGTATTTGAAGCACAGTATTTGACCAAAAGGGGGGAGGGAGAGAGCCCAGCCCAGCACCGTATCTTTTACAGGTCTGCATTTTGAAACAGTAAAGGAAAAAAAAACACAAAAGTTTAAAACTTTGCTAAACTATTAGTAAGTGAGCACGTATTTTAACTTGCTAAGTTCAACCCAAAATATTAGGCCTCTCGGGTTACTATGTGTTTTTTGTTTTGTTTTGTTTTTTCTTTTTTGATGCGTGTGTGGTTTATTTATTTATTTATTTTATTTTTTTTTTTGCAGTGCAGTGCAGTCCTTTTACCTTAAGCTTTTCCCTTCACTTTTAAACCCATTATAAGGAAAGAAAAACTAACATGCTTGAAAGACACTTTCACTTTCTCAGAGGAAAGGGTCATATTTTTTAACACTCTTGAGATTGAATATGATTGGTGCCTTTAAATCTAACTATAACTTAAACGCCAATCACACCAGCCGTCACCAACCCTCCTCCTGGTGATCTGCTTTACTAACCCAGTCCAAACTGCATCTATAATCCATCTGATAGAGCCAATCAAGAAATCCTAAAGAGGGTAGATCTCCTGGACCACTGTTCATGACCACTGAAACACGCCTACTCCCAAACATAACCCCTTACCACCGTCCACCCGAGTGTCAAGTGTGTTGAGTATCTGTAGATCATCTAAAGGAAACCTGTACGAGGAGTTGATGTGGCTGGTATTGTAGGCAAGCCTGTGCAGGCCTGTGCTGTTTCATAAGGTGTTGAGTGTCAGTGTTGACTGCCACTGATCATATAAGCCCAGCTGTGTCCTGTTGACCCAGTCCTGTTTTGGCATCATTATTTAAAAGTCGTAGACGGTTGGTGCTATTTTGCAAAACAAAAACAATGGGCTGGCAGCCTGTATGTCCTGCCTTCCACCCAGTGAGCGCTGGGATAGGCTCCAGGACCCAGGAGGGTAAATAACTTGGTTGATGAATGACTGAAACACAGAATTATGAGGGCCCGCAGGTCTCATTCACCCAGCATGCAAAGCTAAACCGCTTGTACGGGAGTTTCTACCGCTTCTATTTAATATATTTATTATATTATATCATATTTTTTTGAAATTCTAAAAAAATATTATATAATATAAATTGAACAGGCCAAATTTTATGTTCCATGTTTCAAATTCAAACCATGTATTTTGATTTATTTTTTCTATATGACTGTACACACATTTTATTCCTGGCTTTAAACTTAAATACTTGTGCATTTAAAATAACAAGCTATACTATGCACTGTAAACAATATAGATAGATAGAGATAGATAGGTAGGTAGGTAGGTGGGTAGGTACCGGCCCAGCAATATTATTAATTATTAACTATAAACTATACATAGTACAGTTCACTATGGGTAAATATAAATATCTCACTTCACAAGGAGGCAAGAAATATCTACAAGAAATACAGATATAACTGTAGGCCTTTTTCTTTCCTTATTTTAGAAAAGGCGGTGCGTAATAAATAAAGGGAAAAGACTCTCTTAGTAAA